>QVRM01001832.1:0-135000 GCA_003439945.1 Dermanyssus gallinae | reverse complement strand
ATATATATATATATATATATATATATGTATATATATATATATATATATATATATATATATATATATATATTCAAGTAAATGCTCTTTATTGTCATGAAACCTCAAACAAATAGGGATTAGGCAGAATCGAGCAGACGCTATATATATATATATATATATATATATTTAGACAGAGGAAGATACATACGTAAATGGCTTCATGAATGTTATAATTGGTTAGGCTCTTTATTGTCAACACCAAAGCTAAGGGGTCATAACAACTGAACGTCAGCTATGAGAAGAATAAGTGCTTGCTTCACTTATTTATATATATATATATATATATATATATATATATATATAGGCACCACACTGAGAAGATGGCCGCTACAATGTAGTGTAACCACAACATTAAATAATAAACGAAGTTAATCGTCTGGTAAAATGTAGTGTATGACGTTGAATTTAAGAGTTTACTATGGTGACATAGTGCAGGCACGTCAAAAGAACACATGCCTTTACGTTGGATGAGTACGGAAAGCTCGCTCAGCTGAACGCTACTGGAGGTCCCCGCAGTACTGGTACTCAGCGTCGGTACATCACCAGTATTGTGTACATAATTGTGCAAATCGTGAAGTGTTGTCTGTAACACAATTTATACACAGACAGTAGTGTGTCTTCTATCAAAAACTTCTATTGACATGGCACAGTATTTGCACAGCTCGCTACAATGAACCAAATGAGCCGGGCAGCCAATCGAAATACATACATTTACATATGTGTGCTAGTGTGAACAAAGTAGATACACAAACAATTCAACTAAGTATAGATCAGATGAATGCTTCTATCTAGAGGCAAGTGCTAAAGATGCTTTTTGAGTCAGATGATAGGCTGCAGATGAGGACAGAAAGACAGAATGTCTAAGACAGAAGGAGCACACGATAGGAAGAAAATGGCATATGAGTATTTGGGCGACACGCCAACGCGGCGTGCATGCGATGGTGCAAGAGAGGTTAGCGAATAGACAGATAGAGGAATACATAAATAACTAAGCTACTGAAAGGGACATCGGCACGATGAAAGCCACAGAGAAAAAAAAAAAAAAAATATATATATATATATATATATATAAGACATTTACGCTTGATTGTGATGAATTGACGATGCTGTATCGTTAATGCTTGGCTGTTGACTGACGGCTGCTGTGAGCGGAAATTGTCGAGGCCAGTTCATTATTATTATTCGATGCGAACATCTCAGCACGCTCCACCTGTAAGAACGTAAGCACCCTCAAATACACACACATATATATATATATATATATATATATATCTATATATACTTATTTCTGAGTCTCCACAAGATACAAATAGTGCTTTTTCCTCTCTTCGCCTCTCTTCGTCGTCGTCGTGGTGCTGCAATCATATGGTTAGAAACATCGCTAAATAAGCAGCTACTTACTTCTTCGACTCCGGCGGAAGTTCGCGAGTCGCGGCCACCACCTGAAAGTGCGTGCGTGCCGGAATCACTAAAAAACGCCAGCCGATGTTGCCGGTTTTCTCCCGGTGAGCCGCTGGCTCTATCCCTGTGGTCCTTTAGTTACGCGCATGCTTTTGTTGTTGTCGTTGTTGTTGCTGCACTTGTGCTACTGTCGTAGTTGCCTGCTTTGCTACCGCTGTTATGATTGTTGTTATTGTTGCTGCTGCTGCTGTTGTTGCTGCTGCTGTTGCTGCTGTTGTTGTTGTTGTTGTTGTTGTTGTTGTTACTGCTGATGGCGTTGTCACTGCTGTCTTACTAGTGCTGCTGGTTCTACAAATATAGTTGCAGTTACTGTTCGTATTAATATGGTACCTGTTGTTACTACTGTTGTTGTTGTTGCTGTTGTTGTTGTTGTTGTTGTTGCTGCTGCTCTTGCTGTTGTTGTTGTTGCCCGCTGTTGCAGCGGGCGAAATGGTTTTTGGTGGCCACAGACGAACTAGTGGTCATCTTCTGTCGGCGGGCCCGTCTCGGGCCCAGCCAGTGAAGGCCGATCGTACCGATTGTTGCGTGTCTCCAAAAGCGCCATCTGAGAACATGTTGCGCCGGCCGCAGCGTAACGCCAAATCGTAGACGAACGCGCCCGGCAGAGATAGAAAAATAGAGCCATAGAAAACAGACACAAACGAGGCCGAACTGAATTTGTAGCTGAGCTCACGCAAACCTTCCTACAGGCTACTATACATTTGGGAACGGCTTTTGGGATTTTAGCCTTTCTCTCTCTCTCTCGCTCTCATATATATATATATATATATATATATATGCACTTGGTTCGGCACGCTGTGCCAAAATAGCCTCGATTCACTTCAAGATCGAGTCGAGCTGTTACGACGCGGCTAGCCAAAAAAAGTGCTGCCGTCTTAGACTTAGTTGTCTAATCGGCTTTGCTCATATGCCACGTTGGTCGCGCAAGGGGCCGACTTCAGTGACTTCAGACTTCGGACACGTGCTGTGTTCTTCGACGTCGTGGCCGATAACCTCTAACCATCTAACTCAAATTTGACGAATTGAGTTTTGCAGGCCTGGTTTTGCAGGCCGGGAACACATTTGTGCTGCTACTGCTGACAAATCTAGAAAACTAGATATTCTTCTACAATAGGAGAACATCTAGTTTTCTAGATTCGAGGTTCTAATCTTAGCTTCTGTTGACAAAGTCAAATCTGTACACCCTACTCGCTTGTCCGTCTTAGTTGTCGTTGTTATTTTGTTACGGTTGTTTTTTTTTTTTTTGCTGTTGTTGTTGCTGCTGCTGCTTCTGTTGTTGCTGTTGTTGTTGTTGGTGGTTCTCCTAGCTCTCACTGTTAGTCTGATTGAGCCGTTGATGACGTTGATTATGAAAACCCTGACGCTCTGATAGGGAATTTTCTAGAATGACAAGTTTGTCGAAAAAAAAACCTTCGTGTGCGGTCGCGCACAGTAACCGAGCGTGCATGTGGCCATGTGGCCACGTGCGAACGTGCGTGCGCATAGTGTTTCAAAAATCGTCTTCGTTCTCTTTTGATCCGTTTTCGTTTTGACCTGCATTTTTTTTTCGTTTGCCTTTGAACGGTCGATGATTCATTGCCTCATTTGTGTTGCGTTTCGTTTGTTTCGCAAACTTGTGTACCGCACTGGACTGCGTACCTCACGCGTCCGCCAGCCAGCCACCGTTTCAATCAGAATCACCATCAACGGCGGCAGCGGGTGACGATGGTTCGGGCAGGCAGAAAAAGTACCTCATCATCATCTAGGGGTCTCTCACTTGTTCCACCTTCTTCTCTTCATAGAACTCATCTCACCTTACCTCACCGCACCTCATCGCACATGATTCGTGCGCGCGCGCTGATGGAGACAAACATTACAGGTTACACGCGGGTCGTGATTTGGCTTCAAAGACTTCCGCTACTACGGCAAAACTGCGGTCGGTTTCTGCGGCTGCTACAGTCAATGTTGGTGGTGGTGGTGGTGATGGTGGTGGTGCACTGTTATGTACCGAAGTGATGATGGCGACGACGTTGATGATGGAAATTTTGTAATCGAGCGACATTACATTATATTGTAGTGTATTCGATTATTGAGCTCTTAGATGAGCCACCAGCACGATGAGCTATCTATCATCCTCTAATACCGGTCACTCAACAATTGTCGACGCGACAATCGACGGTGAACGATTACACATTTGTCATTTGCAGGCCGACGTAATGATCCTCATCGCAACAAGAAAGCACTAGGCTAGAATTTCGGGGAAGAAGAAGGAGAAAAAGGTCTGCTTGGCAGAGTAGCAGAATATAGCAGCAAACAAGAAAAAAAATATCTTTCCACACACACATATATATATATATATCTAATACGCCGCGCAACTGCTATTGACAATAAGCAGGACAATCATCATGCACGAGATACGCACACACGCTAGACGATCAAAACGTCTTTTTCACAATAGATGTTTAATGACGATAAATGCAGTAATACACAAAAGCTGCTGTACTACATACACAGGCAAAGAGCCCTAACGTATCATTTCAATATGCTCTCTGATCGGCCAAGCAACACTTGTTCGCGTCGATTGGCGATTGTGAGCGACGATTTAGTGGCGGTGAATCGTTGATCGTTGACGTAGGTTGGTCGACCTCTTGTAGCAAGCCATCGAATCGGCAGTGGCAGTTGTGAGTGAATCTTGGAGGTAACGCCTTATTCGCTGTTACCATAATGTGTCCTGTGTTCCTCGTTGTTGTTTCTGTTGCTGTTGTTGTTTTGTTGTCGTTTGAGATGTTGTTGTTATGGTCGTTGCTGTTATAGCTATAATATTGTTGCTCTTCACATTGGTACCTTTGTTGTCCTTGTTAATACAGCTACAAATCTCTCTCTCTCCTCTCCCTCTCTCTCTATCTCGATTATTAATATTACTATTACCACTACTACTGTTCGTGTCACATAACTCCTTGCTGCGATTTCTACCACTTGTGACGGTGATATTCAACTCACGGTGCAAGCACTGTTCTGCTGTATTGCTAGCTCAACCTGTCGGGTCATTGTTTTTCGGTGTGCGTTGTTCACTTACAGCTATTTCTCTCTCTCTCTCTGTATATACACACTTTGCTTTTTTTCTCTTGTTTTATCCGTGATGTCTGTCAACGCGCAAGTCGTCGTCGTCGTTGTTGTTGTTGTTGTTGTTGTTGTTGTTGTTGTTGTTGTTGTTGTTGTTGTTGTTGTTGTTGTTGTTGTTGTTGTTGTTGTTGTTGTTGTTGTTGTTGTTGTTGTTGTTGTTGTTGTTGTTGTTGTTGTTGTTGTTCTTTTTCTTCTTGCTCCTTGTGCTTCTCGTGTCCCCCCCCCTCCCCGTCCCC
Source organism: Dermanyssus gallinae (assembly GCA_003439945.1). Taxonomy (NCBI): domain Eukaryota; kingdom Metazoa; phylum Arthropoda; class Arachnida; order Mesostigmata; family Dermanyssidae; genus Dermanyssus; species Dermanyssus gallinae. The sequence goes on along the minus strand of QVRM01001832.1, from coordinate 130,162 downwards.
ACCTCCTCTTCCCCGCTGCTCTATGGACGCAGGAGAAACTGTAAAAACAATGCTGTTCTCGCCACTGCTGCTTGACGACGTTGAAAATTATTGGTTTTGGCGGCGTTTGGCCGACGCCGGCGTACGACGACACGGCACTGCACGGCACGGCACGCGCCCTGCCGCTGTCGCCATAGTAGTTGTAGTAGTAGAACGTAGTCGTAGTCGTCGTAGTAAGTGCGGTAGTAGAAAAAGTAGCCCTCGTGCGTCTGTGTGAGTGTGTGTGTATGTGTGTGTGGACCTCGCGCGGTACGGGGGTCCGGCGTCGGGGGACCACACATATACTACATACATGTCGTCGTTGTTGTTGTTGCTGTTGTTGTTATTGCTGTCGTTGTTGCTGTTGTTGTTGGCGACACCGTCTCGTGCCTTTGGCCGGTCAGCAATAAGAGCACAAGGGACAGGCGCATCATCATCATCGTCGTCGTCGTACTGATGACGATGGGTGTCGCTGAGCCAACATGATGATGAGGATTGTGATTGTGGTGATGATGATGATGACGATAATGACGTTGACGACACTTTGCTAGTAGGTAGTTGATTCATCTACAAAACACCCGTTCGTGGTACCGACTGTACAATATTCGGGTTTTGTCTTCATGGACTTCGGCAGCAGCGCGAACAGCCGTGGTACGACCGTGGTCGTATTGATGCTGTCGACGACTATGACGACAAAGACTTCGACTTCAACTTCAGCTTCAGCCTAAGCGTAGGCTGACTGCGATACCTCACTATGTATCGATACCTGTTAGACAGACACCTTGCTGCTCAAATACGCCTTAGCCAAACACGTGTCTAGCTCGGGGAGCCATCTAGCTAGCGTCGGCCGTCCACGACACACATGACAAAGCGCTGGCTGCTGTGATTGTTATTATTGTTGTAGCTGTCGTCGTTGTTGTTGTTGTAGCTGTTGTTGTTGTTGTTGTTGTAGCTGTTGTTGTTTTGATTGCTGTTATTGTTGTTGTTTATGATGACGGTGAAGACGATTCTGACTGCAGCTGGGGCTGTGTCGGCGACGGTGGCATCAACGGAGACTTCAACGATGACCCTGCTGGGGTTGCGTTGATGCGCTGATGCCGTCCGTCCGTCCGTTCGGCCGGTCAACGTTATTGTTCTTGTTGATGCGCGGCGGTGTTGTTGGCGCTGCTGACGCGCTGGTGACCGCGCCGGCTCAGAGGGCCCTTCATTCGTTCGTGGTTCGTGGCGGCGATCGCGCGTCATGATGTTGATGATGTCGATGATCGAGATTCGCTCGGTGGCTCGGTGACCAGCCAGCCAGCCAGCCCCCTTCTGCTGGCTTCTATCTATTCGATGTTCTATCTATTCTAAAATGATAGCTAAAAGCGTTTTGTAGATCGGCTTGCTGACTGAGGACTGACGAAAGTTCGTTCGTTCGGTCGGTCGGGCGGTCGGTCGGACGGTTGGTTGGTCCGTCGCCATTCGGCATTCGTCGGCAATCAGTCCACGATTGCCGTAGTAGTCATAGACTACCAAGTCGTCAGCAGCAGCAACAGCAGAAACAGCACCACAACCACCACCACCACCATCACAACCTCAACGACAACGCCACGACGGCCACTAGGAAGTTCTACAAGGGCAGAACGAAGAAGAAGCGCAGAAGTTGCACCAACTGAAGAAACACCACTGGGAGTAACCTCGGTAACACTTACGAGATCAGCAACAACAACAACAACAACAGCAAAACCAACAACAACAACAATAGCAACAGCAAAAACAACAACAACATGTTACAGCAGCAATAAACTGTAATAACAAAAAGTCAACATCGTCAACACAACAAAGTTCAACACGAGTCAAAACACTATAATAGAATATCGTGGTATAGTTGTCAAATGTATCAAAATATATAGGAACAGCAATCAACACCAGTAACAAGAATAACAACAACAACGAAAACGAAAACGGTATGAGCGGGGGTACCTTAGGGTAGATCTCGGTCAAACAGACGCTGTACTCTGTATGTGACAACTTCATTGAGAAAAGACCCACATGCGAAAAATTCTCGCGACTGGGTCTACCTTTGGGACTCGGCAGACTGGCCACCTCTTAGCTGAGGCTGGACAGCTGCTGGAGCTCACCGGTTTTTGACGTCGTCATCTTGTACTCTGGCTTATCGGCTGGTCGATGAGAACACATTGCTTTGTTTGCAGAGAAATAATTAGTACCTCTGCTGCAACTGTTGATCGAACAACGTAAGAGAACAACTGAGAGCACAGATGGCGAACACATCGACATACTACGCATCGCACAGAACGAAAAAAATCACTTCTTTCGACCCCGTATTGAGAACGAGTTGGATCATATAAAAAACGAGTCTTTTTAAACAGGTAATACGCATTTACGGCAATTGGCCGAATGTCATGAAACTCTGAGAGATAACATGCTAATGTTTATGGTTTTGCTTTTGACAAAGAGCGCAAAGCGATATAGGTATGTATATATATATATAAATATATATATATATATATATATATGGTAGCAGAATAGCACAGCAAAAAACATTTGAGTGCTCAAACAGAGCGCACCAGCAAGAAACGGTTGTCTGTACTGATTTTACAAAAAAGAAGCTTATTTCCCTGCTACGAATGAGCGCGACGACCGATTATAGAGAATGCTATAGTTCTTCTAGATGATCATGTATAACAAGAATTTTGCTATTGCTAAGTCCTTGACGTCGATGTGATATTTATCGTCCTACTGTTGTCATCACTATTACAGTTGTTAGATTTTGCTTATCTATATCTATATATATATATATATATATATATATATTTATTTTTTATATATATCTATATATAGAAATATATATATATATATATATATATATATATATATATATATATATATATTTATATATATCTATATATAGAAATATATATATATATATATATATATATATATATATATACATATTTTTTTTCAATGTGCTTTGCTACTCACGCTGAAATTCAGAGAGTCACTTGGAGAAATCGGCTATTCACAAAAGGTGGACATGTGTGCATGTAATATATATTTATATATATATATATATATATATATATATATGACATGTGTGCATGTAATATATATTTATATATATATATATATATATATATATATATATATATATATATATATATATATATATATATATAGAGGCCCTGGTGTAAGATTTGGGGACCCGACGTGAAACAATGATTAATTGTTTAAGGAGTTCGCAGCTAAATTAGACGGGAGCCCAGGCTACTTACGAGATAGCGAAAGTTTGCGACCGTTGTCTTCACGGTACGGTCCTCGCCTGAGCGTTTCCTTGCTCGCTGTTCGTAGCGGCTGTATTTGACACCGGCATGCCCCAGTCGCAGACACTGCCACTGCGTCGTGCTGCATCCGGTACCCGAGAAACGGCTCGAAGCGCGCGCATTAGCGATCTTAATTAGTGATTTAGCCAGAACTGCTAAGAATATGACCTGTTAGAGTAGCAGATAATGAAGCTCCGATGGTAAGAATGTCGCATTTTGAGGACAAATTGCCTGACGTCTTTCTCACTGGCATATAGCTCTACGCACAGGTAATATTATATGCATGTGTGAGAATATGTATATATATATATATATGTGTGTGTGTAAATATAAACACATGTAATCTGGTGACACAGAAAAGAGTCGCTTTGGCGTAGAACAAAATCGACTGTTGTTATTTCTGTGTCGACTTAGAAAAATAGAACTAGTATGTATATATATATATATTCAGGGTCTCTTAGAATTCGTCCAACAAACTTTGGCGTCTAGTACAACTCGGCGAAAAAATCATTTTTCTAATGGAACAAGGGGGCGGAAAGTTTTTTTTTGGAGTGAGAGTGAAATTGCTAAAACTAGTTGTATCAAGCCGTTTATCCTGACTACTTCACTACGATCTGCGACTCTAAGCGCTCTAGTCATCCTATCGACAAACCAACACCTGCGTGCTTGTAGGATAATTTGGCATCTGAATTACGTTCTACTTTAGCGCAAAGTAGAACAAATGTGGTCTTGAAGATAATTCTAAAGACAATTAAATTCTTGAAATGATTGAGCGAAAGATGGAAGTCTCGACGCGCTAACATAGACTCGCTCCCTACCGCTATTAGGAAAACGTTTAACGATTTCGATAGGGACATTTTGACACTTGGGCTTGTGTGCGTTAGACCCCGATTTGGTTGAGCCCGGTGGCGTGGTGGCTTAACTCTACGCCTCGCAACCGGAGGAGACACATAGGTGCGCGGGTTCGAGCCCCACCGTTGCACATTTTTATTTATCACACTTACCCAGCCCGGGTGTTAATAAATAAATAATTTTTATTTATGGGGGTCCTTCTATAAAGCAATGTGAAAAGCAGTTCCGTGGACGTTAAATCTTGACTGAGGGTCAGCCCGAAAAACTTCTTTTTAGACCCCGAATTAAAAAGTGATCTGCCTGAGCGGGAGTTATATTGAATAGAAGTAATGCATGTATTGCTTACTAACCATATGCGTATATGTGCTACAGTTTTGCTAGGTCATTTTCATCAGCGATATTGCTCTTGTATACTGTTGATGATAGAAATCACACGATTTTCTGCATAGCTTGCATTCGCACCGGGTCGATATGTCATGCAACCCGTTTCGTTTACATGTCTTTACATGACAACCATGTATTGCAAACCCGGTAAAAAAAACCCGGTATGTTTTTACAACAAGGACCCTTCCAGTAGTTTGTATTCATTGCTCTAGTCTCATCAAAACGCCAATTAATCACCGCAAACGTATATTTCCATTCAGCAATTGGTTCTCAAAAGCCTCCGTTCTTGGTAAAGCATACGCCATTCAGAGACCCTCCACAAAGAGTGATCTCGAGATAAACAAACCGGTTGCGGCTAGTTCTGTGGTCTATTAGCACTCTTTTTAGAAAGCTGGCTTTGGTTTTGTCGAGTCCTTCCAAATTCGCTTTCGATAGGTGGGGCCATATGACCTGTATCCCGTAAGCAGCGGTCGCGGCAATCTCTAGAATTAAAAGATTGAGAGCGACAATCCATGACGCCCTGGCAGACTACGAAACGCCTACGAAGCATTGCAAGCTCTTACGTCAGTATGTTCAGTAAAATGCAATCCATGCTACTCCAACGATTGCGAGCAAAGCCGATTGATGCTGAGCACTCAAGCATAAATCATCGTTTTCGGCGAGCCTATCTCGACGGCGAAACTTGATCGCCTTAGTTTTTGATACATTTATCACTAGAGCGTTGAGGTCAACAACATATTGCAGTGACGCAAGTGATTGCTGCAGGTGAAATCGATTCCGGGAGCAAATTACTAGGTCATCAGCGTACCTTGATGTACTAACGTGCAAGTGTTGTCGACGCTGGATTTTGTCCGGCACATTGCTCACCAATATTGAAAACAATAACGGACTAAGATTGTCGCCTTTTACAACTCCTGTACTCTGAATAATTGAACTGTGTTCAGTTGCCCCCGTCATTGATGTATTTATAATTGTTTTAGATATTGAATAGAAATGTTAGTCAAAAGTTCCTCGCTTGACTCACGCAACACGTGTCATCAAAATATCTGATTTCATTTAGATACAGGTTTATAATGGGACGATAAAGTACACGCCAATTTAGGCGGAACATTCTGTTTACGTATATATATACACGCGATCTGTTTACTGGCCTTGACGTACACAAACGTATGTATATATATATATATATATATATATATATATATATATACAAGTATATGCATATACATATTCCTACATATCGGTGCACGAGGCAATGAAGCAAGGAAACGTTTGGCAATAGGGCGTTAATTAAAATCACCATTTAGACGAAGATTCCGCGTACTTAGTAGGCGGCGAATAGGTGACGCAAAGAAATAGCAAATCGAATAGAAGATGCTGACGTCTAATGATATATTCGACCGATTCGTTGTCTCTATCCAAGTCGTCGTTGTCTTTGTTGTTGTTGTTGTTGTTGTTCTTGTCGTCGATGTCGTATAATGAGGATAGATTCTGTGGACATGAACGACAAGCGACACTAATTACACAACGGCTGGAACATGATCGCATCATTGACAACCGGCGAGCTACTACAACAACACTCGTATATATCGATATATTACATATATGCATGTATGTTCATATATATATATATATATATATATATATATATACACAAGCATGTGCGACATGCATTGATTGGCGACGATCAACAAGCGAAGATAGAACTGAGAACCAAAGTAATAATTATGATGCTATTCTGTGGATTATTAGGACTAATAAGAATAATGATCGTAGTGGTCGTAGTAGTAGTAGTAGTAGCAGCATACGTAGTAATAGCTGTATTAGAACACCGGTATCGATCGATACGGGGGGGCGAACTGTTGAGGAGTTTGTTCTCACAATGTGCCAAACGGCGCGTTTGGTAACAAGTTGCAGTGTGGCGCATGTTTTCTGTAGCGGACCATCCGCTAAGCGGCGTTCTATCAATGGGGGCTACATCGGTGTACTTGGGTATGATATTGCTAAAAAAACGTTTTTTCAATCGTGGCTATCCACCTCGCAGTCACGTCAACACTAAACAGGATATACATATATATATATATATATACCTTGTTTTACCATCTATACAGAATGTCCGATGCCAGTGTGGTTTTATATGACGTTTTTTGAACACTTGAAGCGACGAATGACTAATGAATCTTTGTCCGTCGTAAAATCGATGTTGGTTACAGGGAAGAAATGGCGGAACCTGTCACCGCAAGAGCGGCGTCCGTACGTTGAAGAGGCGGAACGACTGCGGATACAGCATATGCAGGACTACCCGAACTACAAGTACCGCCCGAGACGGCGGAAACAGGCTAAGAAAGCTGCTGCCGCTGCTGCATCAAATGCTTCAGCATCGTCTCCGAGCAACGGCCAGCGAGGATCGAGCGCCGGTGCTACCGGCACAGCCCTGGCGCCAACGGGTCAGCGCACCAAAAGTCCTGGAACACCATCGCCGCCCGTCGATTACGCTGCTTTCAGGTACTTACTGGCTATCTATCGACTGCAGGATCTACTGACACTTGGACGAGATGCAGGCGAGGTGCAGTTGGGTCGTACGGCACTCAACGCCGCATTGCCACTGCTTAGATTCACTATATGACGGTCGCTTATCCAGCAGCCTGATAATTAAGTGTTTGCAGATATACCATGTGGATCATTAGGGGCCGCGCTTCACAATTTGTTCGTCTGACGACAGCCAACGTTCGCGTTATATTTGTAATGTATGTACTTGTCAAAGTACGATGATATACATATATATATCGACGATGTTATAGAATATATCGTGTCATCTTATATATGTCTATCTATACGCATATGTATGTATATGAACCGAGAGAGGTTCTCTTACTGACGACATCTTATCCGTTCGATGATGATGATGATGATGCAGGTTCGAAACGTCGGCGTCAACAGAATTCCTGCAGACGACCCCCGACTCGAGTCCGCACGGCAGTCCGTGTTCGGACGCGCTACGCCGCGTCCAGGGGGCGACCGACGGAATCGGCGCCCTTCATCAAGGCCAGTTCCAAGTGGTGTCGTACGCCGACCAGCTGCCGCCGGCAGGCTCCGTGCCTGCCGCAGCAACGGCGCCCTCAACGGGCGGCCTGGTGGTGGGCGGCGGCGGTTGCCAGACGCCCACGGGCGTCGTTCCCACCATAACGGGGCGGTCACCAGCTGCAGCTGCAGCAGCGGGCGCGGGAGCTCAAAGCGGCGGGGGCGGTGCCACGACGGAGGAGAGCTTGCTGACGCCGGAGATGTCGCCGATAGAGGCCGAGGACTTCTCATCGGCCTATCCGCCGCCGGGCAAGGAGTCGTTGCTGTCCTCGTCTTCGTACCACCTCAGCCAGCTGTCGAGAAAGTTCAACACCGACGGATCTCAGTACCTGCAGAACATCCGACAGCCGTTTCGGCAACAGCAGCACACGACGTCCGGCGTCAACGTTGCCGCTGCCGCAGCCGCCGCCGCAGCTGCAGCGGCAGCCGCTGTCGCCGTGGGCGACTTGACGCGGCCGCTGCTTCTCGAGGGGCAGGGCGTCGCTTCTTACTACGGCCAGCAGGCGCCCACAGTAGCGGGGGCGTCAACGACGACGCCTGCCGGCGCCGCCGCCGCAGCAGCGGCATCTGCAGCGGGGGCGTCCAGCACTCCGGCAGAACAGGAAGAACAGGTGGCGACCTCATCGAGCACGACGCCGACGACTTCGCCATCCTCGACCACCACCCCCGCCACCACAACAGCGGCGGAGGGCATGACAACGACAACGACGACGTCAACGAACTCCGCGGGCGGCTACTTCGACGATAGACACGTGTCGTCGTCTTCGGCTAGCCTCGAGGCGTACTATCAGCGCACCTACCACCACCACCACCAGCCCACGCTTACCGGCATTCCAAATCTACCTGCTATCTCGCAGTCGTTTCCAATACATCCATACTCGACGGAACAGGGCGGCGGCGTCAGTAATGGCGTTGGCAGCTATTACGCAGCGACGACCGCGCACGATGCGACAGCCTACATGTACCTGATGAATCATCACCATCATCACCATCATCAGCAGCAGCAGCCGTCGCCTACGCTAGACGCGCGTCACTTCATTCGGCCTGATGTTGCCGACGCTCATCCTCACCACCATCACCATCTCCATCAACATCACCTTCATCAGCAACAACAGCAACAAGAGCAGCAGCGGCAACAACAGCAGCAGCAGCAGCAGCAGCAGCAACAGCAGCAGCAACAACAACAGCAACAACAGCAGCAGCAGCAACAACAGCAACAACAACAACAACAACAACATCACCATCAACTTCACCACCTCCACAATCAGCATCAACAGCACCAGGACATCAATAACGGGCGTAACAACAACAACAGCAACGGCAGTAGCTGTAGTAACAGCAGCAGTAGCAGCAACAACAACAACAATGCAACTCTACAGCAACAGGTGGTGACGACTAACGACAACAACAACAATAACAACATCATCAACGCGTTGGCCGAGACACGCGAGATCATGTCGTGATGATGATGATGATGGCAGCGGCGACTGGATGAACTTGCAGCTTGTTTCCGATGTATCTGTCATGTCTACACTCCTTCCCGCGTTCCTCTACGTTCCGTCCGGCCGTCAATGCGCTCTATCTTTCTCTCTCTCTCTCGCATCATGTTGTTTTGCGTAGTCACGCGTCGTGGTTGTCCCAAAACTAGGTCGAAGAGGCAGTGGCTTAGGCTGATTCGGCCCCCGGCTCAACTAGCCCCACCCTAAAGCAAACAATGATGTAAGTCGTCGACGGAGTCGAAATCGAGTAGGATACCGTCGAGTGGGGTAGCCCATGCCCCCGGCCATCAATACAACTATGCCTACTCACCTGTCTACTCATGTCAATCAATCGGAACTGCTTATAGGCAATCCTAGTATTGTTGTAATGGCGATGATGATGATGATGACGATTATTATTATTATTATTATTATTATTATTATTATTATTATTATTATTATTATTATTATTATTTTTATTGTTTTTAATGTGATGATTTGCGTAAGCAAACCACGTGCTGCTAGACCATTTTGTTTTGACTTATACGTGCAAACATCTGATCGATACGGCAGATTTACGTGTATAGTAGTAGTTCATTCGACACTTTGTCCCAGCTACCAATTCGGCAGCAACACCATCATCAACAACACTTCACATCGCCTGTTTGCCTCAACTAGCCTCAGCCTGTGAAATTGATCCACCACCCGGACACTACACGCTTTCCTCCGACCAGACACAAGGTTCCCAGGTCGAGAATCCGAGATAGAGGTTCTTGAAATTTATAAAATTTAAAGAGCACGCTCTGAAAACGTTTAGTGGATAGGTAAAGCATTGCCTCGTCATAAGAGCGCATATACTTATATATATATATATATATATATATATAAGATTATATACGTGCATCAACTCTCCTATTCGGAGCTGATGTACAGTGATTGTAAGAAGAGCAAGGCTGCCCATCTTCTATGCAGCACAAGAAATAGAGCTCTCATTCTCCGCGCTGTCACCTTTATCGTACAACTTTGAAGCGTCGTGACCTACTATTATTACTCTCACGGCAACCAGCACTATCACTTCTACTACTACATCTACTACTACGACTACTACTACTACTACTACGACTAATATATGTGGCTAAAGACGGACGTGCGGTACCGCGCTAGCAATTTCGATCTGGTCAGTTTACTGTGTGTAAAAGGGCCTCCCAGTTAGAAAACAGAGCCTTTCTTTTTTGTTGTTATTGCTGCTGCTGCTGCTGCTGCTGCCGCCGGCGCCGCTGCAACCGCCGTTGTTGTTTGTGTTGTTGCCATTGTTGTTGGCATTGTTGTTGTTGTTGTTGCTGTTATCGTTATTGTAATTGTTGTTGGTGGAGTTATTGGTGTCGTCATCGTCGCCGTCGTCGTCGTCGACTCTGTTACGAGATATTGTACGAGCATTATTTAGAGTCGTGATCAGACTCCTCTCCCGTTGCCCCTTCAAATCCGCTGCCCCTCCCCCCCCCACCCCCATTCCCTTCTCTTCACTCCCGTATTGTTCTTTTGCTGCGAGCTCGATAGCTCGGAGCATTGTAGCACTCGAGCCTCTACTAGTCGCTCTACAGAACCTCCCATCAACCGGTGCACGTTTGGATTGGTTTGGATGGCCAGCGTGCCATTTCATACACGTGCCATTCGGCGGACGTCTGCTTGGCGCGTATTCGCCGGCCGTCAGTTGTGTCGATATGTTTCGCTGCTGCCGCCTTATCGTGCACAGCAGCTTGAGCTTCTTTTACGGTCGCGCGCGGCCCATCTCCTCGTCTACCACCGCCACCATAACGCGGCTGCTGCTGTACGCAGTGCAGTGACGAAGATGACGACGAGAACGAACTTCTACTGGCACTGTTACTACACGCTACTACTACTACTACTATTAGCACCACCACAACAACAACAATAACAACAACAACCACAGCAACAACAACAACAACACCAGCAACAAGATTAACTACCACAACCATGTCCATCGAAACTACTTTCGTTTTACGTTCGTAAGCCTGCCTGCGTCTACAACCAGGACACCAGAGCAGTACATACATATAGAGCAATATTTAGCAACAACCGCGCTCCCTACGTACCTTTGGTACGTTGACTTACCATTCATTCAGTACATCGATCGAAGCAGAGTTTGCGGCGTGATCTACAGACTCCGTGATACAAACACACACACAAGCATACGGGGTTCCTCCTTCCCCCGCTACCGATGGTCAACAGCAACTCGGCGACTCCGAACCAATAAGGGTACCGCAGGAATTCGGATAAAGCAGAGCAGAGCGGAGCAAATGCTGCAGAGAGAAGACGGGCGATTGAGCGAGCAAACGTGAAAGAGATAGGGCAAACGAGGGAATTAGGCTACGGACAAGGATCGAGATTAAGGGTAAAAAACTCATTAAGAAAAACGACAACGGCGACCACCCTAACCGTAGTAGTAAATAGTAGTAGTAGTAGTCATAGTGGGGCGGTTGTGTGAGATCGTTAATCGTCCGGTTGAACGCGACGGTGGAGATGGTGGCGATGATTGACCTGCGCTCCCGCTTGGTCGACCGACCTTCCTCTGCTGATCTTCTGACGCGAGATCCGATGATGCAAATGACTGACGACGGCCCAATATCGTCCATATAATATATATCTCATCATATAATATATATATGTATAAGATATATAGAGCGTCGTGCTCTGATTCCCTATGTATGCTCCAAGCCAAGTGTGCTCTGGTTGCTTTCCTCCTTGTGATTCCTTTCGCTGTTGATTAGACGCTTTGTCGTGAACTTTCGCTGTATCGCCCCGTCTACGGGCTTTAATCAAAAACAAACGTCTGTGATTTTGGCTGCTGTTATTGTCGTCGTCGGTGTTGCTGTATCTCGAATAGCAAAGGATTACATACTGCAACAGAACAACTGATAGACCGCGGCAGCGACGTTGTAGACGCACGCCACATTATCAGTTTCTTCGTCATGCATAGACGCGTGCATAGACGCGTGCATAGAGCTCCTGGTCTGATCCACCCCCGACGTGCATCTGTCCACCATCGACATTTCATCGAATAAGCGGCTAACACCCGTTTGAACGGTCGATGATGTCCATCATCATTGGCCATTCAGTTCATTGTCAGGCAGGGTCGACGCGGGGGTGGGTGACAGAAAAATGGATGATGAGGACTAAAACAGGCGAAATTGGACGCGAAATTAATTAAGTAATTAGTTAATAGGTACGCAAATAATAAGGAATCACGTGAGATGACATCATGGAGTGCCGTAATCTACCACAGTCAGTCAGTCAGGTAGGTATTCAGGTCAAGAAATCCGTTCTCTCCTTCTCTCTCTCTTCTTGGACGACCATTATAGTATGCGGTTGACGTGTACCCCCACACAGACCTAATCACCAGTCCCCGTTGTGCGTCCGATCTAGTATCTGTCAAAGTGAAAAAACTCGCACATTGCGTATGCCCGTTTAAACCTTGACCGCTTGCCCTGCTAGAGGACTGCGAAGGACAGCCTAAGCTTGCCTGCGAATGCGGGCGAGTCGCCGAGTAAGCTTAATGACTATCGCTGATGAAATGATTACTATAATCAGCATACTTTCGTTCTTCTGGCGTCTTTTTACGTTTTAAGTCCAGTACAATACAATCGGCTGGCCTTTCTGCTTTGTTAGAGTAGGAAGCTGGCTTCGCAGTCATGGTGAAAGAAGTTCTAAAGATCGCGGGGGCGTCCGAAGAAAAGATTTAACCTATTGAAGTGTCGTTGATACAGAGGATATAGGGAAGCTTGATATACAGAGATAGTCTGTGTGTGTGTGTGAGTGAAAGAGAAAAGGCAACTTCGTAAACATAGAGTCAGCAATAGTAAAACACCAAGTTATTCTTAGTTGTGTGCACATGAATGTTTTTTTGTTTGTCTGCCTTTGGCATTTACGTGTGTGTGAATATGCGTATTTCTGCACGTATGCATTCGTCGAGATCTATCTATGTGTCTATTGTGCATTGTCAACAACGTGCCGCACCATCGAGGCTACAGCCCGCCGGTCGCCGGGCGTCCAGGCCGCGCGACGAACGTCTGCTACGAGCAACGTTGAGCAGCAGTTACTTATGAGCAGTCTCGACACAACGACGACCTCACCCATCTCGTCGACAACATTTGGTCGATGTTTTTCTTATCGCAAACACTTTTTAGACCGCAGATCAACGCCGTCCTCATCCGTCGTCATCATCGTTTTCGAGTAATTGCCGAGTAGAGCTGGCTACGGTTAATATGGTACTGATGATGGTGACGCTGTTAATGACCCTCTGCTGAACAGACGAGCGGGAGAGCGAAAGAAAGAGAAGGAGCGAAGAAGTTGCGGTAAAACAAATCACTAACTTTGCAGTGCAATACAACGCTATGAAGCGTGACCATCTGTGGATATGTACGTCTTTGTATGTGATCTGTGATCTTAGCGTCTTTGAATCATACCACTTTGCTATTTTAGCCACCCCAGCAACGCCGACGCCGGCCACGACGACGATGGTCATAGCGCTCATTATGTGGCGTGGGACTGGGGTAGCAGCAACTCGACCGTGCTGGAATGATCTAGCTGGTGTTGACGTGGGGTATTGAAGTGGGGTGCGATGGCCACTCAATGGCAGTCGAGGTGATGACAATCTCGACGATCTCGACGCCAAGACGACGGCGTCGCCGCACTCAGTTGGCGGCAGCGCTGTTCGATTCGAGTCTCCAACCGTACGCATAGCATGCAGGCGTCAGCCGTCGAAAAAGATTGTTCGAATTGTGTCTTCTCAGTCCCGAATATTTTTCCATATATTTATAAATATATATATGTATATATATATATATATATATATATATGACAGGACTACGCTCTACCCTCGACCGTTCGCGTTGCTACCGGTTGTCACGACTGCTGAGAATTTACATTTTTCAACGCCGGCTGTTCGGCCCAGTCGCCGAGGGTCAGACACGGTGGCGACGCGACGGTTGCCTTAAACAGCAGCAGCAGCAACTTCAACACCACAACCATCACCACCACCACCACAAACAGCTTCAGCTTGGCCAGAGCAGGCGTTGCTAGAACGAATTGCTGAAGCGTCTTCTCGCACAGCGCCGTCGAGCGGAGTCAGCCCACCTTGACGTCGACGAAGACGGCAGACCAGGATAAGAAAAAGAAAGAACAAGAAATAAGGACGGCAGGAAAAAGGAGAAGGAAATGAAATGGCTCATTGCTCGCATGAGTAGCTGACTGCATTCGGTGCGATCAAGTCGATGAAGCCGTCATCGGCAACGCGGGAAGACGCTCTGCGATGGTAGCGCTACTGAGTTTCTGAGGTTTCTACTTCAGACACTACGCTGAAGTTTCTCCTTCCGCTGCTGCTGCAGCTGTTTGCTTTTGTACCGCAACTTCGGCTGCTGTTGTTGTTGTGGTGGTGGTGGTTATTGCTATTGTGGTTATTGTTGCTGAGGTTGTTACGGTTAATGTTCTTCTTGTTGTTGTCATGGTCGTTGTTGTAGCTGTTGTTGTTGTCGTCGTCATCGTCGTTGTCGTTGTCGTCGATAATTAGTCTGTCTCGCCGTAGTATGCGAACAGCGCGACTCACTCAAAGTTCACACCAGTCAAATTCAAGGTGGACCGAGCGGACAAGCGAACCAGCGGAACGGACCAGCCACGAGTAACAGAAGACACAGTAGTCATAGTAGTAGTAACAGTGTAGTAGCAATAGTAATTAAATGGTTTAAAGCTGCGGCGGCGGATATGTATATATATATATATATATATATATATATATATATATATATATATATATATATATATATATAAGCCTTCTACAAAGCATACGTATGTACATGTCTTCGTGTAGCTGGTAAAGGGTGGCTGATGTCTAACCACCACAACCACAGCCAGACGGACAGACAGACTATCGTGATGGTGGTGATGAGATGGTAGCGTCGGTGTTGTCGGTGTTGGTGATGATGACACTGATGATAACTGTGGTAATTGATGGTGGTGATGTTTTCGGTAGAAACTGACTGACTGATGACAATTCGATACTTGACAGGCTGTGGGAACGAACACAGCGATGACAAAGGTCGCAAAGCACAGCACAGCTATCTCTCTATCTCTCTCTCTGAGCGCGCGCCGCCCGTCCCCCGAGAAAATGAGATTCGAACGGGGAGGCCAAGTTCCTCATCGGAACTTTGCGGCCGACCTTCAGCAACGCCCCTCTAACAAGGATACGTATCTATCTATTTATCTGTTTGTCTGTCTATCTAGCTACATACTTTTTTTACCACCTTTGTTGCCTTTGCAACCTTGTTGTTGTTGTTGTTGTTTGGGCAGGCGACAGCATTGATTTAAATGCGTTTTGTTTATTTGGCGCGGTAGAAGCGGGACGCAGAACCAGAAAAACAGAACGAGAAACAACAAACGGGGTACAAAAACGGGAACGGGAAAGAAAAGCGGACATGAAGAGAAAGGACCAGCTTAGTGGGAAATTTGTTTTGTTGCCACAAAATTGACTCTTTCAGAAAGTGCAGACAAGCGAAACCACCGCCACTCAAGCGGTCTGACAATACGAGAAAAATAACCCCTTCTCTTTCGATATCCGATCCCCACCCCTCCCTTCCTACCCCCGCCTCCCTCCTGGATATAGCGTTGCTTCGCTTCGAGCTTAATCTCAGATGAGTGAATCCGGCGTTGGTTTTTGGTTAGTTAGCAGAAAGTCGATCTTCAGCAGCCGAGCAAGCCAAAGGACAGCGGAACGACGGGAAATAAGCATATCGGGGAGCCTTTGGCGGACGCTGGCAGCAAAAGGTGGCCGTTGGTCAGAAACAAACAAGGTACAATGTGAAATCTCGTCCCAGCTCTACCGGATACGGCATCGCTAATTACCTACGGTCGCGTAGGTAATTAGGCGTCTAGAGGGCCATCCTGAAGAGTCATGCAACGACCATCAAACGACGCTAGCTAGCGTTGAAGTGGCCGTTGCAACAAAGCACTCCGTGTCGATGCTGTGCAAACAACACAGCTATGTTTTACGTGAAGCGTGCATTTGCAGACGAATGTATTGTTTCTTTTTTGGTTAAAACGTCTATTTAAAGTCTAGTGATAAACCGCTGAAGGCTGGGTGGCGTCATGCTCTGAACACTTCATACATGATGACCTCTAAAATCAGCTAAAGTGCGCAGTTAGAGACAGACGCTACCCAGCAGGTCGATGGCGAGCAGCCGCTCAAACAAAACGCCGCGATTTTTTTTTTGGCAGTTTCAGTGTTGTTGCACGTTCGGCGTCGCGGCCGCCAATCGTTATATGCGAGTAAGCAAACATACTTCCATGCTTCTACGATTTTCTTACCGTTTTATGGTGGTTAGCCATCATCATGTGGCCATCGATGAAGTCTATCAATGAAGTAAAGAAACAACCCAGCGTATACATGCTACAGTGCGGATGCAACTGCAGCTACAACTGTTCCAAGTATCTAGTGCAATAGCATTTATTATGTGACTCGAATTCTAACCCTTGTGCGAATGCAGAGACATAAGACGACAGAGATGAACGTGAGAGAGGAGCGCGCGCGGGAAAAAGATAGAGCTCAAATAAAACTAGGATGGAGAGAGAGAGAGAGAGATGAAGATATGAATACATACAGCGACATCCAAAAACAAAGTTGGTTCTCTCGTGCCGCTTTTCGTACGAGCCTGGCAGGACGACATGTGTCGTAGTGGTGAGTGGGAACTCGGTGTCAGGCTCTTCTTATGCCTTCAGGTCTTCAATCAAGGCCTTCAGGTCTTCAATCAGGGCCTTCAGGTCTTTAGTTAAGGCCTTCAAGTTGTCAACACTAAGGACATAGTTGCAGTTTGGCATACAGCAGCAGCAACAACAGCAGCAGCAGCTAGCTCTAAACATTGTTGTGTTTTCGTATGTTTCGTACGTTGTGCAGCACCATGCATACACTCCACCACCAAGCGGGCTTTCTCCTAATCGTCGTCGTCGTCGTCGTCATCATCATCATCGTCTATCATCGATAGTTTTGTATCATCAGTCATCATCTAGACGTAGTACGACGTGTTGTTTGTACACGCGCAGCCGACTAATGAGTGTATTATTGCTGGAGCGTATACAATGTTGTTGTGTGTGTGTATGCATGCTCGTATGCATGCATGTATGTGTCTGTTTGTATGGATGTATGTACTTGTTAGTGTTTACTTGTCATCTGCTGGTGTCTAGTGATAGATATAGATATACAGAATGCTAGATAAATAAATAAATAGATAGATTGATAGATACATAGATAGATAGATAGATAGACTCATAGACAAATGGGTTTCATTCGGGTTCATTTCGAGGCGTTTGCGACGTAAGCGTACTTGAGGGTTGATGTAGGTTCGCTACGCTACCTACCTACCTACCGTTACCACCATACCAACGAGTGGAATTCGAAATCGATGCAGTTCAGTTGTATTGATGAACATACATATATATATATATATAGAAGAAGCGAATTGAAGGAAGTTGCATTGTCGCTGCGGTATTGGTCTCGAATCTATTCCTAGTGTGATGGTGTGGATGATGTGTTGATTCCAGGGAAGCAGCAAATTGTCGCTGTTGTCATCTGCGATGACTCGCGGACGACTAGAGTGTAAACGTAGGCGGTTGTTAATTATTAGAGTTAACAGCGATACGCTAGCGTGTTAACTGCGATACGACTTTCTTACCGGGACGATCAACGACGAGGTGTGATTACGGGGATTACGATGACGATGGTGATGGTGATGCTGCTAGTGAAGCATGAACGCGGCTGGTTAGAAATGCGTCTCTTCCCCGATCGACTGTTTTTGTGTTGTGTTTCGGGAGGCGGTGCTTAGTGAAAACCCTTAGCTGGCTACGGCCGGAAAGAAAAAAGCAAAGGGTATTTATTACAGCTTTGACGGGACGTTTTGGCTCGTCGCGGGCTAATAGCAGTAGTAGCAGTAGTAGTAGTTAACAATGCTAGAAAAAACGAACGGAGCGATGATATGGAATGCGCCGGAGCAGTACGATTCCTCGTGTTGCACGTGTCCTGCAGCACGACGCTGTAGACGATCCCATAGGCTCGTGCATGACATATACATAAGCACACCCAACAGGCGGACAGATAAGCACAGCGAGAGAGAGAGAGAGACGCATTCGTATACAAACATGTATGACGCACTCGTCTACATTCTACACTGACTGATACATACAGACATCTATCGATGACTCTATCGGCACGTACACATCGAAAGTGATGAACTTGTGTCTTTTTGCAATTATGGTTGGTGGTTGGTTTGAGACATGCCAAACAGCTCCATGACAAGCGATGGCGCATGTTTGCAATCAATACGGTATAACCGAATGAACAATGATAGTTATAACAACCTAGTGTAGCGCTGAGGGCAATGATAATATATATATATATATATATATATATATATATATATAAGATTTAAAAAAAGTACCACATTGCGTGTAAATAGCAGATATACGAGTAGTCTATTCGCGTAGGTCGTGCTGGTTGGCATCGCTGTACGCTCGGGAGATTCACTGCGTTTTCTTTTTTCGTCTTATTCAATCTACTTCTTGTTCTAGGGAATGTTTAAACTGATTGTGCGTGTAGTTTCATGTGAACTTCCTCATCCACGTTTGGTCACGAATCGACCTCCTTCCATGTACGATACAAAGTATAACTTTCTGAACATGAATGTTTTCCATACATAGACGTGATGACGGTATGGCCGAGCCGAGTCGATCCGTCGTGCGGCCTTATAGTGGGACTCTGTGTGCGTGACGCGCCCTTGAGAGTTGAACGTATGGAACTGAGAAGTGTCATCATCTTAACAAGTAAATAATATAATAAATAATAATATAAATATTAAGAGATGCGGAAGGAGACGATGTGGAGTCGATAAATAAACTATGCGTGGACCGTGGCGCAGTAGCGTAGTGGAGATAGATGTACGATTATAGAGATATTCAACTAGGGGATGACAATAAAAGACAAAGCTTTTGTCTTTTTCTAGAACGAAACTAACGAAATCGGACAGACAGGTGTCGCGAATTACATATATTGTTTATTGCCCCCACTCGACCATTTGTTCGTTCCCATTGAAACATGCCGCCCACAAAGGTACTCATGTTTACCCAATTCGATGTAATGCTGTCATTATCTGCAATTAAAGCTGACATACTTTCAAGATCCTATTTCCGTCAACTGTAAACTGATTTGGATTAACGCTTTCCTCAAACTCTGCGGCAATTTGCTGCCAAGTAGTGTTATATATATATATATATATATTGGCTAGAAACAAAAATACCACTATACTGGCACATTCAAAGAATAGGAATTTTAAAATTAGTTTGTACATTGGAATCCTACTTAGATTTCGGTTGGAATAAAAGCTGGAGATGGGCCGACAGCAATGGCCACGTAGGACACGAAATAGAGTATACAATGGTAGGTCCTCCACCTATGTGACCTAAGGGGTAAATGTCACCTATCACGAGAGGTATTACTACGGCTACTTTAAATTAGTATTAAAGAATCGCATCAATCGATCGTCGCCTGTGCGAGTGCGTGGAGGACCTACTATTGTATAACCTACTGACGACCATAGTAAATCTACGTTAACGACTAGTCTGATGCGTTTCGAAGCAAGCTGGACCCTATACGGCCCAAGAGAAGAGATGAATGACGACCTCAATTCCTCCGAAATAATGAGGTCCCCTCTCGTCGTGGTGCGTCCTAGCAGAGAGTTTCGGGGGGGGGGTGTCGATTCGTGACGCACCCGCGCTCCGTCACCATCGACAAGGTGCTACGCATTGAGGAAAATAGGTAGATACATAGAGGAGGCGTTTGCGCGATGGCTCAGTACTACAACTTTCAAGGACTTGTCGGCGGTGGGACAACCTGGGCAGTGCTGCTCGTAGCCCCAGCAGAAGTAGCAGTCATGCTCGCAATGATGATGATGATGAGGGGGGAACAAGCAGCCATCGTAAGCGTCGTAAGCGTCGTCAGCGTTGCTTGCATAGTATTGAGGCAGCGTCGTGAGGTGGTAGCCGAGAAGAAAGCGTCGAGCGTCGAGAAACCTCATCTCGCCCCCCTGACTACTCACCCTGCACTGACTGGCTTGGGGGGTTGGGCAGCCTCCATTTGCCGGCGGGAGGGCGGCCCCGGCTGGACGGGTCCGGCTGACGCCCGAACAGCCGAACCCCAGCATAACAGTCATACACTATTATCAACCGAGGTCGGAAACGGACGACCACGTCCTCATTTACTACTTCTAGTGTCTAGCCTCTCGCAAACTTGACCCCGCCCGTGACAGCTAGATAAGCTGATACAGAATTAATTGTTACTACTATTACTATTATGATGATGATGATGATGCTAATGATGATAATGATGATTTTTTAATTGATATTCCACATCCCTGTGACAACCGTGTTACCGTGAATACCGCCACGTAATAATAGCACCCGACTACTTCTACCACGACTATTATACTATTATTATTTACCATAGCCACGAAGGGCTTCCTGAAGAATGGCGACCGCCGCTAATAGAAGTCTAGCATTTTCTTCTGAAAGTCCATTACTGGCGCGATTGCTGGTGGTGGGGCTCCGTACGTTGGGGAGTCATACTCTAGGCAAATAGTCCTTCACGATAAACTAAATGTGCGAACAAAGACGCGTATAATGTGCATGTATAGCGGTGAGGTGTTTGCTGTACGCGCAAAAGTGTGCATATGTGTAGGAAGCAGGATGACGACGAGAGCACACTTATGAGCGCGTGCGAGAAACAACAAGAACTTCACGCATATAGATGAACTTACATACGAGTACGCACACGTATATATATATATATATATATATATATATATATATATATATATATATTGCACTTGGCAAAACAACTATGATATGAATGTAATGCAACAAGAGTAAGTCTGTTATAAGTAGCGTGCTGATGTATGAGCAATAAGTGGTGTGAAAACTGTGTACGAGTGGGGGGTGCGTAGGGAAATAAACAACAATGAGTGACAAAGCTAGCAATCCGAATGCACGAATGGCGGTGACTATGTATGTCCAAATGTCGAGGATGATGATGATGATAATGGCGATAATAATGATGATGGTGATGATGATGATGATAAAGTAATTAAAACCTATTCAAAGTGTAAAGTAAGAAAAAAATCATAAATATATATAAATACAAATATATCGAAAGCAATAAATTTTGCATTTATGTGAAACAAGCCGTGAACTTGTCGTGTTTCTCTTCGTAGGTACGATGGCGAAAATGATGATTCAGTTAATGGCAACCATTGCGAGCCAGCCAGTAGCGCCTTTGTTCTAGATAATTACTCTTAAATGATAAATAGTTAATATTTCTACATAGTAAATATTCTCAGATGTTTATGACCACTGTGGGACGGGAGGTTTGATGATGATACAGATGTTGTGGTTGGAACGCGATATAGAGGCGGTTTATCGATGTAGCCAACATGTGACGCCGGCACACCCCACCCCTGCATTAGGCGATCTCCTCAACGTGACGACTGAGAATCGGTAGATCGGCCTGGCCGATCACCTTGCCTTGACCTCGGCCTTGACCACCAAGACCGCTCAAGTTAATCAGTCTCGATTTTTGTCTTGTGAATCACCAAAAGAGTTTCGCCTACGAGATTCCGCTCGAGTCTCTTGACGGGCTGGTCACCAGGGTAACCTCCGCTGCTGAGGCCTAACGTATTTCAAGACGTCCACCAAAATATCTGTGGGCGCCACCAAATGTGTATGGTGGTTCGCGGAGGCACCATCGAGCAGTTACTGTAAGATAATAAATAGTTGTGTGTGCTTCTAGAGCTATAACGAGTGATTTGCCTGATGGAGCAGGTCATTTATGCATGCACTCAATCTTGACATTATTATTTTGAGGTATTGGACGTGAAAGCTGATAATATAACTTCATTGTTTGCGAATTCTGTTCTAAACGACTGTGTCGCATCTTCTAGCCGGCGTTGCAAGTTCAGAAGTAGATTTTTCTCTTGAACAATACGATGCGGTTTCTGTATAGGAGCACTTTTTGTCTCACAATCGCACATTTTGCGTTCCAATGTCGGGCAACAACACCAGTGTCACAGACTTTAGTAATTCAACTTTCACTCCCAAGAAGACAAGATTTCTCACATACCACGTTTTATTGAAACAAAACTGCTTAATATTTGCTTTAAAAAGCTTTACAATTCACTATATCGATATTCAAACGTTTTCCGGACAACCTGTATACATAAGACTAGCAAATCCCTTGACATGCCAAGCCCTTGTAGAGGCGCTCCACAAGGATCATGGATTCTGTTATAAATTAAAAAAATCCGCATAATTTATCTCGTAGGCGAAAACAACCGCCGCCCAAAGTCGAGTAGCCTTAATAGCAAAATAAAGTTCCCAGGTGAAGGCATCTCGAGAAGACAGTACTGCGGCCACCCCCGACAAGGGGCAAAGAGGAAGATTTTTGGATTTTTGACGGTCTTGTGAGTATTACACTGCCGTGGCTTTGACAACGATGCTCGGTGTATATATTACATCACTCAAGCATTCCTACCCATTCCAACCTATTCATCGCACCCTGGTAGAGGCGAGCGTATGTTGTCAACAGCATATAACTACTATCGTACTACGGTTTGATCACTTCCAGGATGGAGAGATTGATGTTACAGATCAACCACGGACGGACTGGTATTCCATATTGGTTACGGAGCAGCATAAATACTCTTCTAAGTTGTAATAGACATTTTATGCTCAACATGAGATCACACGCATAATGAATGCGTCGCACGGAGTAGTTCACTCGCTGTCAAAAGAAAATCTGTGTGCTTGACTAAAGTGGCACTGTATGCATGTAGTCAGTATTCAAATTTGCTCTATGGCTCGAACAAAACTTTCTGATTAACCCAATTGTATTTAGTCATACTGACAGCTCGCCCGTATATACTCAGGGCCCCAAGTTCTACAAAAATGCAGTGAAAAGGTAATGGTTCTGTCAAGACCATACATCAACCCGAAACAGTCTTAAGCATGAAGAACCTCACTGCTAAGAAAACGGACAGTTTTCGGACATTGCCTACTAACCAGTAACGAAAGGCAAGAACCGTCTGTGATCTTTCGTTTATATTTTTTATAAGTGATGTGTTATTTATTCATATAACTTCACTATGTTAGCACTTTGGAGTGGACAATTGTCTCCGCGCGAACGTGTGATCACGGGTTCTCTAACACAGGGTTAGCCCAGTTCAACAATGTGCCCCGAACAGACGCTGCATTTTCTCGTTTAATGTCGAGCGACAGCCTCTGACGCAAGAATTCGGATGCTCTAGAGTCTCCTGTCGATAGATTATGACTTCTACCGACGCGCTGAATCAGCTTGAGAGTAAGGGGGCCTGCATCTCCCATAGGCTCGAACGCCAACAATCGATTCGCACCTGCACCGACCATCGAAGGGGCTAATAATCCGGTTACAGTTGCGTCCCAAACAATTTCGTTTATATGTACTGTAAACGTCTTTCCCAAGTAATAAACCCGATAACCAAATAACAAACTCCAACGGTTGGCAGCGTATAACGTTTCCGGCATCCAATAGACCTCCGCGCCTGAATTGCATGTGTTTATCCTTCCTGATGTTTATTTTAAGTTCCATCGATGACACCTAGGACGCCATTGGCGACCACGATATTGAGGTATTTGGGTACTCCTGTCGGACATAACAAGTCAGCGAGGAGAAGGGTAAACGAGACATAGCTTAGCGGGTCCTCTTGCGGAGTTCCTATAATTTGCCTAATCTCCAATCCCGTGGTTTCGAAGTAATGCCAAAGCAATACCAAACCTGGGGGCGGTTCTAGTGGGTCTGTAAGTCCCATACTAGTCAGACTAGCTGCTGCTCGTGACGTGTCTGCATCAGCATTCCTGAAACCTCCCAAAAAAGGCTGTCGTCTACCGGGATCTCGCTGGTTCGATTCCCGTTGTATGTCGAATTTTGTTTAAGCGGTGCGGCTACGCTGCTACAAGAACGGTTGGGGAAACCCTAGATATCTCAACATGTCGGGCCTTCGGTGCAATGAAGAAATGTCTTATGGCAATTCCAAGTCCGTAGAGAACGGATGCATTTTTTTAATTAAAAACAATTTTCTTTAAATAGTTTTAGACGTACATGCTATTTGTAGATGTGTGCTGTCTATTTGTTGAGCCTATGCGGCGCCCACTTACCGCCACGCATACGTTCTTTCAGCTAGTTAGATGCCAATGGGCAAATCCATGCAACGCATTCACTATTCAGTGTGATCTCGTCGAGTGTCAAATGCGTGTTACAGTCTACGAAAGCAAATCTTTCAACCGTAGCTCTCGTGCCGGAAAGTCGACTCGTCCGTGAACGTTGATTAGTCACATAAAAATTCAACTACGGAAGCGATGGCCACCACCGTACGGTAGGGGGCGCGTTTTCGACACAGCGAGGCCTTGACGAAGAAATGCCACGCAATCCCAACTGCCTCGTCTACAGTTATGTTTCCATATCCAGTCGGTCTAAAAACCACTCCCGCTTATTCCCAATATATATTTATATATATATATATATATATATATATATATTTGCGAGCGCTTGGGAAGCTCCATTGAGACCGCTACACAAGAGACCGATTACTGGTCTTAACAACTACACAACGCGTTCGATGGGGCACATTTTAAAAAAACACACGAAACGCCCTTTGTACATTACTGGATTAAGGGTATGCCCTACCTATCTGGTAAGGGAGTATTTAAACCTACTAAAGCTCAGGATCAACGCACTACCAATGCGTGCCAGATTGGCCAGGGGACGCCCGGGCTACAACAAACGTTGTAGGCACGGGTGTCATGCGCCTGAGACGTTGGCTCATGTCGCTTAGATGTGCGGGGCTAAAGCCCGACCTCGTAATAACAACACCTACCGAGGTCTGGGTTTTAGATGCCGAGGTTTGCGGCCCAAACAGGGACCTCGCAAAAGCGCGGCAGGACAAGATCACCAAATATGACGTCGAGTTCCTAAGAGTGGCGCTCCCCGACCCGCAAAAACCTCGCAGATTTGGATCCACCATTATCTCTATCATTGGTGTATGGGACTCCGAATCTGCGAGTACGCTCTTGGAGCTCGGCGTCACAAAGAGGATCTTACCGTTTTAACGTTGCAAGGAACCTTGAGGGTATACCGCTTGTACGGGGTCCATACGAGCGGGGGCTACCATCAAGGAAGGACACGGACAGCTGATTCTTAACCTCACGTGACACCTTTTTACCACCATTTTTAGTAAGGCGAGCACTGACGAGTGTGCAAACGTATTGTAAATGATTAATAAATCATCACAATGATTTCTATATATATATATATATATATATATATATATATGAACAATGATATATTTATATAGAAAATATAAGACATATAAACAAACATTATATATATATATATATATATATATCCTTACCGCCTTATCCGCACGTGTACATGCAGACACAAAAAGTAAGTAAAACTACTCTCCTGTCGCACACGAAGTTGATTAAGGAGGGGAACGAGGAACGTTCTTCGTAAAAACACGACGTGATGTCTAAGCAACATGCCTTCTTTACGCTCCGATCCTGAGCATCCATTGTAAGCAGGCGATTTTAGTATGGCGCTGTTTTGGTAGTGTTGGCTTGGCGCTGCTGTCAATCCATTCTCTGCCCGGGCATGTCTTATCTTGCCTGGCGAAGCATCCGCCCCGCCCCCATCCACCTCCCAACCAATTTCCCACTATGTGCCTGTCTTTCTCTCTCTCTCTCCCTCTCGCTCTCCCCCCCTAATTCTGACTTAGTCTTAGAGACTCAGGCGGAGTGGACGTGTCCACACACTTGGAGTAGCGTTCAGCCGCCATCAGTTGGGTCAGTTCACTCACTCAGCGGTACAGAGACGAAACGGCGCGACACTCGAGGCGACACACAGCCGACCAACAGACAAAGCGGCACGAAATTGACACGAAGACAGAAGGAGGAGGGAAATGGCGATGAGGATGCGGAAGAGGCGACCAACACTCGAGTCACAAGGCGTGGTCACAAGCGTGGCCACTCGCCCTGCTGCGTTTGTCGACTCGCTATGGAGGTCGTCGCGTCAAAGAGCCGGTATTTGGGCCTGGCGCCAGCACTCGCGCTGCTTGCGGCCCTCGTCGCCGTCCTGCTCTACCTGGTCGCTGTCGACACCGACGTCCTGCACTACATCGGCAGGAAGGCGCTCATCGCGCTATTGCCGATCGTCGACTGGACGACGCTCAATCGGCGGGGCGGCTGTATCGTGCGCAACCCGTGGTACGTGACGCCGCCACCGTCGCCCCGCCAGTGTTTCGCGTGCGAGGATCTCGTCTCGGTGCCCGAGGTGCGTCCGGACAGCGTTACGGCGACAGAGATCTACACGCACTTCGTCGACACCCGCGTGCCGGTGGTGGTTCGTGCCGCGCGCCATCAAGATCAAGGCGAGATCAACAACACGTTGGCGAGCAGCGCGCACGGCGAGCAGCGTGAGCGGCACGCGAAGCTGGCTGAGGTCGTGCGCGCGATGCAGGACAATCTCGCAGCCAAGGTGTGCGCGTTCCGCTCGAACACGCCGTGGTCGTTTGACCGCTTCCTCGAGCACACCAACTCAATGGCGTCGTTCTACGCGCTCTGGGAGAACTGCAACGACGACGCCAAGAAGCTGATGCGTCGCTTCTACCGACGCCCGGCTCGGGTCCCTGCCGCCGTCGAACTGACCGCCTACAGCTGGGTGTCGCTTTCGCGTCGGTTCGCCGCCGCCGCCGGCCGGCCGAAACTGCTCGACTTTGCGGGCGGCACGGTCGCCACGTGGATTCAGGTCGACGGCCGCTTCCGGATCCAGCTCGAGCGTCGCGGCTGTTCGTGCAGCCGTCTCGAGGTCGAACTCGCCGAAGGGGACTATCTCATCGTGCGTATCGACTCGTGGAACGTCAGCTTCACTCCGAGCTACATCGACGGAGATTCGGTGGCGTTCATTCCGACCGGCTACCTTCAGTAGTGCTCATCCGTCTCATTGTTTAGCCTCAGCATGAGGCGGGCTCAACCTCAACACTGGATTGAGGTGAATCAGCAGCCAGTGGCCAGTGTGTCCATTTGGGCGTGTATGTGTGTCTAAGAGATATATATATATATATATATATACTCGTATATAGATAGAGAGAGAGAGAGGATGACGTATTTGTTTAATTCGGTTTGATCTGATTTGCAACCTCGAACATCGATGTCAATGCGATATTAAGGTATCGATTTTTCGTAAAGGAAGACCGCAAGTCATCGAACACATAGAAGGTGGAGACAGAAGCAAGAGAGTATTAGCGGGGGTTCTCTCTGTCATAATTCCTTTAAGTAAGGTCAGTTTAGTCTTAAACCCTTCCCCTATATATTAATATCGTTTAGATCGTAATTCGATTCATAGCGATGAACGTCTAAATGTCTGTGTCAATCTGGTTTTACAACTAGAGCCTATTTAATATAAGGTTGTTTTGAGATCAAGACGTGCGATGACCCAACAATTACTCGAAGGAACCGAAACACGCGAACGTTTGAAAACCTAATTTGAATGCGTGCAACAACGACTAAAAAAGCGCATACCAGCGCAGTAGACCCACCTCAGCGGCATGGCTGTTTTCAGGTGTTGTGAGCACCGTACTTAATTTAGAACTTCCATCGTGTCGCAATTATGCAGCATAGAACGGCGTTGCGAGGTTCTAAAATAATTTTATAAAAAAAAACAACGCAGTGCCGGTTTTACGGGCATACTTTTCTAACCATTCGATGGACCGCTACAAATCGCTCGTGCGCTAAACTGATTCCATTGGACCAATAATTTAGCCACCATTTCACACGTCGCTCGGGTGAGTCGTAGTTTGTAAATATACGTGCGAATGCGAATTGCACCGCAATCGAGTAAGCCCGCCATCATACTGAAGTTCTGCGTGCGTGATCCTTGTAGCTTTCCTATTACGTCGTAGACCGTCTAATTTGTCTCAAGAAATGCTTTGTATTTAATCAGAATCAGAGCAGGTACACTTCAAGCAAAACCAGGAACTGTACAAGTCAACGCGTCATATTTAATAAATAAAACATTTGTCTCTGCTATAATGGATTTGCTTTTCAATATTCACTTTGGGCAATTCAATATTCGCATCTCTGATAATATTTGACTTTATTCATATTTGTGCCCACAAGAGCCTCGCCACATAAAAAACGAGTAAACGATTCGAGACACAATTCAAATCCGCTTTAAAACAATAAATACTTAGATTTGTTTTTAATTTTCAAGGTACATTTATTGAAGCATCGTTGAGCTAATTCAGGCTTCTGCGAGGTGTCTCTGAACAAGTGTAACGGCGTACGGACTAGCACTGTCGTGCATAATTATGAGCTTTTACCAAGAGTCGTTGCGGTGTACGAATGTCATAAACGTACCGTTGAACAGTTGATTTTTTTCCTTATATGAGAATCGTTGGCTTGAGGGACCTTTACGGTGACCTATAGAGTTCAGTAGTCCTGCCTAAGGTGACATTGCACCACACGCCAAGATTGAACCGCCGCCGTAACTGACACGCTTCACAACGTAAGACCTCGCAAATCGCTACATTCTTCCCCATCTATCGTTAGCGTTACAAAGAGACATTCCAGTCTCATCCGAGAAAGGACTAGCCTGCCAGTGTTTGTGATCTCCGCAAGCCGGCACCTAGCTCAAGCTCTGAGCAGCTCTCTTTGGCGTAGTATCAATTTCTCAGAGCTTGCTGTTGGCTCTTTCACTAAGCTGGCTCACTGACAGGAACATTTTGCTGAACATTTAGTTAAGCTTGTTTAATATGGTGATAGAACGAAAGCGGCTGAGTCGAAATCACATATCCGAGCGTTTCTTTAAGTTCACTGCATTATAGGGTTGAGAATGGGTCATATCACTTCAACAATCTTGTCGTATCTAAAATTATTTGAATTGTCATTTCAGTTAACAGTCATTTATAATTTGACGCTACCATTAAAAGTATAACTATGAATACATTGTATGGCGTCCCACGAAAGCTTCTTAAACGCTTTTTTACATCTAAGAGGGTGGCTAGTTAATGCGACCGCTTTGCTATCGGCGCATTTCTGCGCTAAAGTTATGTTTAGCACTATGTTTATGGCTAGAAAAACGTGCTGGCTTTCATACGGCGTCACTTTGTCCTCTACTAGTACCCGATTTACGACATATTCTAGCGCCGCACCTTAAAGACCGGGTATCTGCTTACGAGGGCGTGGACTATGCAGCCACAGCCGGATTCCTTAAGTTCCGTGCTGAAACCTAGGCTATGGAATATAACCTACGATGGAGCATTTAGACTCCACATCCCCCGGGGGTCTATTCCGCCGTGACCGCCCGTGACGATGATCTACTTGACCGAACATTCAGTGGAGAAGGTACTCCGTAACACCTACGCCCAGAGTTAAGTACGTGCACGTGATCCTGAATAAGGCTCTCAAGGCAATACTTCGTGTGCACTATGTAGAAAACAAAACGTTTTAAAAGAGCTGCAAAAAATGGTTCCGCGGTCTAGAGAATCAAGCGACTCTTGGCGCCGTCTCTTAGTATTAGCAATAGATTGCATTACTGCCATGGTTACAACACGCCGTCTCCTCAACAAGACTCAAAGACCTACGACGCCTAAGATCGCACGGGCAAATTGCACGACGTCCACAGCAGTCATACCAACCGTTTTTGCAGACAGATTTGCTGGGACCTATGAGTGCAAGAACTAGTTCGAGATGCTCCCCAATCAACTCCCAGACGAGGAACCACTAAGCAGGTGAACTGATATCCTAAGAAAGTAGAACCAGCAAAGGAAGCAATCCTGCCGGTATATCCTCGACACTGAACAGAGTTAACACTGCCTAAGCTCAAAAAATTGCACAGTCTTAAACGCGACTCCCTCAGCTATTCACTTGCGCAACTGCTGCGCAACTGCACGCTGGCTGTTTTCAGCACCGCACAGCATTGACAAAGCTAGCCCTTTTTCGCCGCATGTGCAATCCAGGAAAGGCTGACAACGTTTCGTCTGCAGCTCTTTGTGCATATGGTCTCGATGGGCGAACTAATGTGCCTCTCTATGACTGCTTGCATTCTTCTGTAAGTCGTCAATTATGATCATTTCCTGGGAATCCCAAAACATTGTGGTCATTATGTTCCTGGCCGACAAAACAGTATTCGCCTTCTTTGAGGTACATTTACTAGATTTATCTACTGCTTTGACTGCTGTTTCGATCTCAACTATTTATCTCACGGCGACCTTCACTCGGCGATCCTCCATGATCATTCGTTTTTAATTTGCACTAGTGCTCATTTATTAAAACAAAATTGCCTAATTACGGTACGGAGTTGTGTTTCTCCATGTCCAAAACATGTGTTGACAGTCTTACTTCAAATGACTGCGACAGGTAATCTAAATTCCGCCGAACTCGGTGGCGGGGTGCATCCGCTTGCGCCTCGCGACCAAAGGAGACACATAGGTGCACGGGTTCGAGCCCCACCGTTGCACATTTGTATCTATAGGGGTCCGTCTCACAAAGCAATGCAAAAAGCAATCCCGTGGACGTTAAATAATGGCCGAGGGTCAGCCCGAAATTGTTTTAGGTAATCTAAGCTTGGCTTTGTCTGGCCCACTTTATATCGGCTCAAAAAAGTTAGTCCCAACCTTTGAGATTTGCTCTTTCTGCAATATATAAGGCAGACCATACTGACCGAAATGCTAAAAAACGTAGATATCCATATCGTGAAGTTGTAAGTCAATCCGATAGTCAATGAGGCAGTGTATAACGACAACTGAACGTATTTCAGAAGTCGGTTTGTATCGTAGAACTTGCCTATTTTATTTATTGTATTAAACTTTGTTTTAGCTAACGCTTGTCGTTTAAAAATAGAAGTGCAAATTAGCATGGGCTTAAAGATACATGAGGTCCAAATTGACTTTTGGGGCAAGCACAAAGAAGTATTTGTTTAATTGCTTAAAATTTTTCTAAGTCTATTATTCGGAATTTGGAACAAAGCGTTTGTAATGGAACTTTTTGCAGGAACAAAGAGCTATACAGGGATAAGGTAGTCAATTAAGGGCGTCTATTGCTAGTTAAAAACCTTTACTAATAACCCGCCGAAACGACGTGAAATACCACCGGATAAGGACATTTTTGAATTAAAAAGACGTAATGCATTGCAAAGCTCAATACTTAAGGTATCTGATGTCTATTGCGGTATTTAAAGGAAATATCTGCTCCTTAGTAGGTGTGACACCTTTAGGTCAAAAAGAGAGAGAAAGAGGGAAAGAGGGCCACGCGTTAAAACTTCACAATTATTACCGAAAAAAAAACAACAGGTTAAATATTTTCATATAAGTGCAATTGTATTTAGTTCACTAAAATAAACTTAGATAGATCCGCCTCGAGATTGTTTCTAGTCCGGCTGTGGCACTGCCAGTGTTTCCACATTTCCACAATTTATCTGCTAGTAAGATGTCTGTCGCTCCCATTTGCTACCCCTTCCCGTAAGCACTATGACGAGAAACTGTTCCCGTCGGTGGACAGAAATGCCTTTCATGCCTGGATCAAAAAGTCCAACTGGCAATGGTTAGCTGTGATCTTGGAGATTCTACGTCCCATTAGCATATGTAATATTACGTTTCTAAACGATACCAGGAAACGTAGAGATTTACGGCTTTAAGCTTCCCAACGCGAAACTTTGCCGTCAAATACCATGCTCGCTGAATAATTTTCCTGTAGTTTCATCGTAATTATGCTCGGCGCGCGTCCGTACCCTAACGAAGCCGACAACAGGAGTGAGATACTACTCCTTATATATATATATATATATATATATATATATATATATATATATATATATATATATATATATAGTACATTTTATATATTCGATTATATAGAAACATGTCTACTATGAAAGAGCATTACTCACTCAGACTCACTTAAAAAAAATTCTGTTCTTGCTTTCACTTGTCGAGAATCACATTTGCATTACTACAAACAACTAGGCAAAGCACAGTCTGCGCTGAATTACGAGTCCCTGGAGCCTTGTTAGGGACCTGTTCTCTTATGCCTTGTTGCGAGTTCCTTTGCTTCTCGTAGGGAAACCCAGTAGAGAAAAACGCTGCGCTAGATTTCCTCTTGCGCAACAAAAATAATTAGCAGGGCATGTAGACACAAAGTGGAAAATATCCCAGTACACGAAGTGCCTGCTTTCAGACAAGGGCGCTCGGCAAGCGTATAACCAAAGAGAAGACACTGTAGAATAGACGTTCTCTTGACCGTCTATAGGAGCAGTAGTTTTTGGCAATACGGGCATTCTCGCATTCACCACGACGACCCGATACGAAGAAGCTATGCTTCTATGATTTGCTTATTCAGGCAGTCTGCATATAATCGTCACCATTGGTGACCTTCGGATTGACGTGGCTGGCTTTCCACGACGCCCGGGGCGTTCAAACCAGCACATATCAAACTAATCACTCACGTGTGGTCGGTGCACGTTGCCCCTTAAAGTTCTGCTTGATCTTAACGACGTCTGGTTTTCTTATTTGTTTTTATATCCTTCTCCTTCTCTTTGTTTCTTTTCCTTTCTGTCAGGAAGCAAAAATTAGTCGTTTTCATGAAAAATGGCCGCTAGTAGACATTGTCAGGCAAACCCTAACATTACTCTATAGCATTCGGCTGTATGCTCTTAAAGGTCTCATAATGTATGCGCTGCAGTTTTAACAGGCGTCCAACTAGTCGATTTATAAATCTACAGAAGTGTATTGGCACATCTAATTATTAAACTTTTCAGGCTGACTCTCAGCCAAGATTTAACGTCCATGGGAATGCTTTTCGCAATGCTTTATAGACGGACCCCCATAAATACAAATGTGCAAAGGTGGGGCTCGAACTCGCGCACCTATGTGTCTCTTCCGGTCGCGTGGTGCAGACGAATGCACCAGCCCACCGGACTTAACAGCATTGGCACATTTACACCAACAATTTTGGCGTGCAATCATTGTCTACGCGGATCTGAACTCGCCGCTCAGGAAACCAAATAAAATAAAAACGATAGCATTTGTTGGCACGTTAAAGTCACATGAAGATGTTTTCCCCAGCTAAGGAATTAAACATTGCGCCATGAGAACGGTCCACAATCGATCCAACGACCGTAGATGGCGTTGTCTCAGGGTGCATCAGGCACATTTCAGCACCATCGAACTAAGAATGCAATTCTTGGGGAAGAAACAACGCAGGCCTCATCGGTTGGGCGCTAGAATCTTATCTTCATCTTATAGGTTACGTAATTTCAGGGCAGTTTGAATGGAACCTTTTGTGCATCGTCGTCATAATTATCTTTATGTGGACCGAAACAGCCAAATAGCAATGCCTTACCAAAGAACTTTGTGTTTCGTCTGACCCACACACTTATCGTAAGGCCTTTTTTCTTAGGCAAAATTTCAAGGCGCTATATACTAGGTCGCATGTGTTTTCGTCACGTATCCCTTTTAGATATGCAACCAATACCAGTTGGTACGACGATGACAACGGAACGAAGACATAAAATCAGGCTACAACTGATATAATCAATGTTATGTCTTAAAACTGTACGTACATGCTGTGTGCTGTACACTCTAACGATAGTATAGTCATATACGAGCTTAGAGTGTTCGCTGTTCAAAAACAGAAAAATATACACAGCTACATATATATATATATATATATATATATATATATATAATGCAGCGCCTGTCTCAAAAGCTCAAAGCACACCGGTAGCTTCACACGGATTTACGGAGGGTGGAATATCTTGTTGCAACGAGTTTACTTTCATGGCTATATATAGCGACCAAAGAAGAGGAGGATCTACTAGGAACACGTTTGGCGGTAATTAATTGGTTATATATTATGCCACTCGTTTAAAAATTAATTACGAATCGAAAAATTAATTACACTTTTGGTGTTGTTAGTTTTGGAAGGAAATTGCGAGAAAGTAATACAGGACTAATTGAAGTGCCGGAGTCAGTTCGCGGCCACCATCCAGCGATTTAATTTTTAAACCACAACCCGCCGTTGTTGAACAGGCACCGAGGAAGTTGCTTTCAGAGCAACAATTTGGCTGCAGACAATTGCAAAAAATACCACCCCGGGGCTTTACACCGAAGCTCTGAGTAAGAATAACGTAGTGGCCGTACCATCGCCTATTACTGCAATGAATTACATTTTGCATATAAATGAATCTGCCGTTCGGAACTAGTCCACTGTTTTGTCCTCAGTTTTGGCTTGATTATGAAATACTTGATGTTTTATCGGGGGCCGGTTTGCCCGATAAGTAAATATATAAATAGTCGTCCAAATCAGCGGCGCAATTGCGTTGTGTTGGAATACGTAATAGATGAACACTAAGATCCTAAGAAGCCTGCGCGAGCGGCAGTGTCTGCAATCCCTGCAAACTGCTGTAAAATATAACGTTTCTGTTCGAGAGTCTCTCCTTGTAGTTCCTTTTAGTCACCACTACGGTGTTCGATTTGCAAAAGTGCTCCAAAAAGTGTTTGCACTGTAAGCCTGTGCGGCCCGTTGTTTCTTTGTGATCTCTGCTGATTGTCGTATATTCTTTGAGCGAAGATGAATTAAAATAGATGATGAACCTGACCAGCTGAGAGTCAGCGGCTTTGCTGCTGCCACAAAGGCTGTTGGGGGAAACCCTACATAGTTCAACGTGTCCGGTCCTTCGAACTCATGCGGCATGTAGATGTTTGTGAGTTTAAATAGGGTTACTTGAAAAACGTTCCGTACGTAATCAATCGTGATAATCCGACGCCCAAGAATGCCCAGATGTATCTGACACAGCTACAACAACAGGGCTGCGTGACTAAAGGTCGATCAACTCGGATTAAAATTGAATGGTCGGCCACAGTAGCTAAAAGCTGCGAGAAAGCTGCCTCAGGGGAAGGTCCCCTACAATTGTTGTAGAGTTGCCACCTTAAGACTACCAGGCAGAAGCAAGCTTATAGGTGAGGCTCCAATATTACGTTGTTTTACAACTTTTACGTCGCAATACTAAGCCCAACTGTAGAGAGGGTAGGGCTTGTGGTATTCTATCAAGGCACAGCCCACGACCAAAAGGCCGACCTTTGGTCTATCGGCCGAAAGCTTCTGTAGAATATTTCCTGACTTATTATTTGTATTATTATACTTGATACAAACACGGTATTTAATTATGTTCATGTCATAATAATGATAATATGAATAAATATGTAATACACTAAAAGTAAGTTTTACATTAACGGCAGCAGCTCCAGATGCTCATAGATGAGTCCCAAATGCCTGCTCGGGGACGAACTGATTTCACCAACCACGCAGAGCACAAGGCCCTATGTAGTATATTAGACGGAAAAGCTGCAAACCGAATAGCAGGAATCCTGCTCTAGTCACATACTTCCTTTAAGGATTAGGGCCGTACAGTTGAGTTCAGAAGGTTTTGACATGCTTTCAATACACATATGCGAGTACATATACAGGTCGTTGGAATCACTCATGGTGCAGAGGCAATAAGTGTTTTACAGCGTTTAGAGGAGTGCTGAACAATGATATGTCTATGATAAGGCCACACACTACTGGATCGAAAATGGTACGATTTCTTGGTATTGCGGGCGGATATCTACACGGGTTGAGATTCCGGGCTGCTACGGACAAAAATTCAATAACCTTCGCCAAGTGTCGAATAGTGTGGAGTGTGCAGTAGTTAACAATAAACTGGAGAAATTCCACACGCGGTTTTAGAAGCCCGATACTATTCTCTGTGCAAATATTATCATGTGCGAAACAGAAGAATCATTGCATTTAAAAAAAAGCAAGCGAAAGGCGTGGAGACGGCAATGGCTGACGGCACTAATTGAGCATCCCAAGCACGTTAATTTACTCTCACCAGCAGAAAGGAGCCAGCGTTTGTGAAGACAAGCGTGATTCTGCGGTCCGCCTTAAATCTCGGTCTCATAAGCTTTCACAGATGGCCTATGTTTAGACGACAACAGCAAAAGAGTGCTAAAAGGCAATACGCAAGCGATGTTTTCGTAGCATAAACTAGAATCAAATTTTGTTTAAAAGGTTTAGTTGTAGAAATTTTATAATTCCCCACAGGCGTAAAGAAGCCACAGAAAGAAGGGGTGATCACCATAGCAATTGTAGCTATATGCTGTGAGTTCATGAGTAGTTCCGCTTCAGAATAGTGGCTGGCATTTTGCAACCTTTGTGTGTAAGGCGATTTGTAATGGCGCCCTTATAAACGTGCACGTTAAATTACGAGTTTTCGCAGAAGTTTTTGCAATTTACGATACATCTATAAACTACGCTTGGGCTGGCCCTCTTAGTTTTGGTAGCGTCTCGGTTGGGAACTGCGGTCAAGAATTCTGAGATCTTAGGTTGGTGGCCTTGAGACGGTGGAGATCTATCGTCTGCTCTGGCTAAATTGGTACCAACCAGATGGTGCTCCTATCTTGTTGTTCCCGTGCACTACAGAGCAATATGAAGTGAATGTATAAAGTCTCGTTAACAGCTATTTATCCAACGTGAACAAACTAGGGATAAATGAGAGCTTGCCTCGTCTAGTCGCACAACGAAAAGTCTCTATATCCGACCTGTAAAGCTCGTAGTTCATCGGGAGAGGCAGTGCGTTCGTTCACAGGACTTTCCCAGCTCTCATTAGAGGGCGACGGTGGGACTCGTTTGCACCTCTACTCCAAGGCGTGAGTCCGGTGAATCCAACTATAGCCTTGCTAGCCTTTGACCTGTGGTCCTGTGGAACCTCGCCTATGACGGGGTTCTCGAGCTGCAGGGTCTGCCTAGGGGTGTCGAGATGGTCGGTTATGCCGACGACTTGGCCCTTCTGGTCACGGTTGGTAGTACGGGAGCACTAGAGTCAGCCGCCAATGAGGCCTTGCTGATGGTGACAGACTGGATGGAAGACCATTCATTAAAACTGGCACCGCACAAGACTGAGGCGCTGTACCTAACAGGCAGAAAAATGACCAAATACATACAGGTCGAAGTAGCAGGTCACCCAATTGTTTTGGGAAAAAAGGCAAAGTACCGCGGGGTGATACTCGACAAGGGACTGACTGGCGCAGCGCACATAAAGCACGTGTCAGCAAAGGCCCGAAAGGTGGCCAGCAATCTGGCGCGCCTGATGCCAAGAGTCGGAGGAGTTGGAGAAGAAAAGCGCCGCCTTTTAGCAACTGCTGCAGAATCCGTCGCCCTTTACGGAGCACCGGCATGGGCAGACAGGGCACTTAGAACGGCATGCAACAGGAGAAAGCTGAGGTCGGCGCAACGGCCGGTGGCCATAAGGGTCTGCCGCGCATTCCGTACCGTGTCGACTGAGGCACTACTTGTCGTGTCCAAGATGCTGCCATGGGATTTGCTGGCCGGGGAGCGAGCAGAACGAGCGCTGGACGGTGATCTAGACCCCACACGGGCTAGATTAGCTACTTTGGACCCTTGGCAGAAAAAATGGGTGAGGGCAGCAGCTCCTGGGGGGGTCACCAAGGGTCGCTGGACCAAAAGTCTGATCCCGGACCTACGGCAAAGGTACGACTGCAGACACGGCGAGCTATCTTATTATACGTCCCAGGTGCTGACCGGCCACGGTCAGTTCCAGACGTATATGGTTAAGATTAACAAAGTTCAAGTCGACTCCTGCGTACTATGCGACTCGGGGGAACCGGATGATGTAGAGCACACTGTTCTGCATTGTGGGGCCCTCCGGGAAGCGCGGGACGCGGGGGCGGCCGCTGTGCGAGGCCGACCAGTCAACGAGGTCGTCACCCATATGATGACTTCAGCGGCGGCCTGGAAAGAAGGTATTGTCCACTTTGATGCGATCATGTCCACAAAGGTGGTCAAAGAGACTGCCAGGAGAGCTCGTCTTAACGTCCACTCAGGCTCCGGTCGAGAGGGGGAATCTGTAGACGGGAGGCAGGTGGGTGATAGGTAGGCGGACAAGGCTAGGCAAATACAGCAAAGGATTCCCCAGATGATGACTCTCGGCGGACCAGGCTAGGCAAATACAGCAAAGGATTCCCCAGATGATGACTCTCGACGCACCCACAGGCGGGCGGGCTGCGGAAGGTATCAACGGCCTTCTTGAAGTCGCCGCCCCGCACCAAAGCGGGCTAGCGCGACTGTAGGAAGGCTGGAGTAGGGAGGAGAGGCAAACGGGCCACTCCCATGGATACGAAGCGATGCCTAGCAGTTACCGTTCCCTGGGGGTGGGGGGGAGGCGGGTGTTAGTAGGTTTGTGAGTCCCACACTAGTCACTGGCTGTGGTGGCGCATGTACATCACGATTCCCGTAATCCCCCATATTAATGCTGAGAGGTTTCAGCATATATTAAAAAAAAAAAAAAAAAAGCCTTTGACCTGGCGTGAGATACTTGATTCTATCGACGGCGCATCGCATGATTTTGCCTCGTACTTCCGGCTAGATTCGTTTACATATGTTTCCTCTCTATCTATCGGGACATAATCAAGAGTTGGAGTTCCTTGCCGCTAATCAATTGTACTGTATATCTCAAGATGATAATAACTTTAGCTCAGGTACAGCCCGGTATGGGGAGCAATAGCTTTTCTCAATCTAGAATAAAATATTTTAAAAAGTATTTTCTGAGCGATGAAGTTGAGGAGGAAACGCTGTACTCGGGCCATGAAGAAATCTGAAACGTGTTGAGCTCTGCACGTGTATGGGGTTTCAATTTAGCACCACGAAGTGTGAAACTCACTGTCTTCCGATAAGTAAGGAAATCCATAACTTTCTGTCAGCGAGGCGTTTTACCGTTTAAAGGAGTAACTGACCGGGGTAATCTTTGAGGTAGAGCTCTGGGCCTTAGAATCCTAAAATGATTCATAAAATGCAATAAAACATATATTTTTAGTATATATAATTAATAAGATGTGGATACCAAATCATTGAAAAAACTGGGAAACTGGGAAGCACATACTTAGAGTATCGATCATGGTGGTGGGAAGTGTGGGACTTGATACTAGCTGTTTACTCTAGAGCTCAGTGTAATATCACTGAGAACTCATATTAGAGATGCTCGGAACACCTGTTATGCTATTACCTTTGTACATGTCTCGATAGTTGACTTCTACGCCATTAGCTGCAGGGTATGCCTCCTTCCTTCGTTCGGTATGCTCTTTCTTAAGCAAAATCTGTCGGATAGAATGTCATAGCCGCACCACGTCTCCTCAGATTCGAGTATTATACTTACCATGTTTTCTGGGGCTGTTATCTAGAACTGCCTCTACTCTGTCTCTATGTTGCTCTTGTCTTGATTCATTGTGAAACCTCCTTTACTGTCACACATTAGATAACAGGTAAAACTGTCTGTCTCTCTTCGGATACATGTGTGTGTACTGCAAAAACAATCATGACTTCTGCACATCTGGGTTAGATGGCATCTCTCAATGACGCCTCTTGTGCTATGAGTTTATTTGAGATATTCGTGTGTTCGACTATTGTGTATTCTTAAAAACATTTTTGTCATGTCAGTTTTGTCCTATGATCTCCTGATTCTTAGCTTAGCAAATGCGTTTTAAAAACAACCTCTCAGAGGCGCCTTCAAAATGTTAGACCGATATTCATATTTGCCCACTTACTGACATTTAATGGGTTACAAAATCACTGTTGGCGCGGGTTCAGCAGACCAATGTCGTTTTTGACATCCCATCACATCAAAAGTTTACTTCACGGCAGTCCCCAACGACGTCGCACGCACAGAACACACAATCAACCTTTGCCTAATGCATGATCAAAATACATGGAAATTGACCACCACTGCATGTACTATAGAACGTGCGTTTACGCAGTTACTTACTTGTACTAAAGTTCGCATCCACTTCTCTAAGATTTGTAAAAATAGTGTTTTCTAATATTTTTTTGGAAACTATGAAAATAACTTAGGGCGGTAGGGCTGAGTTCAGAAGGCTTTGACATGCTTCTAATATAAATCT
The DNA here is from genome assembly GCA_003439945.1 of Dermanyssus gallinae. Lineage (NCBI taxonomy): Eukaryota > Metazoa > Arthropoda > Arachnida > Mesostigmata > Dermanyssidae > Dermanyssus > Dermanyssus gallinae. Next base: position 89,881 of record QVRM01001832.1, on the reverse strand, counting down.
TTTTTTTAGATTTCCCGTATGTACATTGCTTGTGTACGGTGTTTTCATGTCATGGCAAATTTTAATCCACTCCGGCATTTACCTTGTCTAATTTGGAAACCATGCAAACCAATTTAAGAGTGGTCGGTCTGGGTTTCGAACCCAGTCTTCCCGAATGCAAGGCAAAGGCTTCGCCAATAAGCCATCTTGCTCGGTTTGCGAGTACATATATAGGACGTTGGAATCGCTTATCAGTGCAGAGGCAGTAAGTGGTCTTACCGCTTTCAGAGGAATGCTGAACAATAATATGTCAGTATATCAATGGTGACATTGATTGAAACAGAGTCAATGGATGACAGTTGTATAATAATGAAGCATTTATATCGCGTTTCCGTCACAATAGCAACATATTAATCTCCCGTCTAGGTTTTTGCCTATTATTTACTCTTTGGTGAATGCAACCCGTTCCAGACGTTGCTAATACGAACCAGGACCTATAAATGACACAGTTGTGTGGTTAATCTTCAGAAAAAACTTGCAGATCCTGTAATTAGATTATTGACTAGTCGATTTTAAGAATCTAACGCATAGGTTCTGTTCTACCATTATTACTGATATAACATTAGTGACGTGTAGTACGCAGGTCGCAGCAAAATTAGGACTGTGTGACATATTGTAAAGTGCGGTGTTGTAATATTGTTGCTTCCTTTGCTGTTGCCTAACTTATGGTGTGCGTTAATGACCCACAAACAAGTTCCCTGGGGTTGTGATGAAAAGCTACAGTATTTAATACTGACTGATTGGTACCAACGAAATCTAAACGTCTCATGTACCAATATGATTGCGTTGGCAAAAACGTGCTTCCATTTTACCTAGAACAAGAACAAGAACCTTCAAAATATGCACATTGTATTAATAAAAAATAGTATTTTTGTCATTCAACATCATTTTGTCAATCGTCAGTGAAGTAGAGCCCTCCCTTGTACAGACTTCCCTTTCCTGAGGGAAGCACCCCGTTGTGTGCCTCTAATTGCGTACTTCAATCACATAACAATCACATGCAAAAGCGAAATAAATATAGCTATGAATGTGCAAGGTGCGGAGACAATGGCGAGTATTTTTTGGTCAATGCTAGCCCATTTTGTTATGGTGAGAAAAAATAGACTCGTTATAGTTGTTACCAACAAAAACAGCATACATCAATAACATTTTTTTTACAGTGAGCTAGGAACAAATGCATAATGCACACCCTTTGGTCTGGGTAGTGTGGAACTCCCAAACCCACCAAAAACCCCTAACCTACGTGACCGGGATATTTGTGGTACAACTTCAGTGATACATCAATAGTCTGGTTTTTTACAAGTAGCCTAAAGTTAACAACATATTTTATACATCCCAACTCTCAACAATACAGCAAGGATGCTTTAAATCTATGTCTCGTTTGAGCTAACTGTGTAAAGCGCGTGCTCCCTTCGACGGGAAATGTATTAATTTATTTTATTTTTTATCTTATTGACATCTCCAGCTATATTTCTTCACATTTACCTAAATAATAAAAATTGCTTCCCGTAGTTCCAGCTGTATACATCGTGGCAGCCTTGATTAGTCAAAAAAGTACGTTTTAAATATTAGCTGATTTTCATGTACCAGGATCGCCTGCTGGACCTTAATATATTGTCGTACCAGCCAATGCACCTAATTTTCTTGGGCGAACCATAAAGCATAATTTCCAGTTCTTCATAAAAGGTATCATAACGTGGCAATTCGCCTGTATCAGCCATATTTTAGAAGTCAAGATTTTTCAAGGAGGTTGTTTTTAATTCTAGACCATCCTCCGTCCCCTACGGGGTTGGAACTCACTCAGAAGCACATGCTGAGAAATCTAGGGTTTCCCCAAAAGTCCTTGTGGCAGCGTAGCCACTGACTCTCAGCAGTATGAATTATCATCTCTTCTCAATCGCTCAAAGAAAATTCGATCAACAACAGGGATCGAACTGGTGACACCTCGGTAGATGACAACTATGACTATGGCTAGCGCATCATCCATGCCCTGCGTGATCCTCACAGCTACGCAGATTTGTCGTAAAATCACATCCTATTTTCGCCCAGGTCATAAGCGGTGCTGCTGATCTTCAATAAATCAAACAATATTATATGAGAAGGAGCACATGTCCTCTAGCAAGCTAAATATAACTTCACAAAAACAAAACAAATACAAGGTTATACTCTACGGGCCCATATGTTATATTTAATTAATACAAAAGATGTCACCACTATAATCAATAACAGTTTTTGGATATGTATATATATATATACGTAGCTAAAATGAATCTACAAATCTACATGTGTGTCACCTCCTTTCGGCCTAATTTGAATCGTCTACATCAACTTTTGCAAGCTAGACATATATCCTAGCTTTAGAACGAAATAATCATCGGTGTTTCGGTAACGTCTTAGCACTGCTTGACGTGCTGCTGGCGGATGGTTGGCCATCGTAGCCAATCACGTGTAGAAACTCCTGCAGGTCAACGCGACCGTCTTGGTTAGTATCGGCTGCCTTCATCATTATCGGAATCTCTTCCGGCTGAAGTTGCATGGCGTTGGCATTCTGTCGCATTTCCTGCGCGTCGATGAAACCATCCCGGTTGGTGTCCAGTAGATTGAACGCTCTTTTTAGCTCAGAGTAGTCAGCCTCCACTTTTATGAATCCGTATTCCTTCTGGAAGATCTACAAACAAATATATCAAATAAAAACAGCGAAAATTACAACACGTTTAGTTTGCCGCGCGGCGTATCGAACTAACGTGTGCTAGTAGATCATCCGCATAAACGGCGGATCGCGTCGTTGTCCTAAGTAAGCCTTTTATACATACAAGAACGCAGCTGCTGCTGCGTGCGTTTTTTTTTGCTGATATTGAAGCTACTCATCAAATAAGTACATACATATGAAACATCGCATGTATATTATGTCACTGTAAGGTAAAAATAATTCATTAATAATAATATAAGTGTGTCTCAATTAGAATATTATGATTAATAAAACGAACCAGTTAACACATGCGGATGAACCATATATTTATATATATGTTGCAGAAATAAAGACCACCGTGTCAGCAAAGCAGGGGTCGTTTGTTGTCGAGCCATGTGCAGTAATAAGCACGTGGTACACCCCGCTGGGCAACTCAGCTAATTACATATATGACAGCTACTTACATATATGTCAAAGCTGCCCAGACACTGATGTGAAATCGACGATCATGAAGTGTCAAAACTCAACCAGAGAACCAATTCTCTACAAGTTTGGTGTTTTCCGTTTGGCATAGCATCTTTCAGTCGTCATTGTAAAAATCATCGTTGCAGGATACGTCTACACGTGAAGTACATGGCTTGGTCGGGTAGAAAGCAGATTCAAAGTACGAACTTACTACATATCTCTATACGCGCACATGCAATGCAATTCTTGATTGGCTTTTTGTTCTGTATAGTGTATAAGCGGCGATAAAGCGACTAAGTAGGGTTAGCCGGCGCGCTGCCAATTAGGCTACTAGCATTAGTCCTGAACAACGAGCTTGTGTTCAAACTACTGCAATTCTATGTGACTACACTAAGGTATTCTTACTACTACTATTATTATAATTATTAGGATTGTTGTCATGCTTAGGATTGCCGATGCCACTCAACTACCATGGAACCTGTGTCGACTTGTTGTTGTTGTTGTTGCTATTTGAATTGAGTAGTATGCCTTCCAATCATCAATGACGTCAACACAGACACACACACCACCGTACGTGTTTTTCGTCTCGTCTCGTTTAACTTCGCGCGCTTACCCTGATAAATTGGTCGAAATCCAGTTCGCCATGGGTGGCTTTCAGCGTTGCCTCAAAGTGAGTCAGAGCGGCCTTGGGATGTCCGAGATCTTTCAGTAACGCCGCCAGGTCAGCACGTTGAACGAGACCGCTCTTGGTGGCGTGCCTACGGAAGATCTCCTTCACCTGATCCTCGGTAAACTCGACCACTGCGCCAGCTTTGGACATGGCGGCGGCGGCGACGACAATGACGATGACGTCGATGTCCTCGTCTCCTCGTCTCCTCGTCCGAGTCTTCAATATATCGGTCGGTCTTTTTCTTCGCGTTCCCCACCGCCGCGTCGGTTGGTTCGTTCGTTCGTTCGTACGTTTGTTGCTGGTGCACAGATGGTAACAGTCACAGCGTAAGAGTCACTGTGTCGCTGGCAACTCCGACGGGCGCCGGCATTGTCGCACGAGTCGAATTCGTTATCCGCCGGCACCTAGAACAAACTTGCCGCACGTCAAATCGGTCGGTTTGACAACGCTTTGACAACGCGACGAAAGTTGGGCAGTTGGATGATCGGCGGAAAACCACCACCAATACTACTCACACACCGCCGGTTGTTTTGGTCTAGCTTGCCGTATCTACTATGCCGTATCTCTACTGTGATTACTGGGGCCACTGATACTACCGGTATTGGTCGACAAGCAGAACATGGAAGGCGCTGACTGCGGCTGGCTAGAAGTAGAAGCGCTAGTTGTCGCTAGGGCCGTTCAACAACAAGCGCGGGCCGACCGCACGCCCGAGGCCCGAGTCGTCAGCCGGGCCGGTCACGGCGTTACACAACATTAGTCTTGTTATTGTATGATAGTGTCGAGGCTCGCTGCAATGCCCACTTCCCGTTGTTCCCCGTCACCACCGAAATCTGCGTCGAAACCACGAGACGCTTGGCAATTGTACAGAGGAAAGGGCCCGTCCGCTGGGCCGTGCAGTTTGTATGGCCTGCGGCCAGACAAATAATACTCGATCGAGTGAAGGAGAAGTCGAATAGCTGCAGATGGCGTGGCGAATTTCGTCTATGTTTTGAGTCTTTGTGACCGGCTTGTACGGCCTGGCCCTGGAAGAGTTCTTCACTGTGGTTGTGCACGGGACGACCGGGCAATGGGAGGCGTGGGGAAGTAAGCGGATGGGAAAGGATGCTTTGGTCTGGAAGAATCTCAGTTCGAGCACTTCGCCGAGTAGCAGCAACAGCAGCAGCAGCAGCAGCAACAACAGCAGCAGCGGTAGCATAGCCTGCTTGAGGAAACGCCTCAAGACCACCGCGCTTAACACGATCTTGGGACGAGACAGCCAGATAGCACGCTACTAGCATATTGTCACGTTCGTGTCGATTAGGCTTGCCAGGTCTGCGTGGCGTTGATGATGTTGTTGTTGTTGTTGCTGCCTCCGCCGCTGCCGCCTTTGGCAGCTCACAGTGGAAGTGATCTCTTGCCGCGGCCGGGTTATGGCGCGTTATTACTCTGTCGATGTGTGGTCATTGCACCTAGCAGCTCGCTTCTGAAGATCTTGCTGCTTCGTCAATGTTTCTCTTCTCCTCGCCCGCGGCCTTGCAAGAACAACGACGACGACGACGACGACGATGATCGGCTACCAAAAACTCGACCTATACTTACATAATAACAATACTTCCAATTTATACGCCTCTCTACCGACGACGACGAAAACCCGAAAGCTTAACGATACTGACCGAGCCCCGATGAATATTCGTTTCGGCTTTTCGGGTTCTACCACTGCCCTTAACAGTACAATTAGTGATTCAGGTCTGCCGCAGGACAGATCTATCGTAGATCTCGTCGTGTGAGGCAAAAACACGTCACAGGTCGTCACAAGAGTCGGGGAAGGTTCTGCAGTAAATGTCTTTAGGTACTGACAGACATGCCATAGGCACTTCTTAATCAACCGCTTGAACTATACTCAGTCTTTCTGAAAACTGCCGCATTTACTGCACACTGGTGCACACGAGAGTCACAGTTGCTCATGAGGACTCAGTTGCATAATCTAGTACAAAGAAAGTCAAGTAATTGGACGATTTATAGATATGAAATAAGTTAAATCGAAATCAGCTAACCCGTTGTCGGGTTCACGATGTAAGAGCTCCACATGTAGCATCAAGAGGGAAGCTAAGAAATACCGTGTCGAACATTGACAGTTTCAAAGAATAGTTTGGAGACGGATGAGGAGAATGTCCCTAGTATATTCCTGTAGTGTTTTCAACGAAAACACGTTTCAATACATAAACAAACGCTACAAACACATCTACATTTTCTTCTGATATTAAAAATGTGTCGTCTCATACATCCCAAAGCTCAAATTCTTTTAACAAATGTTTAGTCGTTTAATGTTTTAGATCGTTTTTAACCTGTTTAAGCAACACACTATACATTTGCTGTCAGTTGATCTTTCTTATTAGCACATTTGGGCGGCATCATCCGGCCACGATTACGCAAACGAAGGTAGCCTGGCGAATTCCAAGATCATCAAACTAAGCACACATAATTACGCGGCTCCAAATATATATATATATATCTATATATATATATATATATATAATATATATATATATATATATTAAGAAAGTCAAGGTAATCAGAATTGGTTTAAATCTTGATCATTTAAGGCAACCAAGTTCAAATCCAAACGTAAATTAAACCAAGTGCATTCTAAAAAGGGAATTTTGTTGTTTCAAAGAGGTTTTGCTGGCGCTCTATTGTTTGACGCTATGGAAGAAGGTCCCGATCGAACAGTGCCAGGGCCCCCCTCGGCTAGTTATTCTCCGACGGCTATGATCTTTAGGAGAGCCTTTGCGCTCGCCGCAGGGTTTGTAGTCTTTAACGCCGCTCGACATGCCGTTACGCAGCGGCCCTTGCATTGGCCGACACGTAAACGGGCCGCACGCTGTAGAATGCGGTGCAGTTCTCGGAGCTGAATCTGTAGCTGTTCGTGACTTTGGTTGCGAATCTTGTGCGACTGAATTAGCTCGCGATTTAACGGTTGCAACTCCATATACCACTGCCGCATCGCCTTACTGTAATCGGGAAAGGCGCAAGGTGGAAAAACACACCAAAAAAATTACAAATGTTATTAATATACAACAGCGTAAATATGGCTGTCTTTACGGATTACTTTCTTACGGTTAGTACTGCCCACGATTAAGACAAATTTCGCTGCTGCATACTAGTCCCGTACGTATCAATCAACTTCACAGCTGATGATAAATAGCCAGTCAAGATAGTATACAATAATTTTCAAAATGTCCACAATACAATATTAAGACAGCTAACGCTTCTTCTAAGCGAAGCTAAGTATGTGTAAGCGCAGATAAAATAAAGATAAAAAAGGGTACTGCAATTAAGATCAATTTTGACGAAGATTTTCATTAAGACGAACCAACTGTCATAGCGAAAAGTATAACTCCAACTCACACATAAAACAAATTCCCCGTTTACATATTATCGTTAACAAAGCGTTAACAAGGCCAATTTTAACGGGCTTTAGCTCTTCTTGGCAACCAGAGCTGTATACCGAATGAGAGTAACAGGCAATAGAGAGTCCGTGGCAGTTATCCGTGGCGTCTAACAAGCGGTATGCGGTGACACGACTTCAGAAGTAGTGCCGCAATAGCAATGCAGAGTATCGAGTACTAGGTAGCTGTACGATGTATCTATTACTAGTGTTATTGCTATTATTAGATTCACCCACAAGTCTTTCATGAGACGGGCGTCTTCAGCGCGAATGATGAGCGCTCGAATAAGTGCGGAATTGTCCGCCATCTGAGCAGACATGCTCATCTTGGCACTCTGAAACTCTTCGATACGAGCCATGAGTTCGACGAGGCGCTCGCTCTCGGCCGGGAACTCAGCCGTTGATGGAAGCTCCTCGATTCCGAGAAACGACGTCAACGACTGGATCATTTCGCCAGCAATCTCCATTGACTCGGTCCGAATAGTCATCTGTAACAATTGTTTCGCATTAAACAAGCATGTTTACTCATATACAAAGGTCTCATTTGATGTGCATTGTATCAACTTCTGACGGCCGGTGCCCGCTCTTTGTGACCGTTCTATTCTCTGTGGTATAGTGCCTAAGGTACCGTTTGAGTTTAGCCGGCTATATAAATATGAAGCGCCAGAAACAGCATCGCACCTCTCCCGAGAAGTCCATGTCGAACGTGACCAGTTTCGAGTCCCTCAAGCTCAAGAAGGTCAGATGAAGCTCCTCTCTCGCGGCAATCTCCTGCTCGAGAAGGAAACTTTGATTGATCCACTGCGCGACGCGATGCGGACGATCGTTAAGCTGAAACCGAACCGTTCCTTCGCCTTCGGATGAGGGCGACTCGGAGCAGAGGGTGTACATCGAAAAGCGGGCAAAAGCTCGCGACACTTCAAACACATGAAATTGATGTCTGTCCTCAAGGGAGATGAGGAGAGGGAAAAAGAGCGCATGCGAGAGCGGAAATTGAGCTTCGGCGTAATTTAGTTTCCTCTGCATTTGCCACGTTGGTATATACAGAGTCTTCCATAACCGTATGTACTTATTTTAAGGTTTGGTACAACTCGGCAGAAAACATTTTTCCCAATGGCAAGAAGAGACGAGAACGTCTTGTTTAGGAGTGGGGATAAAAACTATAAAAGTAGATTTTCTGCTTTTTCTCCGACATAGTGGTGAAAAATCTATGTTTGCGGGACAGTCAACGCATGAAGGAGCCGATCACACCGACGCGTTCGGCGGAAGATTCTGCCATATCTGAATGACATCCGACGCAAGCTAGCGAAAGGAGAATGATTAGATAAAACAAAGTCATAAAAGTCGACATGTTGTTATATCGTACGTTGAAGTTTTAACATTCAGAACCGTAAACGTTTGCTTAAAAACTATCCTCAGGTAATAGAACATTTATTGCCCATCCTTTTCATGCCAAAGTGATGATACTGCATTACGTAGTTGCCCCGATACCAAAAATGAAAGCATGCATACTTGCTAGCATTTTGGCCTACCTGAGCAAGGGCGCATCCGAGCGTAAATTGAGGTTTAATAGAACTTAGCAAAAGAATAGGTTTTCCAATTGGAGGATGGGGACTGAAACGTCTTGGCAAAATTGTACGGTATTGAACGTAAAAGCTTCCACGTAAAACGTAACAACTAACGCTATCGAAAAATCTTCGTTACTTAGCAACTGCGTAGCGCAGCGCCAATATATATATTTATATTTTTGGAATTGACATAATTTAAATTATGAATGGTGTGACATTTGGTCGGCATTATGAAAGATACTGTAACATATGCAGTACTTTTCATTGATATTCAAATTGTCTTAATTAAAGATATAAATATAGAATTGCATTTAGACGTGCTTCGTTGAACTACCATTTAAAGGATGTCCTTTATATGCAATTTTCTATTGTAAACGAGCGCAACGTAACTGCGTTTTTTGTCTATGCTAAACTAATGTTTTTTTTGCAATAGCCACATAATAAGACTAATACAAAAAAGCGTGAAGCCAAAACAAGTCGAACCAACATACAGTCTTTGACTAATACTAACCGTATAGGTAGCGTTACCTACAAGACAACAGAATAATATTATACCGTTGCACTCGCGTACAAATCTAGTAGACACACACTGCTAGATATATAGATATGTACGGATGGATGATTTATTCACTTGGCATGAATACTTAAATGCACATGTCATCATGTTATATCAGTGGCGCTTAGAGCGGCAGCATAAGCAGGCATGTTGAGATATTTCGGATTTCCCTAACAATCCTTATGGCAGCATGGTCGCTGACTCTTAGCGGTATGGTTTATCGTATTTTCTTAATAAGCGTCGCTCAAGAAAAATTCAAACAACAACAAAGCGAACCAACGACGACAACCCGACAGATGACAACCCCGCGCACGCTCCCTAGACCATGCCGCCATATGTAAACAAAATATGGAAACTTAATATAATAGAAAATTACTTGAAATTGTATGCATTAAATTTGCTATTGCCTGGAAATAGTCCTTTGAGCGTACACTTTTGGTAATGGCAAAATGTTACGGTGCTGCACGTGAAAGCTTCGACTTAAGCTTCAACGTAATATCAACATATCGACTTTTTATGACTTTATTTAATCCCTTCATTTGCCCTTTGCTGGCTTGCGTCGGTGTCATTCACATTATACACAATTCTTCGCTGTACACGCCGGTATGATCAATTCCTTCATGCGTTAGTTTTCCCCTTAAACGTAGATTTTGCGTAAGTATGTGAAATAAAAAAAGGCAGAATAGATACTTTAGTAAATTTCGTCCTCACTCCTAAACAAGACCTTTCCATTCCTTCATCCATCAGGAAAACTATTTTCTTCCCAATGTCTACTAAACCTTAAACTAAAGACATTGTTATGTATATATATATATGAGGAGAGAGTCGGTCGAAGAAATTCAGACAAAGCGGATCCAACACCGAAGCTATTTTAACTGTTTCGCCTCGACCACAAATAAATCATCTTTCACCTCCAGCGAATTTTGCCATCTGGTTGTACAGCCAATAAGGAATACTGCTGCAAAATTAAATAGAGGCTGCGCGAGAACGTCTGGCGCAAGAAGTCTAAATTCTTTACCACGATAATTAACCGTCGTACCCATTGTTACTGATTTTGAGCCTCTCTTTCGATATATACACCATAGGCGCTAAAATACAACAGTGCATGACCGCCAACTCAATGGACACGTACGAATTTTTGTAGCCGATAAAAGCTTTGATATGTAGGTCGACTTCAGCATCGCGCGGAGGTGTCAACGGTACAACGGCCTGGTTAGTCGCCGTATCGTCATTGTGACTGCAACAACAGCAACAACAACAACATATCAAGAGTGAGGTTATTGTTGTCTTTGTGGGAGTATTCTATCGCCACTTCGGTAAAGGACGCCACCGCCTGACTACCTTGAAGTACAGGTCAGCTGGATGGGGAACACAACTCCGACTTTGCTATTATTGGGCGAGACAAGCAAGGCGTTTTGACCTATGTTAGATGGAAGGAAGGAAACGACCACATGCTGTTGTGTTGAGTTTAGCATAATAAAACATATAGACAAGGAATTTCGAGTTATATGGACCTATTCTTAGCCTATTTATTTTAACGCAACTTTGTCAAACTAAATGGCTAATACCGTCTCTATTCTCTCGGATCTAATAATCTTTTAGTACGAGGGATAGAACGTTAGAGCTCTATCTTATTATTATTATTAGAATAATAATAATGTTTTGGGGTTTATTATTATGTACATGTATTACAATTTTAATATATTATTATTATTATTATTATTATTATTATTATTATTATTATGATTATTATTATCGGTACAAATCAAGAAAAAGTACCACTACTGACATTGAAACTGTCACGAGCTGTAGCAATGACATCGTAAAAAACTGACACATTGACAAATAGAAGAGTGGCAAAAACAGGCTTCGCTCGGCGTGAGTTTAAGCACAGAGCACTCACATTACGAGGCTTTCATTCTGGAAGATGCCTTCCGCAAACACGATCACAGCTTGAATGATTGTATCGTTGTTTGTTTCAAGTAGAATTTCAACATGCGGCTGCAGTCCATCGCCACCCATGTTAATTGCTAGTCCTGTCTTCAGCCTTGTGCTCGCCTAGAACATACAATATATATATATATATATATATATATTCATCTTTGATTGTGTTTCGTTGTTTACCCATCTATTAACCAATGTGTTCGCAATTTAAGGTTGGTATTACTTAAACTCATTTGCATGTAATTTGCACGTCCCAGCGCTCGCCAATAACGAACAAAACCAGGCCCGGTTTATGCCCGTAGTACCCTCATCCTTCACATCTGAAGAGGTACTAAATTAATATATATATATATATATATATATATATATATGCTAAGAGTTGAGGCACTGGGCTGGCTCCTATACGTTTAAGCGGCCTGCCCTCACTCTATTGTTCCACCCAGATTATGTCCTCGATATATACATATATATAAAGTATGCGTTGGCCATCACGACTACAAAACATTTTTCTGCGTTTCGGACTTATTTAATCGGGATCAGCTTGCCGCTGGTGAAACGGCGCCGTGAAATTCCAAGTTGAATTTTGAATTTAAGCTTGACATCCGCCAGAGAATGATACAATATGTGTATGTGTGTAATAGCGCATTCGCTGACTCGTCGGTTGCTTACGGCAATGCAGGCGACGTCTTGGCTCGCCATAGCCTGGACCTGTTGGGCGGACGTCATTTCGCTCCACTTTTGGGCCTGCTCATAGTTGGCCAGTTCCAACAGCAGCGCCTGCTTCTTCTGCTGTAGCTCGCGAAGGGCCTCCTGTTCGTAATTAGCGTCGAGTAACTGCTGCCGATACTCGGCTGTCGTCGTCGTGTATCCTCGAACTGAAAAGCACAAAAAACGCCAAATACGCAAATAAGTGCGCCGCATGCTCAGGCAACAGTGCTGTTGGAATTGGACGGCAATTTTGACTCCGACAAACTCTAATGGCGTCGTGGCGGCATTATCCTCACCTTTCTTCACGCTTTTGTAACAACGGCATTCGACCTGCTTCAGTCAATCTCCAGTTCAGCCTAATTTATCAGTTAAAACGGCTAATTTGCGTCAACGGCGACCGTCTCTCAACATGATACAGCCCTCGTTTACCGATCGTAATGTGCGGCAAGACTTGCAAGTCACGCGCGATCGAAATAGCCAAAATGCGCTTTAAAGCAAATGTCCACGCAAGGAGTACGGCATCAAAGAGCCCATTCTATACCACCCGTAACTGGCCCCGTTGTATCAGAGGTTTGTACATTGCATATTGTCAGTGTCTGACTTTGTACGGCTACTTGCAGGCCTACAGGCAATATATACTACCATCATGGTGAGAACAACGTCGACGCAGCCATTAAATGTACAAAAGAAGAACAGCGAACAAAAACAAATAATAACAGCCACTATAAACAAAAAAAGCAACTGCTTAGGGACAACAAAACTACTTCTGCTTCCACGAGTACAAGCGCTGCTATTATCACCACTCTAACAATGTTAACCGCAACAATAACAATAACAGCAACAACGCACCCTCGCCGTCCACTGAACACACGATTAGCTGGTCGGTTCCGTCGAGGCAGTAATCCGCGACCACAACGCCGGCAATGGAGTGGCCAAACGAGTCCTTGCAAAGAACCTCGCCCGAGCGTATACTACGCGCGTCGACTTTGCCATTCGACCAGCCGGTGATCAGCTCGGGCTTGCCGTCACCGTCGATGTCATAGGCCACGATACATATCGGCTGATTCTTGGACTGCAACCATCCATGCACACAACATCATTAAACAAAGCCTTAACGTGACGTTATATATATATATATATATATATATATATATATATATATATATATATATATATATATATATAATATATATAGCCAATAACGACAACAACGTCAACAGTAACAAGGTCAATAATGACAACTGTTCCCATTGTTGTTCACAACAACAACAAGAGCTGCTCTGTTTTACGCTTTTGAACATTTCATTTATACATATTTTATTTAATTGTTATACGAATCCCTCACAGACCAGGTAGACTTCACGCTTTCGTCTAAGGAAGATTGCCCGCTTGGTATTGCTGTGGCGTGCCATTTTCCCCCTGTACGTATAATAATAGGAAGGCTCCGAAGCCTCTCAACATTAATTTCTTTTATTGATTGTTCCTCGACGAGTTGTCTGGCAAAATATGTGTTTTTGCGTCTGAACTTGACTAACCTAGCCATGTACTAAGTGTTCGTGGGAGCGTTCATGATGTCGCTTACCTTGATTCTCCAAAGACGTGAACCACCGCCCTGGTAGACGCCGATTGTTCCGTTGGCAAGCGCGTAGGCGAACGTTTCGGCCGCAAGCGGACAGAGCCCCACAACAGCCTCAGTCTCGGTCATTTCGGCCGCGAGCACGTCCTCTCGGAATACTCGAATGTCGAAGTCCTCTGATCCAACCAACAACTGGTTGGGCAGAAATCATGATGCACAACATGCAGCCCAAACAAAAGGGGTAATAATCAAGGCCGCCAGCAAACAACAACAACAGCAACAACATCAGCAACACAACAGCAGCAGCAGCAACAGCAACACCACCACCACCACCACCACAACAACAACAACAACAACAACAACGAGCTTTCACTGTGATAGCCTACCTCGCTGACGCCATCTCCGTTGTAGTCGATGAGCGACATTGACATGATGTTGTCTCCGGTCACCTGTTCAGAGGACAGATTCATAGACATGTACTAATCAAACCACTAGTGGCTGACAAACTAAGCGCAAACAGCAGTTTCACTACGCTGTAGATGAACGCCCCCTTTTATGAATCGTATACAATTCAATCCAAACTGAATTTACACAAAGAATACCTAACGAGAGAAGAAGAAAAATTATGGTTTAACATTTCTGTTTCAGTTTCGCTAATCGCTAAATCGATGGGTTAGTTCACTTACTGTCCAGAAAACGTCGTTTCCCTCGTAGTCGAACCCCTGCACGGAGCAGTTGCCTCCGACAAGCGCCAGAGGTGACGGTATCGTCCCGAGGTGTCCTACGGTAAGACAGTTTGCCCCATCGGCTAACTAGAACATACACGTAGTTACACAATACGATATAGTTACGAAACAGTCAAGTACAGCAAACAAAACGTTGCCGCTAACATTGGCGGCCACAACAACAACAGCAGCAGCAGCAGCAACAACAACAACAACGATCGGAAAGGCAAAATGTCGTTATTGTCGTTATATCGACAAAGCATCGTTAATGTTACAGATACACGGCAAGGGTTAAACGCTAGCGTAAGTAACTATCGTCCTGTTTTCCAATACCCGCTCCTTGCAAAATATTTCTAAAAATTCATTGTAAGTCATCTGAAAAGTTTTTCCTAAGATTGAACCAAATACTGAGCTTTGCTTATCACGAGTTTATCTATCTAGCGCCACAGACAATGACACATGAAAGGGTAATGCCCGTAGCTGCTAGAAAACGCTTCACGGCGTGTGCTTTGACCAAATGCGTACAGAGTGACAGATATGATGATGCTCCCTCACGAATTAAAGGAAATGAACATTTCAAAAGTGTTTGTGTAGCGCGGTGCGATCCACTTCTATACCAGAGTCGCTAACATTTCCGCAGTTTCATCCCGTCGATATAGTTTGCACGGCGGATGACCAAACAGGCCCATGTGAACCAGACTAATTTTTTTGTGTATTTCACGTTGATGTCCACTCACAGACCTTACGCTATCATCAAGGTGTTCTTGTTTAGTTGGCCCACTACCCGCCAATTGATGATTAGAAACTCTGTATAATAATTTCTACAAATAGTACCTTAGAACACAGTGGTCCTGGAATGAGTTAGTTGAAACGGAAAGAGATTATTTCGTTGCGATTTAATAGTATACGATTTAACCCTTAACTATTGTACTGTATTTTGTCTGGTTAAATCAGTCTTAAATATGATACGTCACTCCTTTCTCGTCAGACTAGTACAATTTTAAGCTCGTTGAGGGGCATTGCAAACAGTGGCTACGTTCTTTGACCTAGACAAGTACGTATTTCATGCAGGCAATTCTTCTTCTTGCTTGCAGAAGAAGAAGAAGAAGCCGCAGTTGTTTGGATGTACATGTATGTATGTAGATATGATAGATCTAAGCGTATAGATTCAACACATCTAAACTAACCGACCTCCTTGTAGAAGAGGTCGCAGTTGTTTTCGACATCGTAGGCGAGTACGGCGTTTGGGGTGCCAACGACGAGGACCTCTTCTGCGGATCCGGGCCGAAGTGTGCCCGTCGCCAGGGCGGAGACCTTCTGGTTGAAGTTCAACAGCGCAACATCGGCTGCAGCCGCGGCTGGATCGGCCAGCCATCGCTCGCCTTCGCGTTTCGCTTTCGTGTGCGGATTGTGAACGAAGACCTGCAAGTGACGAACCCAATGCCGGCCCGGCGCCAGCAACGCACGACGAGAGAAGACGAAAGTTACAGGCAAGAACGAAACGCAATACAGTCGCAACTTTACAAATACACTGATGGACGTACGTATGCAATTGCCCCCATCCACCCGGTCTCTCTATGCAGGTGCTGTTGTCGTCGCGATACGCCCAACACGATGAAAACAACTATCACAACGAAGGCCGTCACTCGTCAACAGCTCGGCGAAGGTAGTGCCTACATCAAATGATAGAGCGCGCTGGAAAGATAAACTTAAGGTAGAGTCTAGGTGTTGCCACTGTAATCGTAATGCCTCTAACAGAACTACTAGCAGATTGGCGAGATACTGTATCTCTGCCCAAAAGCTTAATATACATCAGTGTGTATATATTTATTAGTTGAAAATAAAAAATATGTATGTATGTATATATATATATTTTTTTAACTCATAATGGGGTGTAAACAATTGTCCCCCAGTGAACGTGACGACAAACTACATCAGCTCTATATGTATATATAAATGTAGATATATATATATATATATATATATTTATTAATTAAATATATTTTTATACGAGATGAATAACCTTGTCTGCAGAAGTAGCGGCCACAATGCACGGGTGCGTTCCATCGAAGCGTCCCACGGCGACCCGTCGTGGCAGAATCTTGTGGTTGAGGTTGAACGTAAAGACGGCATTCATCGGCGTAGCGTGAGACATGCTTCCCTCTGCGTGGGCGGGTCTGCTCTGCTTTCCACGCTGAGGAGAGGTGTGATGCTGTTGGCTGGCCAGTCGGTCGCAAGTAGACACGACGAAGTTCTCAAATAACCCACGTACTATTATTATTATTTTCACATACTACTACTACTACTAACTCAACAATGTCGAGCTCGATGGCGTGGTGACTTAAGTCTGCGCCTCGCAACCGAAGGGGACACATAGCAGGTGCGCGGGTTCGAGCCCCACCGTTGCCCCACATTTGTATTTATGGGGGTTATCCGTCTATGTGAAAAACAGTTCCGTGGACGTTAAATATTGGCTAAGGGTCAGCCCGAAAACTTTACTAACTCAACAATGACTAGACTAAAGTAAATGTGACGTAATTCGGGGAACATCGCGGTTTATCCGCTTATCCGACAAGATCCGGATCAATGTCGTTGTTGTTCCTGACAGCACTGCAGACAGACAGACAGACAGACAGATAGGCAGTAAGTCGAACAACGAGACAGGCTCCGGCCCAACTGAGTCTCTCGTCTTCGTTCAGATTTGCTGTCCCAGTACCATGCTAAGGGCCCTCGGTGCATTGAAGATATACCACAGGTTAAGTGCCGAGCCCGTAGGAGACGGAGGAAAGTCTGGAATTAAAAACAACCTCCTTATAAAATGTTTTTATTTCTAGTACCTTGCTAAAAGGGTGCTTGTAAACGGTGCAATCCCTTGCAATGGCAAGTGAACGATGCTTGTGACACTTAAAGTTCTAGCCAAGAAGAACGTTGCTGCTAAACGAACGCTGCAGCCAAACGAGACACCGATGTCGCACGACACACTCACATGGATCCACTGCACACTAGCTGTAACGTATATATATATATATATATATATATATATATACCTTGATCAAAATCTACCTTGAATAAAGCGTTTCAATCATATAATCAAAACAGCTTGCTCTGAGTTCTCCAATATCACACAGGTCGACGAGACACCATGACCGCCATGACGCGCCGTCAGCTGGGTAGCCAAAACGCTAATATCGTCGCACAATTGCTGGCTACAACTGCGAGATCTCGTCCACAGTTCGAAGCTGTTCGGTGGTGAAGCCGCACGCTCTCGTGAGCACGAGAGTGACTCTTGATGTTTGTGATGCCAGATGCCAACGGCTGAGAGGTAATGAATACCGCGCTCAATGTCGTGCGTGGCCTAACGTTGCCCCGGTAACCTCGGAGCTCACTACATACACTCCCACCACCGGCTGGCCATGCCTGTAGAATTCGAGCTGCTGCTGCAGCAGCACCTGAGTGAGTCTATGCCCTCACGGTCCATGATTTATCTTTCTCTCTCTCTGTTTCTTCCTCTGCTTCCTGACGGTCTGCCTGTTGGTTTGTCTGTCTGTCTGTCTATATTTGTCTCTATCCAGGTCACAAACCGTCGCAAAATGTGCAGTAAAAGCTATTCGCAGTTTGCTACAGAAGGTCGGGAAGCGGCTAATTCTAGCCAGCGGAGATAAGCGAGCAAGTGATTTCCTCAGACAGCGTCTGTCGCTGGATGTGCAACGGGGCAATGCGGCCTCGGTTCGAGGAACCCTTCAGAAATGGCTGGTCCCTACACTGGACCCCCCGTAATGGTGCACACGTTCGCAGGGACCCAAATGTCATGGTCCGACCGTGAATGATTTGAAATTGAATAAAAACTAACTTATTAAGAGTAAAAAAATAAAAAATAAAGGCTATTTGCCCCTTCGGCGCTGAGTCGACGCCCTAAACTAGACGGTTCGCATATGATTGATTTATTTATTCGCTTGATAAGTGTGTGTACACATATCACCCTTTTATATCAGGGGCGCATAACGTTGCAGCTATATACTCGTATGTACACGTTTTTAGCTCGATTCGATCTAACCGAATTGTGGGTACAACACTGAGCAGTTAGTTGTACGACAAGGCACGATACGGGTACGATCGCACGACGTGGATCCACGAGAGAATTACGTACGTCCGTAAGCCGTTTGTAAGCAGATGTTGCTCCTGTTTATAAACTTCTGACTAGGTATAACGATCAACAACGGTTCGCACATCCATTTTTTGACGCAAAAGGCCAATCGTAAGAGATAGAGTACTACCTTGTCTACATCAATGCCACACAAGTACCCCACGTACCTATTTTCAATTAGGAACGTCTCCAGGAAATCCGAGTCGTAACAGAGCAGATCGCACATGACGATCTTACATATAACTAACTGATCAGATCTCTAACTGATTGCTTGCGGCACGTGCAGCAGTTAAGAACTACTCGCCTTAACCGGTGTTCTTGCCTGAGTATGATGATCCAGGCTATCAGTCCAACTAAGTACTGGAGTAGCATAAATAAAACAATAGTAAAAGAAAATTAAAAACTGTATTAGATCAGACTTATTTTGGAGTGACTGTGCTATACAAGAACAATAACAAACGTAACAGTAAGCCTTAAGCACTCATATAGTGACTTACTGTAAACAAGCCGACGTGCAAAGCGAAAAGAGTGCCTAACAAAATATAAACGCAAACTATATTAGCTGTCATCTCATGGCCATTGTCGTGACATTACCTTTCTGGCGAGGTATTATTTTTGAGGCCGGTCTTCATCGTCAAGGGGCACTTCTTTTGCTTCTCCTCCCCGAGCTTCGTCAACTTAGTAGACATTTCAATAACGCGTACTTTTAGCGCACCGGGCGCTTAATACCGCACCTGACACTAAGACAACCTACAGGCCTAGTCGTAAAAAGCTATCTCGGTGTGCACCCCAGGTCGCAAGATCAGCGTTTCAAAAAGATTTGCTAATTCGAGAAACTGCAAAAAATACGTCTCTGCCCTGGAAGTATATTAGCAACGTGCGTGGAACCTGATCGTCTAATATTTGACCGCCTCAAGATATCGCAGGTAAACTTCACATCCGGCATTTTGCAAATGTCGAATCCGAAATGGTGGCTCTACTACGTCTCCGAGATGAGATAAGTCCCTTATTCAATTAAATCTGTGAGAAAAACATATCAACTCAACTGAGCGCGTCCTCGTCTAAAGTGCTACTGGTATTGCTGAGCCTTCGGGTGGATGGGAGTTTCGGCAATATGGAGGAATCAACAAACTTATTCTAACTCCCGCTTCATTGCTAGCCTGTTGACCAAAATGGTCAGTATGTCCATTGATGTTCTAGTCTCACGAGTCTATTCCGCTTCATTCTTAGCATGTTCTTTCCTGGGGGAGGAGTTAAAAGGAGCCACTTCGCAAGGCTTCGTGAGTCATCCACCCGCTGCGAGCCAAATTCTCTAGAGAACGTCCTTTTAGTACATGGGGTGCTGATCATGGAACGCGTGTTGCCTCCTTTTGCAATGCTTTTTGTCGTGAATTTACGCGCGTAAATGTATGTTTGATTTTTTTGTTATAATGCAGTTCCGTGAATAGCCTATGTTTGAACTTCACACTTAAAAAAGCCTATAGCATCGTATGTTGTAGAATGAGCGATTTCAAAGCCTACACTCCTAGGCGTCGCGTGCCCGCAGTTGAGTATAAAGGCGCATGCAGTGCTTAAAGACGAACACCGCTATAGAGGAGTGCGCCAACGATTCAAGAGTGTAAACTAATATGCTCATGTGACAGCTTGATCTTTCTCTAAGTCACCATAACAGCTTAGATTCTTTAGGAATCTAAAATCCCACCGTCTATTGCCTGTCCATAACGACAAAAAACAGTCTTCGCATTCTTCGAACATCGAACCTAACCCAAAATGCCGCTTTAGCCAATTTCGATTTCTTTAAATAACAATCCTTCTGACAAATTTGCGCATATACGCAATTAGTTACCTCGCCGAGTTTGACTCCTTCTCCGCTACTTTTAGCAAGGAATATTTGATTCACAAATCTGATACTTACAAATTAAGAAGGTGACGTGACAGGCAGCAAGGATAATTTCGCCAACTATTAGGCTCTGAATGATGCCATACCGCTGTTGGCTGCACCAAGTCTCTACGAAAGCGCTTTCTCAGTGTTCTCGGCTCTCTATCATGGGCTTCAGCTGAAAATCACTTTTTCTCAGCCGTTTGGCTCAAGATGTTTTCCAATGCCTTTCTATGATTTAAGCGCATGTCAACGCATGCCGTCTTGCACTCAGAGTAACCTTAGTGTTCCACCTGAATGGATTCATTTTTCCCTGGACTCTGAGAGGCAAGCTCCTAGTAACGTTATGGGGAGCTGATTCTCTTCACGGGTGGACGGCCAAAGTTAACGGCGTTCCGCGGCAGTCTATCGGGTAGGCTCCGTCGGAACGGACGTTTAGACGTACCGTCACCACCTGTTTGCAGACGTCTCTCGAACCGCATGTATAGTTGTTGCCTACCTGTAATCATATTGTCGAGAGGGTAGCAGCAGTAGCCGCTCGCTAGCCACATGTTTAGCGCCACAATATCCCGTTGAGCCCTCTTTTATATTAGAAATATATATGGAAGACAATTCTGTCCCTAAACTTAAGTTTTTTCAAAATTGTTGCGCGGTTTCGTTCACCCTTTTTCTTAAATAAAGTAAACACCGCCGTAGACTTCAACCGTGATGGAAAGTTGCCAGACTCAAAATAGTAGTAAGAGGTCCTGCAATTGGCCGAGCTGTTAGCTTCAACTATTTTACAGGCACCCCTATAGCACCTCAACTCCAGTTTGCCATAAAACGGAGAAGAAAACCAAGAACCTCAAAAACAGAGAGTGAAATAAATTTTCCTTCTTCTCATACCTTATTAAGTAAGGTTCCAATACCTCTGATCGCCTCGGGGTATGTGACCGTAGTTTCACCAAACGTGGCAAAGTGACCGTTTAGCTCGTCTGGAATTTTAACCGGGTCATCCAAGGTTTTACCGCCGCCAACTACTAATGTGGAAAGTAAGTACACTAAAGCAAACGACCACAGAGTCAGTTGATGAATTTCCAGAGTTGAGAGGGGTCGCCACGTAAGAATTCATAAAGATTACGTTAGAATGCTGTCCTCAGAGCGCGGATTGCACTGGGTAGCGGGGACGCCGTTTAAATAGACGGTTTTCGAGTCCACTGAATTAATCTTAAGATATTAGCGATACATTTTTATTAAGTTACGACGCAGCTGCTGTAAACCTAAAAGGACGAAAAACTGGCTTACCTTGCACGTGCTATCAGAGGCAGAAGGGTCTGCAAAGGCAAATGACGTTTCGTAGTTCAAAAGCAGGATATTTTTGAAAGTGTCGAATGCCGAATTTACGTCGACTGCATCATGCACAGTTCCGAAAACCGCAGGCTGAACTTTGAGCCTAGACTGAAACACTTGTAACAGGAGACTTTGGATCCCGCATGTATAGTGACTTCATGCGTCCTAAAAGCGAGCAACACGTCAGTCAGTGGAATCCTATTAAATTAAAGCATGGCCTTGTCAGTAGGGATCCACGTGGCGGTAGATCCTGTTCTCTAGTAATGTTCTCCCCTCTCGCCGAGAAGATACCAACCTCCTCAAGAGCAGACAAAATGTCTTCATCAGTAAAACCATTTAAAAAACTCTGTTTATTCTGGCGCAGTATACATTCAGATCGTTGCACTTAGCCATCACCGAATGTGGAGAGTCGACAGCTGCACGTTTGCTTCGCCAATATTATTAAACCTGAGCCAGCTGGATGGCGCCAATTTAGTTTTTTAGCTTTTAGAAATGCTTGGTAGAGTTTTTGGAGACCACGACCTTCCAATTATCGTTCACAAAATTTGCATTCTCGATGTCATCAGCACTGTCGGTTTCAACATTGCAATTGGTAGAACCATCACTTTCTGGAGACAGCACATTCACAAAAACTTTATACACGATCATCAGTTCCGAGGACTCCGTATTATTTCCACCAGCTGGCCTTCAATACAGTTGCCCCTTCTTACGAGCCAAGGCAGCTTTTCTGTTTGTCGATTTGGCAGTAGTCTTGAGTGTACCACTCAAGCCGACCCTTCCCCTCTTCTCAACGACCATCTCAACTATCTTCCCATTAACCACACTTCGCGTGCACGACAATGATTCCTTGAAGAAAACCGAAATATTCGGCCGCTATATGCGGCCAGTGACAAAACGATTGTATGTGTGCAGCTGATAAAAACGAGAGAGAGAACGCAGAGCAACGGTTCAAAGTGGTCGCTACGAAGTAGAACAGCACACAAAATACGAGCGGTTTATCAAATCGGCCGGCCAAAACAATAATCAGCACGCAGCCAAACGAACTGACCCATGAAAACCAGAGACGTACACAATGCATCAAGCCTCAGCATCGTCCTAATTTACGCAGAAAATACGACCGAAGATTTGCCTCATGCTAAACTTAACACAAAACAAGGCACAAGTAGCACAAAACCACCAAACTCAGACGGAGTTTACCGCACCCGACGATTAACTCCCGACAGAAGTGGGTAGCAGACTGTAACCAGCATAGTATTTTTTTAAATATATATATATATATACAATTTTGATTCCTTAGATTACCGCCCATTATATAATCTAAAGAAAAGGGAATATTCGTGTTGGTCTATTGAGCCTTTATTTAGTAATATTTCTTGCCATTCTTGTCGAAGGCGCGATAATAAAAATATTCAGGCAGGAAAGGTCAGCCTTAGTTCATATATATATATATAAATTTTTTTTTTGTTTAAATATATTTCTTAGCGTATTTTTTTCATTCGGCGCGGCTAATTTGGTACACCCACTTTGTTGTACAGCTGAAACTCGATGTGCTAATTTTGTCCAATAAATAAGCAGCTCAGTTGTTATCACGTCAGGCCGACTCAGGCTAAGCGAAGAATAACAGGTTTCTGGTGATAGCATTTACGTTACACGCCTGTTGATAACGTTCGAGATCGATTGAAGTCAGGCTCCAGGAGTCTGATGACGCTGCCGACGAGGCGCCCAGTGTTGGATCCGCCTTGACGTATTCCTTCGCCCTGTATTAACCACCAGAACAGGTCGACAGTCATTAGTAAGAACTGCCGCTCTTCCTCACACACACACACACACACATACCAAAGCATACATAAACGTCCGCGAAAACGATTTGAAAAACATTTGACCCTCGCAGGGGTCTGCTCGTCGACCCCTAAGTAGAATAGGCAAATATGGGTAAGTCTGTAGCTAATAAGGTAGGACGTTATGATCGGTAGTGACTTTACGTTCATAATTCTTGGAATGTTTACAGCTGCCACTAGAACGACCGGTAACTCTTGGCACAATAATAGAGCCAAATTATATATATATATATATATATATATATATATATATATATATTTATATACTTTTTGAACTACCAGTATATATATATATATATATATATATATATGTCAACATTTATTAAGAATACAAATGGAGCGACATATATATATATATATATATATATATATAAGTGTTAAGACTCGTACAATTCTCGACGCCTTGCAATATTTTTGATACAATACTTGAATCTCAATGTACTCATTCTCTAGGTGAGTACGCTATCGATATACAACCCAGTTTTACCCTAAACCGCACACCTGCACTCAGAGACCAAGTTCTTGGCATCTACCGCTTGCATCGTATCACGCTCTGATTCTGAACCCATACTTTCAGAGTCGCAGGTTATCTACAGTACACCGTTCTGTCATACAACATGCTTTAACTAACGTCGACGCCAGAGTGTGTAGGATTTTGTCACCGTTCGTTGCACCTTCGTAAGCTTCATCGTAACGACAACCGATATGAATGCCTTTTTGTTATTATCTAATCTAAATGTTACGTCAGAAACATGTACACGCCAACGCCTCATGATTCACAATACTACTCACCGGAATGCCGCTAGATGCGCATAGTAAATCGGGGCTGGAATCGAGACCGATTTCGTGGTACGCGCATAACTGTGGCAAAGATAATAGATCAATTCCGTAACCTCGTTGGTCGTAATTGGCACGTCCGCGTGAATCACCTGCACAAAGCGTAATATAAGAATTACCATGGTCATCCACCAACAGAGCAATCTGTACAACATGCTGCTAGTTGTACCCAGTTGTCGTACAAGCGTATGACTCTCTATCCATATCTCGTCTCACGTGTACACATGATAACCTAGCGATTCCATCAGAGCATTATTATCTGATATGCAGCCATCACAACTATTTTGAGTGAATGTATGTATGTATAAAACATGTTTGCTTTAACGAGCTCTACAATTCCTTATATCGCTCTCGAAATAGTCCTGGAACCACCCTATATATATATATATATATATATATATATATACATACATATGACACTGGTGTTTTTGCCCGACATAGGAGCACATAATGTTCAATTGAGAGACAACCAGCCTTCCTATCAGAAACTAAGCGTACCGTTGTGTTCGTGAGAAAATTCTGCTTCCACCGAAGAACATAAAACACGGCCAGTAGAAGCGGCTTGATCGTTTAGAACAGAATTCGCAGAAATGAAGTTATTTTATTAGCTTTTACAACAAATACCTCAAAATGAGTACCTTACGACCACTCACAGCGCTTAAGACTAACGCATTCATGCAAACGCACACCTCATGACAATCATTTTGATGCCAAACGTATGGCAATGGAAGCCGTGGTTGCGGAGTAATTAAGATTTTTCGGCGCGCACGTCGAGATTAAGTGCATGCATAAACGACTGTGAGGCGACGTTGCGGCTGTCGCGCGACACGTCGGCGGTAGTGAACGTCGCCACAACTCGCATTCGCATATGTATTAGTTTTGAGCGCTGGGAGTGGTCGTAGCAAAATGATTTTGAGGTATTTGGCGTGAAAGCTAATAAAATAACTTCAGGCTTGCGAACTCTGTTCTAAACGATCATGTTGCACCTTCTGACCGGCGTTACATGTTCTTCGAAGGAAGCCGAATTTTCTCACGAACACGACGTGCTTCTCTTAGTTTCTGTATAGGAGGACTGGTTGTCTCTCAATTGCACAACGTGCGCTCTTATGTCGGGCAAAAACACCAGTGTCACAAATTATAGTAATTTCACTCCCACTCCGAAACAAGACTTTTCAGAAACCATGTTCCATAAGAAAAAATATTTGCTTTAACGAGCCGTTTGCCTTACAGTTTCTTATATTGCTCTCGGAATAGTCCTGTATATCTATATATATATATATATATATATATAAACTTTGAGGTCTAGTACAACTCGGCAAAAACATATTTTTTTCCAATGAAACGAGGGGCTAAAATGTCTTCTAAAAAAATAGTGATTTAGCGTGAAAGTCAAAATATAAGAAATGCAAATAGCTTAATTTCTTGAGAAGTATCTTAAAAACAACATCTGTTCTGTTTTGAGTTAACGTGGAATGCAATTCAACAGATGCAAACTTTTCTTCCAAACACGTACGTATGATTGGTTTGTCGATAAGATGATCGAAACTCTGGCAATCGCAGATTTAGTTAAGATATGTCAGAATAAAAACTTGATACAACATGTTTTGATCATTTCGCTCTCACTCCAAAAGAAGGCATTTCCGCTCCCTCGTTCCATAGGAAAAAATATTTTTAGCTGAGTTGTACTAGGCCTCAATATCTGTTGAGCGGATTCTGGAACACCCTGTATATATATATATATATATATATATATATATATTCAGACAGACACAATCGCTGCAGTACTAGGCACAGCCTAAGAGTGGTCCTAACCACCGATTGCGACCCTGTCTAGCGGCACAGGGGAACACAGAAGCTATGAGGATACGCGTTCTCCGGAAGCAAATGTCTAAACCCATTTTACGATACTGAACGAATTGAAGAACACATATGCATAGTATGCAGCCGAGCAGACGTCAGGAAAACTCTGAATTAAGCGTAATCCACTTTTCGACGTTTTTAGTTCGCTTTTCTCTTGGCCTGGATTCTAACTGCAGGAGATCTATTCAGCAAAGCATTTATCCCAGCGGACCATTTATTTAAATCAGTTGTGCATCATTAGTAAGGCAGATCTGTGTCTGTCTGCCAGTTAATATATTTTCTCTGTATGAATACACTCATATGCCAACTACATAGCAAGCAATCAGTTGAGTGGGTTCGGATGTATCCTACACTTGAGTTCGCCACCTCTCTGGTCGGGAACGTCTAGTAAACGGATGTATAGAATCTACAAAGGGCAGAATCGGAGGATTCTAGAGGAACAAATCGAAGGAGTCGCTGACCTAAGTGTCGTAGTGAAGTATCAATTCGCTTGCACGTTGACTTACCTGATAGTGTGTCGGTCGAGACGTCCCAATCAGACCTTCATGCGAGTACATGTATAAGTCGTGGTTGAGCGGATGCACAACATCTCTGTCAATGTAGGTGCCGGGTGGAATGTTGCCGCTTCTCGTCCCGTCTCGGGGGTCGGTGACTGAGAATCGCACATGATGGCGCTTCTGTGCAATAAGTACCGTAACGCTTGGCTGATAGCCCTTGTGTACCTCGTAGCAGGCTTCCCGAATCGCTTGCACTTCATGTCGACGCACCTCATTAAACTGTCCGTCTGACACGCCATCGCGCAGATAATACAAGTGCTTAGGCTTGTTCATCTTATTAGCGATGATGTGTTGAGTTAATAGGTTAACAATCATCTGCTTCAGATAAACGATATATTCGATTCTATTGTTGTTTTCGCCGCACTGAACCCTGATATCCGTGCTATACGTCGATGGACCGTAGTCGAGGCTTCCCACAACGGCCGCAATAGAAGGCGTCATACAATCTCCGGGCCCCGGATGCGAAACGTCAGCACCGATCACCATGAAGCTGTCTTTAAAGCGGTTGGGTACATCTTTGATAATGCTGTTTACCCCGCCCAGCTTAGCATTAATTTTCTTCAGCAAATTGTCAACAAACGTAGGAGACATTTTTTTGTCATTTGTGACATTTTCTGCCTTCACGCACTGTGTCACGATGCCTTTGAACTCCTCGCTGGTCTCCGTGAGACTCTTGATCTCCGAATAGATACTCGTACGACCCATGACAATTACCACTAGAAAAGGATCTTTTTCACTTTTTCGCCACGTTAATGCATCACGAAGCATGCCTTTCGTTGTCGCCGGCACTGTCCAATTTGTATCTTGTCGCATGATTTCCACCGGATTCCGTATGTTCATTTTCATGCGTACCCCTTGCCGTACTAACATTTCAGCCAGCTTATTAGTAAACCTTGGGTGAACCTGCGCACAATCCACCAAAACCCACTGGGGAATATCGACACCAACGTGAAAAAATGGCAGGCGCCAGCTTGCCTGGGTCGCCTTAATCGATTGGCCCTGGACCATGATCGTCAAGTCGGCTAAGACCTTTCCCGTTGTTTCAATCGGCGTCGACGATATGTTGATATTAAATCCTTGCAGTTCATTTACGGCAGTCCTCTTGATTTCACGCGCGCTGTCGATCGAGTATTGGATTCGGTCCTTTGGCTTCTCCTGAGCATGACGAATCATGTTGGCCGTCTGATCCGGATTAAGCTTCTTACGGTATGGCTGGTCTTGTTTCACCTGGCACGTTTCAAACGGAAAGTAGTCGGTCTTTGTGCCATTCGCGCGTTTCACCTCAATGCACGGCAGGTGCGGACATGCAAGCTTAAAATCGGGGTAATTGTCGCGGAAGTAGTCAGCCACAGTACATTCCTTACCGTCCGATAGCTTAAACCTTGTGCGATTGGCCCCGGTCTGCGTCACGCCTGCAATTTTCACGGTTCGGCCATAGCCTGAATGCAAAAGTCGGACAGCGATGTTCTTTAGTTCCTTGGATAGAAATTGCACGTTCGCAGGAGACACAGACGCTGACTGAAATCGGTGGACATCCATGCCTAGAATATCGGCCGCCATTTGTATTAGCGGCTTTGCCTCGATGAATGCCGTTCGCGCCTTGTCCAGGACGAGGATGGGTCCCCATTCCGCATAGACGGCAGACGTGTAGACCCCGGACCGCATCTCCTTGCCAAGACCCAACGGGAATCCCTTCAATGACGGATCATAGTACGATCGGCCAACAGCGACCCACCGGTTGCGGCCGAAGGATGAGTCAATCGCAATGTTAACTGCTTGAACAATTTCAGGGTCAAGATTCTTTGCCTGCCTTGTTTGGTAGAACAACTTCACTTGAGTTACGTCCACCATGAGCGTATGTTTCAGTCGAACCGTGTAGGTGACATTACGTCTACCCATAGGCATCTCCACCTGAAAATGCAAGACGAAATGCAAAACGGTGATCATATCTACGCGACGATGGTACAAAAACCATATACTCTTAGGTAGCACTCCTCAGCGTCGGACGGTGAGAGTATTAGCAACGGCCAAGGGAAATATGGAAATCCTGTTGTATCCGTCAGTACTGTCGAGGAGTATACGTGAACAATTCCCAACGTTGAGTTTTGATTCATTGATCCCATAAAAGCGGGCAAAATACACTAGCTACAATTCCTGATATCGTTTTATCATCATACCTCGAACGTATGATCGTAAATACAACGCGTCGAATTTTCTCATTTTATTGATCAGAATTTGGTTTAGAAACATTTGTACACTGTTGGAGATCACACGATGGTCCGCAGAGGTTACATTCGGACTCAATGGTTATTTAGTGTGCATACCTTCATATAAAATCTATGTATTGCAAACCCAGTGACAAAATACATCATAGGTCATCGTTCTAGTCTCATTAAAACGCCAATTAACATCCGCAAACTTATATTATCACTCAGCAAAATGATTGTCGAAGGCCTCCGCTTTCGGTAAGATATAGGTCGTTCTGAGGTTCTCCACAAAGCGTAGTGTCGAGGTCAACAGATAGACAAGCCGGTTGCGGCTAGTGCGATGCACTATTAGCGCTCTTTTTAGAACATTTGCTTTCATTTTGCCTGGATTTTTTCATTTACATATGACTTAACAATTTGACGGGTCCCTTCCCAATGACTTCTAAAGCCATGGATCACAATATCTATGCATCCATATATTGCTACTGGAAAATACTTCCACCCTACAAAACCAAATTCGGTAATCTCTGTGATACGACTTCGGTTTAATCTATCAGCTAGCAGGAATATGATACACTTTGCCTAGACGACACGCTAGATGACGTCAGTGGCTGCCGCCGTTACTTCAACTCACCTGAAACATTCGCTCCGTAAAGTTCGGCTTGTGACTTGTAACCATGATCTTTCTTCCGTCATAAGCCGGCAGAGCGGTTCCGAACTCCCGTGCATAGTCGTCAAAGAGTTTTAGCATGATTCGACGGTTCAACTCACGCGACTGAATTCGGTTTTTTTCCTTAACTTTGTCCACATCTTTAAGTTCAATTTGTTCCTGCGGCCGAAAAACATCGAGCGTAACAAGTCGCAGCGGTGACAATCATTAGTCGTCGCAGCCATTCTATATTATATATATATATATATATATATATATATTTATATATAGAAGCTACATATGTACTAAAGCCAACAATTGGTTAATAAAGTAATAAACACTACCATATACGAGGGAGGATCGAAAAGTTTTAATACAAATGTATAAAAACAAGATATTTAGTTAATTTTCCAAAGTGTTTTTATTCCCTTCAAAATAACTGCTGCACTTAAGCCACCTTTTTTCACAATCTTCGAAACGCGTGTTTCCAAATCGAGTTGAGGTGTCCCAGATTATTTTTTCTACTCTACAGTCTCGAAATGTTGTCTCTTCAAACGTTTAAATCCGTGGAAACAGAAAAAACTCACAAGAAGCCAGATCCGGCGAATAGGCGAAGTTGCGGAAATATTTATATTGGATTTTTTATCAAAAAATCTGAAGTCAGTTATTCAGTTCAATCAGCGTCGTCGTGATGGAGAATCCAAGAGTTGTTTGTTCAAAGTTTGGAGCTTTTGCGCCGGACGTTCTTGCGCAATCCTCTTTAAATTTCGCGGTAGTATTTCTTATTGACCGTTAGTCATGACCGAAATAAGTGGAAAACTATTCCCTTTTAAGTCGAAAAAACGTCAACTTTGATGTTGGATGTGCTCTATCATATCCGAATTTCGTCCTGTCTCCTGTAATCACTCTCTGAAGGGATCCAATCTGCTCTCGCCTGAAAACAGATTGGATTCGGGGCTCAAATCGGGATTTCCCGACGCGCGTTCATTTGCTGGAAATTCAACATTTTTGGAAAGAACTTCGCTGCTAGTCTTCTGATGAATAAAATATCGGTCAAGACGGTTACAGTTGACCCATAAGAGATCTCCAGCTTCTCAGCTATCTCCATAGTAATTCGGCCATTGTTGGATACAATATCACGAACTTTTTAAACGTTTTCATCTGTTATTGGCGTCGACGACCTTCGCAAACGGAGGCAACTCCGGTTTCTTTACGTCCGTCAAAAAAATCGATCGTACCACAGCATTTCAGAAGTTTTCTTCCCGCTAGGCAGTTCGTAATATTTCCATCATTTTAGAACATATGATTTGATTTTTAATACCGTGGTTTATGCAGATGCATTGCTTTAAAATTTTCCACTCCTTAAGAATTCCCGAACCTCGTTTTTTTTACCTCTTCGAACCAAACTCAAACAATAAACGTCTCACCGATTGACGAAATTTGGCTTGTGTGGAGCTGACGAGTGGCCTTTCTAAGCAATACAAACCGGACGACCTGGGTGGTGTCGGTAAAAAGGTACTTCCT
This sequence comes from Dermanyssus gallinae, assembly GCA_003439945.1. Taxonomy (NCBI): domain Eukaryota; kingdom Metazoa; phylum Arthropoda; class Arachnida; order Mesostigmata; family Dermanyssidae; genus Dermanyssus; species Dermanyssus gallinae. Next base: position 58,690 of record QVRM01001832.1, on the reverse strand, counting down.
TTAAAACATCGCGACGAATATCGACCTTCTACTAAATGTCATGTTCGTACTGCATGGCATTTGGTAGAAGGTATATATATGTTGTTGTAAATGTCTCAATATCAATTGGTCCAACCGCTTGTTGGAGTAGTCTGATACGAAATAAGACGCTTAGAACCGCGTTTGTTGGAGCGGTCTGGTATCAGAGCTGCCCTACTTTAACACAGTGTCTTGCCCACGAAAGGGAGATCACGCGGCCTAAAGAAGAAAACGATGTCTATGTTTGAGCGAGCTGTAAGAAGCGTGTAACACGTGTAAGACCCACTCTGAAACTGTTTTGTTAAAATAAATACAGTTTTAGTTTACGTATCGTCACTCCGCTTGACATGTGTTCATTCGTCACTAGTGATCTGTGACATATGTATATATACTCATATACCTCGTCAAAGCCGCGATGTATTTCTACGTCAAATTTGTGCCAGATAGCGTCGGGCAACGCAAGCGCAAAGCAGTTCGAGCGCAGTCGAATGTCTCTGCCAAGAGTTCCACGTAGGTTATCGCGAGTGGAGTGAGACCCAGTAGGTGGGAGGTGAGCAAAAAGCGCCTGTACATAGGAACACAAACAAAGCACAAACATGTGAGTATTTACAATAAATATATATATATATATATACAGGTAGTTCTACAAGTTCTTAAAATGAGCTTTTCAGAATTCGATTTTTTTCGCGCTTTCACCGCTATTGGAAACGGCAACTTTTCGATTGCTAGCAGTCAAAATATTATGATGATTGGCTGTTGCGATTTCGTTTGATCGCTTTTCTCGTGCAACGTATCGGCGTGATTTTAAAAAATGGAGAAAAAAGAGTTTCGAGTGGTTATCAAGCGTTTTTATTTCAAAAGTTGGAATGCGACCCAAGTGAAAACTGAGTTAGACGAGGTGTACGGTGACTCTGCGCCATATTTTGCCACTGTTTCCAACTGGATTAATGAGTTAAAAAGAGGTCGCAGGAGCACCGAGGATGAACTACGTTCAGGACGCCCGAAAACGGCAACTGATGAGGAAAACGTGGAAAGTGCGGAAAATCGTTGCCGCAGATAAGCGAGTGAACATTAGGGAGATAGCGGAGGCCTTGGGGATCAGTTTGGGTAGAGTGCATTTCATCCTGCACGAAAACTTAAAGATGAAAATGCTCAGAGCAAAATGGCTGCCGCATTTGCTCAACCAAGGCCAGAACGACGCGCGTGTTTCCGCTTCACAGCGAAATTTGGCCAAGATGTCAAAAAATCCGTCGGATTTTTGGCGCAGATTCGTGACCGTCGATGAAAGCTGGGTCCATCACTACACTCCCGAGACCCAAGAAGCATCTCGTCAATGGTGTGCACCTGGTGAAGGACCTCCGAGGAGGGTGCGGACAACGGCATCGGCCGGAAAGATGATGGCTACGGTTTTTTGGGACCAACGTGGAATAATTCTGGTCGACTACCTTGAGAGCGGTAAAACGATCACGGGAGAATATTATGCAAGACTGTTGGACTGCCTGAAGCAAGAACTCATCGTGAAACGGCCCGCTTTGCAGAAGAAGGTTGTCCTGTTTCACCAGGACAATGCTCCCGCACACAAGTCGCGGCAAGCAACGGCAAAACTGGCCCAAGTGAGGTTCGAACTTATTGAACAACCTTCCTATTCTCCAGACCTGGCCCCCTCTGATTATTTCCTCTTCGGACATTTGAAGAATAGTCTCGGTGGAAAGCGTTTTTCCAGCAATGAAGAGGTTAAGGCTGCTGTCAATGCCTATTTTCAGTCTAGAGACGCGGAATGCTACTCAAGAGGTATAAATGCTCTGAAATCTCGGTGGGAAAAGTGTATTGAGCTTCTCGGGGAGTATATCGAATAAGAAAAAATTAAAAACAAGATTTGGAAAATTCTTGATTTTCATTTTAAGAACTTGTAGAACTACCTGTATGTTTGTAAGGCAGGTAGATTGATCAGAAGCGAGAAGATGATAGACACAAATAAATGCATGGTAACAGTAATCAAGAAACAACACTGAGCCGCCGTACGTACACTGCTCAGCTCAGCTAGAGAAAATCCGGCCTCCGAAGAAGCAGCCGGACCTGGCGGGACAGCGGGGGCAGCGTCACCCGAGCCTGACCATCCACGGCCTGTTGATGGCGGTGGTGCTGCTGCTGCAGTACCGCCAGCGCCACTCGAGCTGCCTCTGCCGCGCAATCCTCGTCCTGCGCCGCGCAGACTTCGACTCTGGCCGCGACCGGAGGACACCTCCCGAGGAGGTCCGGAATCACCACCCATAACCGCTGGTCCCTGCTGGTCACCGCTAGAAACTTCTCGGGCTGGCTGGGCACTGCCTGAGGGGTCAGCTGGCGTCATTGAGGCCGCCGGAGGGTGCGTCACCGGCGCTGGCTTGCCTTGTCCGTCATGCGACAGTGTGGACGACAATGAAGACGTTGACGATGCCTGCGTAACGCTGGGGGCAAACCCCCGTCCTCTGCCGCCCACATGTGTGGGAGGAAGAGTAGTAGCCGTTGGAGCCGTAGCCGACGATGTCGCAGCTGGCTGATCGGACACCGGGGGGGCGAAGCCTCGGCCCCTGCCACCACGTCCTCTGCCTGGCTGAGGCACAGGCTGCTGCTGCTGCTGCTGTTCGCCAACCGGTGTCCCCGTCGGACCGCCCGGAGGCGGAACGCCACGGCCTCGAAACCCTCGTCCTGACATCGCGGTGCCGCAGCTTCACCTCGCTTTGCCGGCAACAACAGCCACCAGTCTCAATGCCTATGACACATATAGACATTAACAACAACAGGCATCGCGTTTCAGAAATGTTGAGGTAAATCGTTGGCGCCATATACCGAAAGTTATACGTTGGACGCATTGGGTGCACGATCTTTTTAGTCCTAGGAGTGGGTACAAATGTGTCATCATAATTATCATAACTACCACTATCATCATTGTTATGCACGCAAACGAATGTAGTGTGCGGCTTCGCAACGATGTAACCAAATAATAATAATAATAATAATAATAATAATAATAATAGGAGTAATAGTATACTTTACGGTGCCAATAAATGTAGTGCCCTATATAGTAGAACCACAAGTGGATTATTAACAGCAGTACTAGTAGTAGTTTTGGTAAATACATAAACAGCCGGTTTGTAACGCTATACTGTAACACGATGACGATGTCTCGGTGGAGAACCGCACAAAAACTCAGACATTCAGAAGCGTTTGATTCTAGTGAAAAACAAATAGCAGCGAATGAACCCAAGTAATAATAGTAGTTCGTGGCGTACCACACACACGTATGTTGCAAGAACAACAAAAGCATATTCAAGAACCAATGATAGTGTCGATAAGCTATATCACATAACGTATGCCAGCCCAGACATAACTATTCACCTTAGACGGCAATCTTATGTAGCTTTCCCTGCGGTGATCGCGATTTTCAACAGGAAGTCAATTCATCGGAGATGGATGCAAATTCACGCTCACCTTCGGGTGTCCCTTGTGGATGAGATGTGCGTACATTTAGCAAATTAAATGAATTACACTGCAGCAAAATGTCAATTGGTAGTGACTTGTCAAAAGTAGTACAAATATTTTTTTGTAATTTAATGCAATCACTGCCATCATTTAGTGAAGGCTTTCCAGTAACAACGCTAGCGGAAGCCACTGAGTGCTTTTTTTCTTTGTTTGCTACTCACTTGGTCATTGTTCGATCATGGCTTGTTTTGGCAAACAAGTTAGCCGTTGTCAAGTAATCATGCATAGTTAACAGAACGAAATGCATGTTTAGCTCACATAGTTTTTATAATAACGATAATTAATTCATTATTTATTCATGATCAAATGGGTAGTTATAATGGCAAAACAACACTTTGTCTGGCATTACACTATCAGCCCTGGATGTTAAGGAGGTCTCCAACAGTTTCCGTACATGCAAGTATATGGTAGCGCCCAATATAACATTTTCCACAAAAACTACGTACGCATCCCTCAATGTTGACGCAGTTTGACAGCTTCCTGCACATACATTGGTGATCCGTTCCAGGCCATTCGTCATGCAATTGTGGCGATTTCTGGCAACCTCTTATCCATTTACCGGAGCCAAAAGCTGGAACCTCAGTATAATTTCCAATCGCGAATTCTACGTTTCTTGTCTTTCTGAACATTTTGTAGAAGTCTAATGCATCTGTGCTGTGTGTAGGACCTTGTTAAGTACCAAGTCTTCCTCAGTGTTCTCCCTCCGAAAAAACTCTAGGCCAAGTGTGGCTGACACGCTCTTGTGGCAATCCCAATGTACTTTTGGCAAATTAAGTGACTTTGTGATACCGTGTTGTGCTGCACCCCGCCGCTAGACCGCTGCGGACGTCGAGCCCGGTGGCGTGGTGCCGCCATTCCGCCTGCGCCTCGCGGCCGGAGAAGACACATAGGTGCGCGGGTTCGAGTCCCACCGTTGCACCGATTTGTATTTATGGGGCATGTCCGTCTACGAAGCATTGCGAAACGCAGTCCCGTAGACGTTAAATCTTGGCTGAGGTTCAGCCCGAAAAGTAGACCATTGCCGTCACTCGTTTGCCTTGCCCGCCGTCCGCCGTCAGAGTAACTTGCCGTAGTTCCTGTTTTGAGCGCCAGCTGGCCTTTTCCCTGTGCCCAGCAGAGAGGGTCTTTCCTCCTGCCTGTCTTGTTGGGTGGTCGCGGCTGCGGACAATCAATACGCGGACGTGCCGGGTTTGTTGGTTGTGCGTACGTCCGGCTCACGTGAGGCCGAAGTGCTCTGCACGTCGGTTATTCGTACACTGTACGTCGCTGGCCTGTACGTGCACTGCACGTCGGCGAACCGTGCACTGTACGTCAGCCGTACTGCTGTCTACTACGGGAGACGGGGCTTCATGGCGAACCCGAGAACCGGGTAAATAACTACTCTCCTTATATATATATACACTACCAATTTATGGTGAATAAACTTGAAACATATATATATATATATATATATATAGGCTTCCCGAATCAAATTTCTGCGATTTAGGTTTTTGTTAGGTTGCGGAGCGTACGGGTGGCGTATCTATCTGCGGCTTTCACCGTCCGTATCCTTGTATAATTCGCGCTGGTAATTTATCCGGAAACTTTGAACTTTTTCGGGTTATGGCTGCCCCATGCGGCGTTGGTCCACTGACTGACGCTATAGACTTGGACTTGCACTAGCTTGCGAGAAGTATGACGTTCGCAAGATACACGCCGTAACGAAAGCTACGTAAGAGGAGGACGCCAGCCCGACGTGCTTCTAAGCCCGGCGTGGCACAATCGTGAGGCCACGCGTCAAGCGTTGCCTTTCAGGCTTGCGTGAAGTCTGTGGCGCCATCCGCCGTACGCTTGCTTCTTTCCCGGGCCAGAAGACTCCGGAGGAGCTGGCGAACCAGGACAGGAGAAAAAGGTGAAGGCCGCCTTTGTGCTCACCGTGCGGAACGCCCGGCAAACCCGAAGGGCCATGCAGCGCTGCGCCGGAGAGCTTGTCTGTTGCGAACGGGGTACGTAAGGCTAGATCGGCCCACGCCGGCACAACCTACATCGCCGAAGGAGGGACTCCGCGGCAGATGATTGCAGGCGATGCCCGTCCGTAGGCCCCCTTCTTGAGCGAGAATCCTGGCCTCTGCTTCTGAGGACAGGACTCCTTGCTGACCTTGGCGATGATATACTTAATATGCGGGGCACCCGTAAGACCGGTATTTAAGATTACGCCCACACACCTTTTCAGTCCTCTGGAGAACGGGCTCGTAAGGTGGCTCGTGACGGTCAGGTTGAGCCCATGTGTCACCGTCCGGCTCGTCAGGTGATTTCGGGGCCTTGTTAGAACGACTCTACTAGTCATCTGCACAGAGTGTGTGTGTGTGTGTGTGTGGAGCTTACAGATCACGACGCAGATCCGTTACGAGTCCAGATACGTACAGAAAACGAAAACGAAATGGCTAATGAGTAAAAATGAAAGAGAGAGAGAAAATTCATATTAATACAAATAATACTACTTAATACTAAGAACTAAGCGTAATCGCGCTGGTCCTACTACTACTACTACTACTACTACTACTACTACTACTACGGCGGCTACTACGACTGCGATTTCGAAAAAGTAACAACACCAAAAACAATAGCGCGTCACCTGGCAATGCCAACTCGTCACCTGGTATTGTTGCACGAACTCTCTTCTCTATACTGTCTCTATAAAACCAGGCAGCTAGCTATTCTATAAGACGGCCACGAGCAACAACGACAGTTACGGCAGCAGCAGCAGCAGCAGCAACAACAATGATGACATAAGGGTACATTGTTGTCATCATCGTCGTCGTCGTCGACAACGAGCTGTGAGATGTGATTTCACATAACTCTCACAGAGCCCATTGATCTGAGGAGTAGTTGATCAACAGCTGACAACGGCAATGGCAACAGCAGAAACTTGTTGTTGTTGTTTTTTTCTGCATAGCTCCCTTGACGCACCACCATCATGATCATCATCATCACCACCCACAACCATCATCATCATCACCATCATCATCATAATTATTATTCGCATTATACATCAATTGTGTAAAAACAGAAACATAGATATACATACATACGTGTGTGGCGACCTAGTCTCTAGCGAGCTAGTAGTACGCATAGTTATTGTCATCGAGTCGGTCGGAGGGCATCGCCTTTGATGACTCAAATTGTTGATGTTAACTGACATTTCGATTAAGCTATGTTGGTTGCATCGATTCTCAATGAGCTCATTGCTCACTGAGAACAGATGATGGTAACAGCAAAACAACAATCGAAACACAGCCACACAGCTGAGAGTCGATACCGCCTCCCACAAAGAGTGCTGCTGCTGTTGATGAGGAAACCCTCGATAGCTCAACGCGTATGTACGTGCGTCCGGCTCTCGGGTTGCGTTGAAGATCTCATGCAAACCTCTAAGGAATGATAGATAGCCTACAATTGAAATGAGGATGGTCAACAACAATTAAAACACATACACACGTACCCTCGAAAACATCGGCTAATTACTATCACTTTTTCTGCTACCACTACTACTATACAACGGAGTAGTAACAACAGCGGCAACAACGACAACAATAACAACAACGACAACAACAACAGCACGTCACCTGGCGATGGAACTTTGTTACCTGGTGTCGTTGCGCGGCCTTCTTTCTCTGCACTGCTGACTCAACCGTTATAACTATTCTATGAGGAGACTACGAACAACAACAACAACAACAGCAACAACGGCAACACAGCACGTCACCTGGCGATGGAACTTTGTTACCTGGCGTCGTTGCGCGGCCTTCTTTCTCTGCACTGCTGCTAAACGCTGACTCAACCGTTATAACTATTCTATGAGGAGACTACGAACAACAACAACAACAACACCGACGACGACGACAACGACGACGGCCCCGCCGATAACGCACGCTTACATCGTTTTCGCCGTCATCATCTGATCGACGCCCTTAGAACATCCACTGCTGCAATGAGTCAGCCACAAACAACAACTACACCAGCAGCAGCAGCAGCTGGAGCAGACGTCCGCTAGCGCGCCAGATTCAAAATACGATAAAAATGATAATATGCAGTACGGCGTGATAAGCTCGAAGAAAAGAACACAACGTACAATTCGCGTCATCAGCACAAACAGCAGCCTCAGCCTCATCATACCTAATACAATTTTCTGACTAAAAACGACGATATATATATATATATTTTTTTTTACGTACATGTATTTTTCCTAGTACACGATTGTCATAATATACAAAACGTAACATGGCTGTTCTCCGTCATCATCATATATATATATATATATATATATATATTGTCGTTCATTAAATTATTAACTTTATAAAGATTTAAATTAGCACACTCGATCTCATCAGCATAGCCGATTTCAACATTGCAGTGACTCAGTTTCATAACTTTCATTTGGTTTTTATTCTAAATCATGGCTGACGTTACGTTATTTTAGGGCTAGCTAATCTCACTGGGCTAACATGGCTAGTGGTGGCTTGAAGACCGGAAAGCTGAAGTGAATCTTCATTTTTCTCTCGTCCCTCTTGAGAGCCTCGAGAATTGAATCATTGTCGGATCGCATTTCGCTCAGGGCGATAAGTGCTTGAAAGTAGAGCATTTCTGCTGCTATCTTTGCTGCTCGAGTAACCAAGGTGGTTGTAAGTCAAGCCATACTAGCATAGGCCGTCCTTGCTGTCGGTTGCTCTTGTTGTGGCCCTGATGGACGCCGCGGCGTTCCAAGGCAGTCACGCACGATCGCGTTTCAGTGGTGGCACGTCCTGGCACGCGATACCACCTGCGCCTGCCTATCGAAGCCAGGCGACGTTAAATCCTAGAGAGGCGCGTCCATCGCCACCTAATGCAGTCCGGCCTTCGACGCACAATGGCTGTTATGGCTGTCAGCGCTCGTATAGCCAGACGGTGTCCACACCCTCGCCGTAGACTCTGCTAGGCGTCCACTCTTCGAACGGGAAGCGACATGCCACGACAGCGCTTCCTTGCGTGAGTTCGCGTTCGCACTTCAACTGAAGCTCCCTCATCATGCATTCGACGCCGAACACAACGACCGTGTCGTGCTGCTTCAGCGGATACTTCCATAGGTCGCGTCGTTCGAACCGCACGCCCGACCGCGAACGTGTCCCAAATCTTCGCAGCGACACCGCCCTTGAGTACAGCACCAACCACGGATTCAATTCGACTCCGACGAACTCTTTGCCACCTGGCAGTGTCAACCAATCGACATCAAATTAATAAATGTGTCACTCCTTCTTTTCTTATATATGTATATATATATATATATATGTCACTCATTTGTATATATTTTTATAATGTTATACGTAAGACTTGTAAAGACTCAGCACACTAATAAGAAACCTATATACATGCACATGGGCTACAACATTGCTCGAACTTTTACTTCAAGCAGAAAAGGCTACTATTCAAGTTGAGTACGCATGTTATTCAACACAGGGGTATGGATGTCTCCCATGCATATTCTAAATGTATATATATATATATATATATATATATATATATATATATATATATATCGGTTACCCAGACACGGGGGGGGGGGGGCTGGGTTGCTCACGAAGAAATTGTTTAATGATGTCGGGAAAAGATTGGTGCTTGCTACAAGAGATAGAAGATTTTCGGTGAGAAGAACCCAGAATAGGTGGAGCAGCCCAAGCCTGGACCTAATGCCTTGTGTTATGCTCCGAGCATACGTTCTTACATTACAAATGTATATATATATATATATATATATATATATATGTATAAGTGCGACGTCTTAAATGTGGCTGTCAGAGCGTTAATGAAAAGAAAATTATCCTGGGACCTAAGAGTTAAAGCACTAGAACCCGCTAATTAACATTCGGACAGAGCGAACACTAATCAGCAGAACAGACCCTAAGCAAATTGAGCCAACAATGAGAAACGATCAAGCTGGGAAATCCTGGATATTGGACAAAATCAATACTCACAGATCTCAAAAAATGGTACAGCCTCATACACAGCTCGCTTACCTACCCACTTGTGCAACTGCTAACAGGTCATTGTGGCTGCTTGCAGCAATACCTACACCGCATTGGTAACACTGACTCCCCCGTATGCCGTACGTGCAACTCAGATAGGGCTGACACTGAGCGAGAACTACTGTCCAGAAACTTACGACTGAAGAACCCCCTGACATGCCAATCCTTTGTAGAGGGCGAGATTAGCAGAAACTGTTTCTGCGGCGAAAATAACGGCCACATAAAGTCTAAATGGCAAGAAGACTGGCCAAGTGAAGTAATCTCCAGAAGACAGTACAGCAACCCCCCCCTCCCCGCGACAAAGGGGCAAAGAGGACGACTGGATTCTAGCGGGTTAGTGAGACCCACACTACCGTGGCGTTAACAACGACGCCCGGTGAGCATCACGCACTTTACCTTCGTTAAAAGCATTATATATATATATATATAATTCCTGCAATCTCTTCATGGACGATTTAGGTTCGAGCGGGGATTATTCGAAGTTGCAGTAGAGTAGTTCTTTATTAATATTAGAACAGCGCTCGGCATCGGTCGACGTTCAAAGCGGTAAAGAAGGTGGTGAAGTTAGTTGAAGCACTATGACGTACCGATGCTGTGTCGATTAGCGGCCAATGCGCTCACGACCCTGCCGTCGCCCGAGCCGAGATCGACGACGCTCTTGCAGCACCGTCCACTAAGAACACGGAGAATATTCACGATCTGTAACCAGGGCGCAGGAGGCAGAGAGAAAGAACAGGCAGAAAGGGACGGGAAGAAAACGTCATTAATATCCTAAGGTCATTTACTTTTAACCTCAACTAATCAAATCAGCAAATATTCAGCACGATTCAGCTTCGCGAGGGTGTGCGTCGCGCCGGAATCGAAGAGGTCCAGGAGTCCCCGCGAGTCGCGAGTCATCTCCCGACGAATCCCCCCAACGTCGCCGTTAATTTACTCTCCGCAACATAATAAAATCAACACTGGTGTTTGTGTCATTGTGACTTCTTCCCGTCGTGTTCCGACTCCTCTGCACTCGGCAGCTGACTTTCGGGCTGACTCTCAGCCAACAATGAATGTCCACGGAACCGCTCTCGCATCGCTTCGTACGAAGCGGACCCCAATGAATACCAATAAGCGGACCCCAATAAATACCAATGTGCCATTGGTGGTGGTGGTGGCGTTCGGAACCCGCGCTGCTGCATCATCTCTTCGGGACGCAAAGCGACGCGTGCGCGCGGTTTTGCACTCTGCACTTGATTTCCCCTACATTTACACTAGCAAACGACTAGAATAAACAGAAAAAAAAGAAAAAACAACTAGCCACCAAGTACCGCACGGTGTATTGTGTCGAAACAAGCAGTAAACGAAAACGGATCGAATGAGATCGCGAACGAGAAGCAACACCGACTTGCCTGCGAATAGTAGATAGTCCGTGTAGTATATTCTTGTATACGGGATGTCCTATGGGCTCAACTTCTAATGTCAACCCCTAATGTGGCACGACCATACCCAATGGTGCAATTCTAGCCGCTATTGTATACAGTGAATATACAGTGATGATATATATATATATATATATATATATATTTATTGTGTTCATACTACCTGGCAAAGGTGAATACATGTTTGAATTGACTTGCCTGCGAATCGGTAGCTGGCACGTACGGAAGACAGATGCGACGGAATGCCGGCACCACAAATGGCGCGCACAGAACGACCAGGCCAACAGCCGCGCCGCCGGTTGCGGCCGCCGCTATGAGGCCAAGTCGCGAACTCCGGATTGGAGGTCCAGACGACGCCGAACCATCGACGTCCGTCGTTCGCAAGTGGCCACTACCGCCGCCGACCACCGGGTCAATCTCGCTCACGAGTTCGCCCGCCATGATGAGCAGATGAAGAACCGGTCTGAATGGCGAAACGCTCAGTCAGTCCGTCGATAGGCAGATAAATAGGCAGATAGTTAGGTGATCAAGCCACGATGCCATGTGTCAATCCAATACCCGCTCCAGGCACAGTGTCACGTTTACTGGTGTGTGTAGGAGGGGTAAGACGAAGTTGTTCAACGAACTAGCGCGGCGTTCCATCCAGTAATGGCATCCTGAGTCTGAAGCCGCAACACGGCGGGGTTCGGGTGGAGGCGGGCCGAAACGAATGGCGATTGCTACAGACAAATCTTCTATGATGGTTCGAATTAGAAAGCCAATCGCCAATGCGCTAATTGGTCGGGCGTTGCTGCAGGCTGCAAGTGAAATGCCGGTCTATAGATAAGTGCATCGCGCACCAGTGCTCTATGTGGCGCGGTGCCACCTGCACCAAACGCCGATCAGCAGCTGATTTTCTCCCTACTTGGTCTGTCTGAGAGTAGTCTGGGCGTTCGATTCGACACAGACGCGAAATGGCGCTGTTCGAAGGTGGTGCTCGAGGTAGCGATGCTCCGCGCGCAGTTTCGCGCGCAATCTACATGATCATATCTGTGGCGCCCGCTCATCTTGCAAATAATATATGTATATATATATATATATATTTATATACAGGTAGTTCAATAGGTTCTTAGAATGAGCTTTTTAGAATTCGAAATTTGGCACGCTTTCACCGCTAATAGGAACTGCAACTTTTCGACTGCTAGCACTCAATATATTATGGTGATTGGCCGTTGCGATTTCGTTTGATAGCTTTTCCCGTGCAACGTATCGGCGTGATTTTTAAAAATGGAGAACAAAGAGTTTCGAGTGGTTATCAAGCATTTTTATTTCAAAGGTTGGAATGCGACCCAAGTAAAAATTGAGTTAGACGATACGTACAGTGACTCTGCGCCATGTTTTTCCACTGTTTCCAACTGGATTAATGTGTTAAAAAGAGGTCGCAGGAGCACTGAGGATGAACTACGTCCAGGAGGCCAAAAAACGGCAACTAATGAGGAAAACGTAGAGAAAGTGCGAAAAATTCTTGGCACAGATAAGCGAATGAACATTAAGGAAATAGCGGAGGCATTAGGGATTAGTTTAGGCAGTGTGCATTTTATCCTACACAAAAACTTGAAGATGAAAGAGCTTAGAGCAAAATGACTGCCGCATTTGCTCAACCAAGGCCAAAAAGACGCGCCTGTTTTGGCTTTACAGCGAAATTTGGCCAAGATGTCGAACAATCTGTCGGATTTTTGGTGCAGATTCATGACCGTCGATGAAAACCGGGTTCATCACTACACTCCCAAGACCCAAGAAGCATCTTGCCAATGGTGTGCACCTGATGAAGGACCTCCGAAGAGGGTGCGGACAACGGCATTGACCGGAAAGGTGATGGCTACTGTTTTTTAAGACCAACGTAGAATAATGCTGGTCGACTACCTTGAGAGCTGTAAAACGATCACAGGAGAATAATGCAAGACTGTTGGACTGCCGTTATCAAGAACTCATCGTGAAACGGCCCGCTTTGCAGAAGAAGGTTGTCCCGTTTCACCAGGGCAATGCTCCTGCACACAAGTCCCGGCAAGCATCGGCAAAACTGGCCCAACTGAGGTTCGAACTTATTGAACAACCCTCCTATTCTCCAGGCCTGGCCCCCTCTGATTATTTCCTCTCCGGACATTTGAAGAATAGTCTCGCTGGAAAGCGTTTTTCCAGCAATGAAGAGGTTAAGGCTGCTGTCAATGCCTATTTTCAGTCTAACGACGCGGAATTCTACTCAAGAGGTATGAAAGCTCTGAGATCTCGGTGGGAAAAGTGTATTGAGCTTCTCGGGGAGTATATCAAATAAGAAAAATTTAAAAACATGATTTGGAAAATTCTCGGTTTTCATTCTAAGAACTTATTGAACTACCTGTATATATATATATATATATATATATATATATATATATATATATATATATATATATATATGTATATATATATATATATATATATATATATATATATATATATATATGTATATATATATATATATATATATATATAGGGTCTATAATAACCGTATATACTTATTTTAAGGTTTGGTAGATCTCGGCGAGAAAATATTTTTCCCAGTGGAAGAAGGGGGCAGAGACGGCTTGTTTAGGAGTATAGGAGGATAAATATGTATTTAATTATTTATAAAAGCCTTTTTTTCTTCTACATAGTTGTGCAAAATTTACGTTTACGAGAAAACCAGTCAATGCACGAAGGAATCACACTGGCGTGTTCGGCGGAACGTTCTGCATAATCTGAATGACACGCGAATTTTCCGTCGAACGCGACGGTGTGATTTCATCGTGCATTGAGTGGTTCTTTCACAAACGTAGATTTTGCACAACAATATAGAAGAAAAAGCGTTTATAAATAATTAAATATTTTTTTCCTTCGTGCATTGACTGGTTACCCCGCAAACGTAGATTTTGCACAACTATGTAGGAGAAAAAAGTCAGAATAACTACTTTTACAATTTTTTTATTCACTCCCAAACAAGACGTTTCCGCCCCTGCCTCAATTAAAAAAAATATTTTCTTGCCGAGCTTTACCAAACCTTAAAATAAGTACATAAGGTTATTATAGACCCTGTATATATATATATATATATATATATATATATATATATATATATATATATAGCATCCATGTGACTAGTCACCTTATATTTAAACGCGAGAGTCCAATTTTGCGGGTCTCTGTTTTTTTTTTGTACACAGAGGTCTGAACCAGAATGTACATTACATAGTACCTTAGGATTCCCTACTTGAATGATGCTTGCTTCTAATAACGGATGGCAGCTAATACGAGCTTAATTATTGTCTGCAATTAATGCAGGTCATCCGGTTTCCGACTAATACGCCTTTGCTCTCCGAAGGGCTTTAAGTTCAAGTTGAATCAAAATGGATGGAAGCCTGTCTTTCTAACTTGATCGTAGATTGTTTGCCTGAGTGAGTCTGCTAACCTGCTGGAGCTTTCAATACACTCTAAAAATATTGTGTAACTTCTGACAGAGCTGGATCAGTAGCGTGGCTTTGTATGAAGAAGGCTGTGCATTTCAAGTCAAGAGTGCTTTATTTAAGCTTACATTCGTAGTTCACGTAGTAGTCGTAGTAGTAGTAGTTCGTAGTAGTACATTACACCCAGTATAATGAAATGAATAAAAATCAAAGTTGGTGATTAAGAATGACAAATATGGGTGGTTTTCATGGAATTGTTTTAAAAGAAGACGTACGAATAAGTGGGTTGGTTTTTGATTAAAATGGCTAGGGCAGGTGTTTAAATTGACACAAAGGTTCAGTCAACTAGAAATTACATGTGCATATATAACGCCTATGTCAAGTTCATAAAATTTGGCGTCGATGGAACATGTTTTGGACATAGCGAATAACAGCAAGCATTTAGGAGGCTATAAATGTGCTGTTTGTCTTTAAATTATGCCTGCAGTTAAATGCATTTACATTTGAAGGCGAGCACTGCCGAGTGTGCAAACGTATTGTAAAAGATTAATCAATCATCACAATATTTATATAGGGCTACAAAAAAGTTTTTTGCGGTTTTGTCCGTAGAGAATCATTAAAAAACCGAAGAAACACATTCTTTGCAAAAAATATTTGCTAAACCAATTCAATGCATTTAAATTCTAGCAAAATTGTGTACCGAGTTAACAAGGCACCTAAAGGTAGTTAAAAGATCGCACTTTCTGGCAGGTACAAATCTACTAAACAAATACTACAGACATGACCATGTGAAGTAAGTGTCCCAAATGTACCGGAGTCGTGTGGGTCTAGAACCCTTAATTAGGAAGACACCTTAGAAGAAAACGTTCGTATAGATTATGCCGCTGATTTATTTTTGCATATAACTCTTTTAGAATTTTTTTTATTTCATTTCCTTTAGTTACTGCATTAAACTTAAAGGCAATATTTATCTCATAATTGTGCTATGAGTTTGTCTTACTAGTTAATGGTTAGTACTACACTGGGAGCCATGGTTCTTCTCTGTCTTGCGACATTTCTCCATCCATTATCCCATAACTTAGGCACTGGAGCTCTTGGGTGTTCGTTTGAGAGAATTGCTTAAATAAAAGATTATTTGTAAAAATATATCAATGACATAATGATATGCGCTTATACATAATATATTATTTTATACTAAAAGTGATGACTAAATGAGTGCAAAGTGATTTTTGAAAAATAAAGTCTCCTCAGTGATTGAGTTAAATTGCTAGAGTAATTATTGTTATTTCTTTTTAAGGTGCTAGCATTTTGTTGCACTCCTGTAAAGGGTGTTTGAGAACTGAAACGAAATTAATACTGTCCACCCGTCTACCCAGCTAGTGTTTGAAATAGCAGGTCAAATGTCGTCTTGTCTACCACGTCCATCGAAGTTCGGAAGTTACCGTAACACGGGAGTTTAGTAATAACTCTGGAGGACGACAATACAGCTTGAGCTCGCTTAATTCCAGCTCTAAGCTCTGGGTAGAGTCGGCAAAAGGTACGAAGCAGCCTGTCGTAAGCTTAAGTCTATCCACAGGATCTGTAGAAGGTCACCATTCCGTGGAATCTCCACTACATCTCAACAAGAATTGCAACATTTTTTTTATCTCAAGGATTATAAACACATTACTAACCGGCAGTCGAGTCGCCTGCAGCGCTGAGTTCGTTCAACAGTTCTTTAGAAAGATCTAGAGCTACTGACTACTTGCGACTTTGCCTGCGGCTCCTTATTGTGCCTTGGGGTCGGTCCCTTGGCCAAAATACTTTTGGTTTATCCAACGTTTGGGAAGCGTGAATGATACTTGACAAGGCATCTGTAACAATTTGAGGAATTATTCTCGCGATCGACAGCAGAATTGCATTTTTGGCTGCGTTTCCTGTAATGGCACTGGTCGGAACTACGGGTGGGATGGGCACGTGCATGGGAGTCGTACAGATTGGTGTTACTATGCAGTATTCAAAGATTTTCTAGACGCGCGTACCCTGAATTAGGGGCGTTAGTATCGCTTTTATCGCAATCCCGTACACCTTCCTTAGTTATGTATTAGCTGCTGCACGCGTGGCCTCGTAACCGCCGCTGTATGTGAGGCATCTAACGGATAAAGTATATTTTTTAAGGTGCCCTGGGGCCAGCCGCAGTGTCTACACTGGTCGATTTTGTAAAGGCACCGCTAACTATAATAAGAGTTACTTCTATATATTTAATGTGTGATTGTGATCGTAGAGTTGTTGAATTCTAGCTGAAAGCTATCCAACCTGATTTCACCGTTCAACCGCGTCCTGACACCGTCTAGAAGTATGTAACTACTGGAATCGATCGCCAATCATTATGTCCCTGTGAGATAATATCTAAGACAAAAATAACGCAGACTCACAGAAGGCGCTCCAAAGTCTTTATTACCGCCATTATATTAATTAAAATTAGACTCCTTACGCCAACTAAAGGGCCGAACTTTCGTTGGGAAAATGATAGGTAAAGGCTTAAATAATATATATATATAGCTCAACAACGTCAGCTCCACTTGATCAAGCGGGAAAATTGTGTCGTGGTCATTCTCGTTTCAACAGACGTCTGCCGGGGTAATTCGACTCTGCTTGGTTCTGCTGAAATATCTCGACACTCTCCAGTTTAGCCAGAATCCTGAAGGCGGACATGCATGATAACATATCCATTCATTCAGCAAACACTAACAACTACATACCGCTATTAAACAACGCGCCAATAACAACAACATTTGCACCAATAAGTCAGCCAAAATTATATCAACATCAATAAAACAAATGCTAAGAGTCGTAGCATGGACAACAACAGTAAGGGCTTTACTTGTCACTATCCGTTGAGTTAAGTCAAGTCATTTTTAAAAGTGTTTTCCCCTTTCCCGTCCCTCTATCTATGTACGTTCACCCTCCGTTTGCTCTCTCCGTCTCTCTTTCGCGCTCTCTTCGTGTCTCACTATTAGATTTGTGCAGATGGGGCAGCTGGCGGTCTGCAAAACGCACAAGAGAGTTACGTCCGTGATACAGGGAGCAACAACTTTGGGCAAATGAATGCGTTCGTTGTTCTCCACTCACACATGAAATTCGAGTCAGTCAATTTGTCAACTACGGCAGGAGAATAGCAGTAACATAGTGGCAGTGCCGTGAACCAAATCGCTCTTTCAACAATAGATGTAAGACAGCATACTAATAAATACAATACTATGTTACGGGATATTCCCGTAATAGTAGTGGTAGTGGCGCTAAAACCAGTAACACATCTATCTGATCATCGGAATATTGAATATTTAGAACATACGCGCGCGGAGAGTTTAACTATTGCACAGTTTAATTAAACGCATTCATAAAATTCCTTTTTTAAGCTCCGTTTTTGCTACTTTGTTTTACTTTTGCTCGTTTAAATCACAATAATGATTACGATCGTTCGTATTGTAATCGTTTCGAACAAAGGTTCTTCACACGTGACCACCATATCCAGCCAAGACTTCTATCGCGAGCTCTACTTCCGCGACCGCGCCTGTTTGCTCTAATCTGCTGGCAGATTGTTCTTTACTGTATGCGTGCTCTTTTTCAATTTGCTAACAGGTTCCAAACACGCGCGTCCATTGAAAAGCCCCTGTCCTGTGCGGTTGAGAGTTCTGCTCTATAGTGGGCCCAAGCCAGCGGCAGGGCAACTTCCGCGTACGTTTGATCTATTCCCACACGTATATAACATACACCAGTGTCGTCAATAAACAGCCGACACCGGCTAACCTCAAGGAACCGGTCACAGACTAGCATCAAACCAACACAACAGGCGAAGAACAACCATCAATACACTTCTATTTTAAGTTCTGCTCTGCTCCAGGCGTTCATCACTTTCTCGCTTCGCAGCTACTTTCTCTCGTAGTCTCTCTGGGAAGCTTTTGCTAGAATGACTGGTATCTGTCCGATTCGAATTTGATCGAAATCGTCCAATCATTAGCAGGTAGGTGCTATTGTGGGATGTGAATGAAAAGAAACAAGAGTGATGCTGGAAAAGCGGTAGAAGAAACTTAAGCATATTTGCCACGCGACTGTGAGGTCGATACCTCGAAGTCGGCAAATGAAGAACAGCAATTAACAGGTTGCCTCCATCTTTCTGGGAAAACATTTGATCGTAACTGATTCAAACATACTACAGCTGCTTAAGCTATTCCCGTTCTACCAGCTTCTCATTCGGACAGGCAACATGCCAGTTTAGCTCATTACGAAAGTGTTATTTGCTTCAAGCATAACATCAGTCGCAACGGACCAATATTGCACTCGCCTACAAATGCTAATATTTCGGTGTTACCATCAGTAACTTTGAACACGATGATACAGCGCGCACGAAAGTCTATCTCGTGAGGGAACACGCTCAGAAATCGGGCTATCCCCGTGAGATGCCCCTGCCGTCGAGAAGTATCTACTAAAGCGTATGCTTTAAATTATGTCATTATTAAAAATTGCCTTAAGAACATGTTTGTTTGGTAAACAGTGCAGCCTAACACAAACCTCAACTGTACGTGCGATAATTATCGGAGAGATGTGTGATCCTGCCAGGATCATTAGCATCGTAGCTATAACATTATCAACAGTTATATTTATTCTGCATATCGCTAAACCTTCAAATTTTCCTCTTATCGTCTAACATTCGCCTTCGATTAGGTGATTTCTTGCTTCCAAGCGAGATAATAATCTACACTTTTCGCATACAAATACGCCTTTGGCATTCGTTTTATCCCTTAGAAGGCCGAACTCTGTCGAAAAATGTTTTCATTTCCAATGGTAGCTCCCGCTTAATCGGCCTGCTTCAGTAGCGAAGCAAATGTTACTACCGTATGCGGGACATGTTCCGTCTGGGTTCGCACCTACGGCATTTTCGTGTCACTTTCGAGGTATCTACTCTCTCTCGTTGGCAGTACGTCCGTCGTCAACCAGCCGCTGAGCATTGCACTTCACTTGAGGAAGCAAAATCAATAAAATCTCACGCCAGTGGCCGTAAATGTGTGTACTGGTGTACGCTTATGTATCCATTAGCTTGTAGGTCGTTGGTTCGAAGTCAGCCGGCCTTGGTTGTGAGTAAACGATGATGCATTGACTGTAGCTGGTTTAGAGCGGCAGCTCGAATTTGACATCAACCGATGCGCTTCTCGCCAATCCGACGATCTGCGAGAGCTTAACAGCCATCTTGGCGGCTTCGTCAAGGTTATCACACGCAATGATCTTCAACTTCGAGGAAGCTATCAGAGCCTTAGCATCATCCACCTAGATCGGCACCAACGAGAGACATGATTCGTAAATGTTAGGCGACAGTACAACTATATATATATATATACAGGGTGTTGCAGAAATGTTTTATAATAGAATATACAAATTGTAGAGCTCGTTAAAGCAAAGATTTTTTTCCAATGGAACATGGTCTCTGAGAAGTCTTGTTTCGGAGTGAGAGCGAAATTACTACAATTTGTGACACTAGTGTTTTTGCCCGACATAGGAGCATAAAATGTGCTGTTGCAAGACAATCAATCCACCTAGACAGAAACTAAGCACATTGTCGTGTTCCTGAAAAATTCTGCTTCTTCCGAAGGGCATATAAGGCCGGTCAGAAGATGCGACACGGTCGTTTAAAAGATAATTTGTCAAAAAAGAAGTTCTTTATTAGCTTTTACCCCAAATACTTCAGAATCATAACCCTACGACCAGCCACGTGTTCAAAGCTAACTAAATGCGCATTTCATGACGATCATTTTGGTACCAAACTTATGGCAATGCGAGCTGTGGTTGCGGAGTAATTACGATTTTTCGGAGGGCATGTCCAGATTAAGTGCATGAAAAATGACACGCTGCGGCTGTCGCGCGACACGTCGGCGGTAGTGAACGTCGCCACAGTCATTTAACATGCACTTAATCTGGACATGCCCTCCGAAAAATCGTAATTACTCCGCAACCACAGCTCGCATTGCCATAAGTTTGGTACCACAGTGTGTTTAGTTTCTGTCTGGTTGTTTCGCAACAGCACATTTTATGTCGGGCAAAAACACTAGTGTCACAAATGGTAGTAATTCCGCTCTCACTCCGAAACAAGACTTCTCAGAGACCATGTTCCATTGGAAAAAATATTTGCTTTAACGAGCTCTACAATTCCCTATTTATATTATAAACAATTTCTGCAACACCCTGTATATATATATATATATATATATATATATATACATATTTTACACACGCCCTGGAAAATACGAATACATTGGGAAGTCTTCTACTAAATGTTTGCAGTGCCGCATAGTCGCTCCACCTGCTACCTTGTTCTTAGGTAAGGAAAAGTTGGCAATTTAACTGATTGGAAGCAGAGCCCAAAATAGTATATATATATATATATATATATATATATATATATATATATATATATACACACTATCCTTAAGACAAAGTGCGATGACAGCATGACTTATGCTAACCTGATCATAGTAAAATACATAAGCATAAACAATCCCTGCCGCTGTAGAGATACATTACAAGTTAAGTGGGCAGCCTTACTGCAACGGCTTTATAATTTGGCAGTGAACACTCATTGACTTCCGCGACAAAAAAATATATTACTAGAACCAACCCATTTTATGTGGCCTTATATAATAGGACTGTAGAGAACTAAGTGTGAATACATTGATGTTTTATTTAATCCGATTCTCCGTAGTGGCTGTGTTACTAAGCTGTGAGAAGCTCACCTGAGTTCCTTGTAGGCGGCAGACAATAGGAATTTTAAGATTGAGCGTTTCAGCGGCATTGATAACTCCTTCGGCGATGACATCACAACGCATAATGCCTCCGAAGATGTTTACCATAATCGCCTGCACTTTCGGGTCACTGGTGATCAGTTTGAAGGCCTCGGTCACCTAAAGGCCGAAATGGTGCAGCAAAAACTTATGACGGATTGGTAGAACTGACTTTTGAGCAATGTATTGAAGGCAATGCAATATTGTATGTGCCTGTGTTTAGAGTATTAGTCTCTGATTGGTTGACAAGTCAACTGATTGTAAGCAAAGCCCAATATAGTAGGACAACGCACTAGATAAACAGCAGTCTACATTTAAGAATGTACAAGTATGTTTCTTTATATTAGTGATGCGCAAGAACTCCAAACAGTGCACCTTGTTGTCACTTCACTTTGACTGCGCAACTTCAGGTGCAC
The DNA here is from genome assembly GCA_003439945.1 of Dermanyssus gallinae. Taxonomy (NCBI): domain Eukaryota; kingdom Metazoa; phylum Arthropoda; class Arachnida; order Mesostigmata; family Dermanyssidae; genus Dermanyssus; species Dermanyssus gallinae. Next base: position 37,008 of record QVRM01001832.1, on the reverse strand, counting down.
ATACAAAAAAAATAAATAATATATATATATATATATATATATATATAAATTCTTTAGGCGAGCACATTCTAAATGATTAATATATCACCATTTTCTATATATATATATATATATATATATGTGTTGTGCTGGTGGATGAGGAAAGAACGTGATAGGTGCAAACCTGTTGTGCAGTGGCACCGCCTCCTACGTCGAGGAAATTTGCTGGGTTGCCACCATGCAGCTTAATAATGTCCATGGTAGCCATAGCGAGTCCGGCTCCGTTCACTAGACAACCAATATCCCCGTCAAGGGCAATGTAGTTTAGGTTGTAATCGGCAGCCTGCTTTTCACGTGAGTCCACCTGAGACCAGTCACGCAACTCAAACAACGTCTGAAATCGGAAATCGGTAGAATTATTACGTCACTTTTGTGGGCCATCAGCGTTTGATCGTTGTAAGAATCGATATAATTCTAGTCTCAACGGCGATCTGATAACAACTACAGTGATCTTTCACATTTGAATGACCGATACAGAGGGTTCAGAAGAAGAGGCGCAATGAACCTGTCAAAGTGTGAGATCCTTGCTGTGGGGACTGGCTCTAAAACACTAGAGGCTCTCCCAGGATGCAAGACTGTCAGGACGAATCTAGTGTTGCTAACGGTTCCCCTGTTCCCGCCGGAAGTTCCGGCTGCACTCGAGGGGTGTCTCACCAAGCTAGAACATGCGATGCCACGCATTCACTTCGTAGGCCCTCACCTACAGGGGCCTTTTACTTCTGAGATCCTCATTTTTCGCCTTACGTCTCGGTCATCTATTCCGAAGTGCCGCCGAACTCCTTACGCGGGTCAACCTGATACGATTGTCCTATCCCTATACCCTTGACAGCCTTCCTCCATAGGTCTACCCAACACGCTAGAATTCTTATCGACGCCGTCGCCCTCACAGATCTTGCATCTCAATTGGAATCAAGCCGTTGTAGAGCAGTTTCCTTTACGGTCACGAGCCCGCCGAAGTGGGCGTATATATATACAGGGTTTCCCCGAATTCGTCCAACAAACTTTGGGATCCAGTACAACTCGGCGAAAAATATTTTTTTCCAAGTAAATGAGGGGCGGGAATGTCTTCTAAAAAATAGATAATTGAGCGTAAAGGCCAAAATATAACAATTACAAAGAATTTTATGTCCTGAAAATTATCTTTAATACAATATTTGTTCTGATTTGAGCTAACCTAGAACGTTGCATGAAGAAGGTCATTCAACAGACGCAAAATGTTCTTCTAAACACGCAAGTAAGATCGGTTCGTCGATAGGATGACTGGAACTTTCGCAATTGCAGATTTAGTGATGATATGTCAGGATAAAAAGCTTGATACAACAACTTTTGGTAATTTCGCTGTCACTCCAAAATAGGACATTTGTTCCATTGGAAAAAAACTATTTTTTCGCCAAGTTGTACTAGACCCCAAAGTTGGTTATATATATATGAATATATAGTTCCGAAATTTCTCGAAACCTAATAGAGAAATGTAAAGCTCGTTAAAGAAAATATTTTTCTAATGAGACATAGACTCGGAGGCCTTTTTTCGTAGTAAGAGTAAATTATTAAAACCAGTAGCACTGGCTATTGCCCGAATAGAAGCACAACATGTGCGATTGCGAGACAACCAGTCCTTCTAATTGCCTACTTCATCAGATAACTTACTGTACGTCATTTATGCATGCAATCAATCTCGACATGCCCGCCGGAAAACCTTAATTATTCCGCAATCACGGATTGGATCGCCATAGATTGGTACCAAAATTATCTTTGTGAAACGCGCGTGATCAACGTGCGCAATGTAGATGTGAACGCTGTGAATGATCATAAGGTTATCATTTTGAGGTATTGAATGTAAAAGCTAAAAGTAGAACTTAAATGTTTGCTAATTTCGTCTAAACGACCATGCCGCATCTTCTAGTTGTTGTGATATGTACCTCAGAGGAAGCAGGAATCTTCTCTCGAACACGACGGTGTGCTTAGTTTTTCTATAGAAGATCAGGTTGTCTGGCAAATCGTATATGCTGTGCTCCTATGCCGGGCAACAACACGGGTGTCACAGATTCTAGTAATTTCACTCTCACTCCGAAAAAAGAGTTCTCCAAGACCATGTTTCATTGGGAAAAAAATGCTACAACGAGCTCTGCAATTCTCTATAATCTCCCGATTTTTTGGAAAACTTTATATATATAAATATATAATACGGGAAGTATATAAATATATATACAAAATGCGCAGTACCCGCAGTTCGCGGTTTTCTTCACTATCTCACCTTCTGACGAAACTCGGCGTTGTCATCAAATCGGCACTTCGCGTCGAGACAGTAAACGGTGCCGTTGTTGTCTTCGACCATAGGGTTTATTTCGATCATCGTGGCATCATACTTGCAAAACACTTGGTAGAGCTTCTCGACCATAGCGACAGCTTCGTCGAGGCTTTTACCTTCAAAGCCGAGGTTCGAGCAAAACGTTCGCACCTCATCCGCTTTGAGGCCGTCATTCAGCGGTAACTTAAGGATAGCATCGGGGTTGTCGCGGGCCACCTGAACCATTCAGATCATTTTATAGTACATTAGTAGCAAACAACATAAACATTTTTTATATATATATATATATATATATCATTACACTAGGATCGCAGGTCATCTTTCTGTAGCTTGTAGCTAGTTAACAACATCTTATTTAATATAACAGATTCGGTGGATAGACAGACACACTCGATACAACAAAAGGCGTATCACTATCAAACTTACCTCTTCGATATTAACCCCTCCTTGGGAAGAAGCGACGATCATAGCTCCGTTGACACTGCGCTCCATCATGATGGCAAAGTAATACTCCCGGCGATTATACAATCGCTCGCTTATCATGACCTGGACACAGGTGAAACAACAAGCGGATAAGTATATATCGCGACGAAAGCGATAAAAAAAAGGGGGCTAGCCTACTTGCCAACAGGCATACAAGTGTGTCATCCGGTCCGGGTTTTCATGAATACAATAAAATGTGCCCAAGTTAATATGTGTTCATTAAGTTAAATTCGCGCTAAAATGAGCACTATTGCGCCAAGTATCCTGCGCATTATGCGATGTTAATCAACCTTATGTGTTGCATACACATGGTGATTAAAAACAACAAACGTGATTTAAAGTTATATTAAAATTATATATATATATATATATATATTTTTTTTTTTTTTTTTTTTTATAATTTCTCTAACCGTCCATGCATTATGTGAGTTTGATATCGCTAGTTAACATACATGGATATGGATAGCTTTAACGTGTTAGCACAAACATTTCGACAAAGTCGCTGACCTCCGTGTGAATACGATACGAACCTTGTTCACCTGAATACCCTTTTCACCCGTCTGCTTGGTGATAAGCTTGTGGCCGATCATTTGACCTGCAAGCTTTTCCACCTCGTCCGGCGTGAATACGGTCTTAACACCTCCCTGAAATAGTCATGTACTGCCGAGTTAATATATACAGGGTCATTCATATCGTTATGTACTTATTTTAAGGTTCGGTAGAACTCGGCAAGAAAATAAGCGGAAACGTCCTGTTTAGGAGAGAAAGTGAAATTTATAAAAGTAGTTATTCTGCCTTTTTTCTCCTACATAGTTGTGTAAAATCTACGTTTGCGGGAGAACCAGTCTACGCACGAAGGAACCTATCATACACCGGCGTGTTCGGCGGAACATTCGGCACAAAGGAAGACACTTCACTAGCTTGCGTAGCAAAAAGCGAATAACCAGATTAAGGGAAGTAATAAAAAGTCGATGTTATGTTAACCTCCGTTGGCGGCGGGAATGTAAGTATATCTCTCTTTTGTTAAATATATATATATATATATATATATATTACTCCGCCGTTATTTCCTACTTTACAGTATATAAATAAGTAGCTAAAAGCAGTGCTTATGCCAGTTAAGGGAGTAAGTAACATAAGGCAATATTGTTGTTCCAAGGTTACCTTAAGACCAGAATCAAAGACTCCTTTGCCTCGGCCTCCCGCAAGCACGAGGGCTTTAACAACAAAGTCCTTCGCCCCGAGTGATACAGCGATCTTGCGAGCTTCCGGGGCTGTTGTCGCTACACCGAATCTACAAATGACAACACCGCATTATGCTAACTTAAAGATAAACATTGCTAAACAATATAGTATGCAAGGCAAGTATTATATATGTATTCGGTACAATCAAAAAATTTGAAAACGAGACATACTTAGGCACCATGACTCCGTTATCGCGGAGAATGCCCATGGAATCACTCTCCAGAAGGTTCAGCTGGCGGGCGGATGAAACGCATACTGCCTCCGTCTGAAAAAGCGACAAGAGAAAGGAAGAAGTCCTACATTTTATCAATATGTAAAGTAGCACCACTTGGAAAATAATATCCCACTGATTAAGTAATTACATCACGGAGCCAAAACGCAACAGGCTATTATAGATAAATAGACAACTCTAATTCAGGTAGAAGGAATTATACGTACATAACATATATTTGTTCAAATTAAACGTACAAACAATTGTGCTGCAGAATACAGGTCACAATGTAGATATTATTTATGCTCAGCAGAAAATATGACGATATAAAAAAGTCCGGTTACACTTTTGAACAAAATCCTCATTGTAGATCATTGGGTATATGTCGATGATGGGACAGAGGCAGATAACGATCGTAATTACGATTACCAAGCCGACCATCAGACTAACAGGAGTACAACCAACTTCCTACATTAATAGCTATTCGATAATAAGTCAGATTCGGACACCATGATTTACATGATTTACATACAGGCTCATCTTTACGTGAGTCAACAGTTAAACTCCGGGCCAGTGCTATAACTGTTGGCTGCATTAAATAAGAACAAATGTAAATCGAAGTAAAATTAACACTGCGTCAGCAACAACCACAACGACAACCGTAAGGACATATCATGGCTGGAGTTGGGCTCCACTTAACGGGAACGGAACACTGCCGGAAAAGGGTTGATTGGCCGATTCATACTTCAATGTGATTCGTGCGTCTCTTCTCTGCCAGAGGAATGTTCAAACACAACATCATGTTAGGGCCAAACGTTATCATACCCCTACCGGTAGCTGCAGGTGAACTTTTCTGTTTCTGGAGGTTTGCCCTTCACTAAATCCCAGCCAATCCATGATAATTAGCGCCTCACGCTATATATATATATATATATATATATATATATATGGCCAGAATAATCGACAACGCCGATGCGGCAGTGTGCGGCGCTGGCAGACCGATCATCTCTCAGTCTTCCCCCTTCTTCGTACTCTCCTCTTGCTCCTTGTTCGCCTCTTTTCTCGCCTAGTCACTATATCCTGTCCCGGTGCGTGGCCAGGAGTCTATCCGTTTGATATCAGTCCCCCACATAAACGCGCAGGATTCGTGCATTTATTCTTCAAGATATGATAGCACGCCACGCGCATTTCGTCGCGTCGACGTGTGACATGACTACCCCCCCCCTCCCGGCAGGAGCATGACAAGCTTGAATCTCGTCAACACGTGCGTCAAAAAGGCGGAGAGAGAACTACACTCCTTCATCGCAGTTATCACTGTTGTCATCGTCGCCATTCGCTTCTTTTGTAAAAAAAAAACACTAGATAGTAGGAAAAGCCGTCGTGGGAGCAGTACTAGTCGCGAGTAGTAGTAGTAGTAGTAATATGTTAGTGATAATAACCAGAGAGGAACATTAGACAGCTGTCGGCGTCGTAGGCCAATGTTAAATGGAGTTCATTTGACTGCTGGGGACATTTGTGATCATTCATAAGACTCGACGCTATGTACGTCAGCCACCAACAGAACAGCCGTTTACCGCTCGCGCCGCTCCGAACTAGCGCTGACCTCCAATCATGATGGGTTCAAGATCGTGCACGCTGTGCCTAGAGCATGGCGTGCCGCAGCTGGCGCTGCAGGTGTAACCCCCATGCGCGCCGATTACAATAGAGCAGGACACAGTTAGAGCAACAGCCAGAAATAAGTACGGTCTGCCGACACAGAGTTCAGATTACTGGAACTACCACTATATATATATATATATATATATATATATATCACTCAATTAAACAAAAGCAAATGAAAGTCATTTTAATACCAACGGTTGTAGTACTACTTCTACGCATGAAGAGAGGAAGGAATAAGAATATGCATTTACGCCCACCTTTATACTCCACTGCAGTGCAGGATTGTGTGAAACTCACACCGGCGGTCGTATTGCTGACCTTCTAGTAATAATAAAAAAAAACTCATAAAGTACTTGACATTTGACGGAAAAGAATCCGGCTTTTGAGAAGCTATTGTTTTAATATTATTCTTCATCCTGGGACGGGGGGGGGGGGAGTACTTCAAAGCTTCTAAGATAGTATAAACACGCCAACCTGGGACAAATTATTGGCCAGTGATCAGATTATGCTCAGTGTACTGTGAAGTCAGATGATAAACGTCATGCAATAATTGTAAATGTATAATCCTTATTATTACTACTACTACTACCACTGCTACTACCACGAATCGCCTTTTTTTTGTTTGTTTATCTGTTCGGCAAGGTCAAACGCTCTCTGCCCCAATAAACGATGCCCCGGCTTGATCGTCGCTAAGCACCGTCTGCTCACGAGCTGTTCGCACTCAAATAGCCACCCCTGTTGGCAACATCGGTAACAGTACAACTATGCTGTATTTTAATGCCGTAAACTAAAACCAAAATAGGCTATTGTAGAGGTATAGTATCACGTGTTACTCATAACGATTACGAAATGTATGTGTATATATATATATATATATATATATATATACCTCCAGTTTGCGGGCAAGCAAGGCTCGCGCAAGTTGTTCTCAATCTTATTCTAATGCCGTAAACTAAGACAAAAAATGGACTATTGTACAGGTATAGTGTCACGTGTTACTCAGAGGGATCACGAAATCAATGTGTACATAAACATATATATATATGCATATATATATATATATATATATATATATATATATATATATATATATATGCATATATGTATATGTATATATATATACATATATATGAATATATATATATACATTGATTTTGTGATGTTTGTGCATATCAACAAGCACACTTATATACACATACCTCCAGTTTGCGGGCGAGCAGGGCTCGCCCAAGTTTGCCTGTGTGTCTCAGCATGTTGAGAGCTGCTGCTCTGCGTGTTGCTGCTGCAGGACTGGTTTACTGGGCTGGCTGGCTGGCGGGCGGGTTTAGGCGTCGCGGGGAGCGAATGCTGGCCGTGGCTCTTTGGTGGCCTTCAGCAAATTCAGCAGGCTGACTGCTCTTGTCCAGCAGCAACAGCAGCAGCAGCAGCAAAGTGTGCAATCTGGCACCGTGTCTCTTTGTTGCTCGCTTAGAAGTCGCAAGCCAACGCAAAAAGTTGCTCGCGTTGCTTCGTGTTGCTGATGAGAGATGAGCGAGCGACTCGATGTAACGTTGTCGACTCAGTCGCGCACCTATAGCACAAAACGATTGTGACGACGACGACGATGACGACAAACAACAAGAAGAAGAACAACAACAACAACGACAGCAACAACAACAACAACAACAACAACAATACCACCAGGAACAACACCAACGACAAGCACAAGGACCGCAAAAACACACCACAACAAACAGATTAATTCACTGGCCGCCGATTAACTCGCGCGAATTCTACACACTGCCCTCACAAAAAACAGTCACACAAACACATACACACATATGAACAGAGAGATAGATAGGCAGAGCTGTGCGAATCACATGTGTTCGAATGCCGTCGAACAGACACAATAGCAGCAACAGGAACAACAACAACAACAACAACAACTATAGCACCAGCAAAAATAGGTAGACATGTAGAAAAATAGGTAGAAGTAAAGAAAAAACAAAACGACACAGAGTATATGTAGGAGAGCAAGAACGAGCAGAGGTCATCGAACAAAAAACACACAGGTCGCGTCGACGTTCACAAATCCTTGACCATCACCGATCAAACGCCTCGAACGCCAGCACCACCACCACCGCCGCTACCATCAGCAGCAGCTCCAATGGTGCCAGTGGACAGAGGACACGGCCGAACGCGAGACGTGCTCGCGAACGCGACTCGAGATGTCTCCTACCTCTCTGCCCCTACTAGTGTTGCTGCTGTTGTTGTTATTGTTGCCGTTACCGCTGCTGTTGATGTGATGGTGGTTGATTCCTGCTGTTACAGCTGCTGCTCTACTAAGTACAACAGTAGAAACAGCAGCAACAACAACAACAACAACAACAACAACAGCAACAACAACAACAACAACAACAACAGATAGCGAAAGGGTAGCCTATTCTTGCTAGTGAGTGTTGTTACCCTCTTCACTTCGAGATGGAGAGACATGAGCAAGTAGTACCTTCATCATCATGATCATCTCAAAGCTCAAGCAAGCCGCCACTCTTCAACACTGCCCGGTCGGTGGTTGAGGAGTTCTTTTTCGTCTCCTCCTTCTCAGCTGTTGTTCCTCAGCCTTGTGAGGCCGCTGGCTGGTCTGTGTGCAGCGGACTACAACAACCTATCAGGAAGGATCAACAAAACAATTGCCTCAGCTCGAACTAGTAGTTAGTAGTGGTTAGTGTTGTTGTACAGCAGCGCATTCGAAGCTACTACTACTGGGCAGCTCGCTCGATCGCGTTGGGCAATACAGTACTTACTGCTTGCTGCGGAATGAATGGCATTGGCGCTCGCTCATCAATCGATCTCGCCTCGCCCGTTCGTCGTCCATTGGCCACAACGGGCGCTCTCTTCCGACCAATCTTTCCCCGATGTACAGTATACTATCTTTCGCCTTCACTATCTACATTTCGCTTCCACCCTCTCTCTATCCATCTCTCTCTCTCTCTGTAGCTAGCCCTCTCCCTTCCACTCCCTCTCTCTGGATGGGTCGGTGGGTCGCGCGCGCGCGCTCTGCCAGAGCGATTTGATCTCCCTGCCCTCAAAGTCCTCTACGTACCAACTGCTTCGGCTATTGTTGGTGGTGTTGTTGTTGCTGCTGCTGCTGCTCTTGCTGATGTTGTTGCTGCTGTTGTTGTTGTTGTTGTTGTTGTTGTTGCTGCTGCTTTACCTTTTCTACTTGACTGCGCGACCGCTCAAGTCTGTGGCAGGGCACTCACGGTTCGTCGTCGTCGGCAACAGCAGTAAGTATACCTCGTTGCTATTGTTGCGGGACCGGCTACTGCTATTGAGAACTTGCGCCAACAGCAACAACAACAACAACAACAACAATGAAATTAACAACAATAACAACAACAATAGCGACGACAACAACAACTAGAGCAATGACAAAGACGACGGCAGCAGCGGCGGCGGCGACGACGACGAGTGACGCTGACAACAAGAAGTCGTGGTGGTGGTGGTGGCCGTTTCTCAGGCCCGGTAGGTCGTTTCGTGGCCCGGCCTTCCGCCGGAGCTGCTGCTGCTGCTGCAGCTGGCGCCGCTACTGCAATTCTATCTAGTTTCGAGGAGAACCACGTGGGCGCGCTGCGATCGCGTCGTGTCGTCGCCGCGAGATCAATCGAATGTCAGTGCCAACTCGAGGAACACCACCTAAACACCACCAACCATTCAGCATTTCAACCCGCAGCAGCAGCAGCAGGAGCGACAACATATGATCGATCAGCTGATTTCGTTTGTCTATACAATCGGCTATGATACTGCCGATTTGGACTCATATATATATATATATATATATATATATATATATACATAACATATATCTATTGGTAATAGCGCTTTAATAACATCTTAAACAATGAGTAAACAGTGCTTAGTTCGTAGAAGCTTCGTTTCGAACTGGCAGCAGGACTTCTCCATAAAGTTGGGGCTGTCACTGATTTTGCTAGAGAGGTTTCAAGCAAAAAACATGATTTTTTCTTAATATATATATATATATATATATATATATATATATATATATACCTTCGTTTGAGAGAATAAACTTTTCGGAGCAAAGTAAAAGAAAAACAATAATTATTATACGCAGAAATGGACGACAAGGTAGTCTGAAACAAACGCACCCCCTAGGCTACACACGAGCTCATGCTACGGGAAAGAATGTTGGGAAAGCCCTACATATCTAGGGAAAGAGGGCCCCCCAAAAATATCGGACAAAACACGAGAGAGAGACAGCGGGGGAGCGCAAATCGCTGGAAGTGGCAGGAAAGGGGTGAGGGAGGTGACGGACCTGTTCGACGCTATTTTGACGTCGAGACAGCCAAGGAGACCGCTAGGCGGAAAAGGTTCACGTGGGAGTCTTGGGAGAGCGGTCGAGACAAGGAGCCGAGGCAGGCGGGACTGAGACGGCGGGAAGTGCAACCAGACCCTTGGCCAAGGCCTTGACCCACACTAGTCGCGCAGGCTGCTAGTGACGCCTATGTGTGTGTGCATTATGCATTCGCACGACCTTTCGACAAAAAAGAAGGTATTTATTTCAACATGTCCTGGGTGCTTCTTTGAAGATATGCCTCTCGGTGATCCCAAGCCTGTGCTGGACGGAATATGATCTACTTGCCTTATTTATGTGTATCGGTTGCGTTTTTCTTGCGCGAGCTCATTCCCTGTATCTCTCAAGTTCGCCTTTTCTTGATGACCATTCGAAATGGCCATACATCCCTATTAATAAACGCCCACACAGACTCACACATACATACGTTCATATGCTGACATCGACGCCTTCGCATACTCGACCGTTATCAGGGAGCCTAAATGCACTTGTTTTTGATTAACAAAAAACACAAATAGTTACAGGCTCGTACAGCACACGACGTTAGTGAAAATAAATACGAACAATACTAGTTTCGTAAAGTAAATGTTTTTAGTAGTAGTAGTAGTAGTAGTAGTAACACAGTAGCTAACGACAAGAACAGCAATAGAAATAAGGGAGATTTCGAAATCAATTACCATTTCGTAGCTTTTGAGACACCAACACACATCGGCTGTAAAATGGAGACAAGCTTCATTATTGGCTTGGAAATAGAATGACGGAATGAAAACAATGATGACAAGTGGCCACCGCAAACAGACAATGCGCAATACCTAGACTATTTATTCTCTTTTATATATGTGTATATAGGCAGGCCGGAGACCGAGGACTGGTCATGTTGAGGTATCTAGGATTTAAAGACGAGGCAATGCCGCTGCTATTATGGTTAGCGCCAACGATGATGAAATACGAAGAGGACGAATGTCATTGTGACTGTGACTAGCCTAATCGAGCCTACACCAGACGCTGTTCGAATCTTACCGAACACATCGAAACCCACTTGTTGAACTGGCGATAATAGTAATAAATGCTCTCTTATGCAAAAGTTGATTTCGCCGGGGTAGCAGAGCTTTTTTGTCGCTCTGCTACCTCGCTCATGCTGCTGAATAGATCGCGCGCTTGAATTGAGACAATTGAGCGTGGCGAAAAAGCAACGAAAGATCAGCCACCAACCACACAACGCAATAGTCGTCTCCTCCGCAACAACATGCTCTTTTCAACCTGCTTGGAGCCATCGAGAGCGCACCGCTAGAATTCCAGCGAGATTAGAGTACCGGGTTTTGCTGTCGTTGTTATTGTCTATGTTGTCGTCGTTGGTCATTGGCTGGCTTTGGGTCATGCGGGCGTTCACCGTTTTAGCATCCAGCGCTGAGCAATGAGCAAGCAACGCGCAAAAAAGGCCCCCACCTCCTTTTAGCAGACAGCTTATAGCGGGCGAGAGCGCGCCGCTAAATGCAGAGCGAAAGCGCAGACGATGTTATTGTTATTGTTGTTGTTGTTGTTGTTGTTGTTGTTGTTGTTGTTGTTGCTGCTGCTGCTGCGGCTGTTGCTGCTGCTGCTGCTGTCGTAGTAGTAGCAGTAGTAGTAGTGGAAAGTGTTTGTTGTTGTTGTTGTTTTCTTTGTTTACGTTGTTTGGGAGAGGGAGGGGCGGGGGAGGTGTTGGCGGGCGTCCATCATTTAGTGCCATGTGATTCAGAAAAGAAGAAACGGTAGGATGAGACTTCTAATCGTTGTTTCTGTCGGCGCAAACGCGGGTGCATGGACGCACGGCGACTCACGAGTTGAGTGAGACAGGCAGATTGTTACCTAACAGCAGCAGTACCAGGTTGTTATCGCCGATTGTCTTGCCGGCTGGCTGACACGCAGACAGAGGGACAGGTTTCGGCTGAGGCGTGGAGTAGGCGCATGTGAATCAGTCAGTGACTTTGACTACGTGAGTAAATTGAAGACAATCTCAAATCATAATCAAAACAAAAAGTAATGTGACAGCAAGTATTGTGTGTGTGTGTGCTGCCAATGCCGAGAGCAGCACGGCTGTTGTTGCTGCTGCTGCTGCTGATGCTGTGAAGGATCGCCACTGCGTCGTATGTGCGATTGATTGTATGACCAAGTCAATAAGTGGTGCGTGGATTTTGCATGTTTAGTAGTGCTTGCTTGCTTGCTTGTGGGCGGCAAGTGACAGTTGTCGTTTTGACGTCCCGGGTGATCAGCCAGATTCTGCTGGATTTATCCAGCTGACTCTAGTGTAGTCTACGTTCATTCACTACTACTACTACTACTACGACTACAAGTACTATGCGACTTGTCATACACAGCATCATCAAGCTGTTCTCCTCTTCCGAACCCTTCTCGAAAATCATCTGAAGGTGAAATCGATCGGGGGTTCGGTGAATCGAATCCGAGCTATACAAATACAGCCGTAATCGTCGTTTCGTCGTCATCATCATCATCGTTTTTCATCCACCATCATCACAGCTTGCTCCAGTTGATTGCCACCATGAAGAAGAAGGTAAGCGAGTGCAATTGCTAAACAGCTACCGATATAGTGGTGATATAATAATCTTAAGAAAAAAACACGTGTTTAAGTCATGTTTGATGATTTGACAATATTTCTAAAGAACATAATCATTTTGAAACGCACGCGTGTGTAGAGAAACCTGGCGCAAAGCGACAGGATTTTTTACAACGTACTTATATATATATATATATATATATATATATATATATATATATATATATATAAACACACTTACCCAGCCCGGGTGTTAATAAATAAATAAAATAAATATATATATATATACGTATGTAAAACTAGGTGTAGACAATAAAATGTAGGCATTAAAGTTATTTTCTTTTGAAGTTTTTTAAAAAAATATATATACATATATATACGGGGTGTCTCTAGACGTTCAAGTCATGTTTGATGGAGTTTATAGAACTTATTAAAATAAACACTTGTCCACTTATAGTAACAAGTTCCATAGTTTTTCTCAGCTAAGGATAGAACTTACATGGACACCCTGGTGTATGCATTTATACGAAAAGGCACTCTCCTAGAGGTCTATTTGATCTAGTGGGAAGTTTTTCGGTGCTGCATACGTGCAAGTGCTACATTGGCTTTCGCCCTATTGTACGGCTGAAACAGGAACAATTTCATCCAGTCATAAGTCCGGCTGTTTGATTGAAAAGTCAGTCGGCATCGAGTCGACTCGTTTATTAGAGAAACCCGCACCCAACGCTCTCGATGTCTCATCTTATCTCGATGACGTCTCGACGGCTGTCTGCTATTGACTTGCTAAATGTCCGTAACATCTATGCGCCAAGCGTAGATGCTACTGATCGAGTGGGAGTTTACAACGCTAGATGGGGAGTGCACATCAGCGTATCGCCCATCAGGCTTGATTTTATCCACAGCACACTTTTATGTGTTGATTTTACAGCAATCTGCCGACATGGCACGACATGGGCGCTGGACACTCAGTGGAATACTCTCCGAAATCCAAGCAGAGCGATTTTGCAATGATTGATTGATTGGTTTATTCGCTTGATAGATGTGTGTACACATATCACCCCTTTATATCAGGGGCGCTCAACGCTGCAGCTATTACACTAGTAGATCACGAGTGGTGTTGGGTTAGAATCGAGAAGCTCTATGAAAAATATTTTGGTAGCCTTCCTATTTAGATAAGGTGGATGTCAGAGTGGACTATAATTGACGCAACCAACAAATAAAGTAACAAAGTATGGTGCAACGAAATGTCCAATTAAGAATATATATATATATATATATATATACCCGCTACCCAAGCTTGCTTGACTAAGCGGCGCTTTGATTGTACTTATTGCTCATAATTCAAAAGCACGAGATTGGAGCGTGTGATCTACAAGGTAGATTATTACTTCTGGCTCGCTGTGCCGTGGCCTAGATAAGGCCAGGTGTCTCCAAAAAGAGATCGTCACAAAGTAATAGCTCGTGTACGTAGACTAGAATAAAGATAAAAATAATACAAAATAATAATAATATAAACAAGAATATATATATATATATATATATATATATATATATATATATATATATATATATATATATATATATATATATGTATTTCCTTGCTTTCACACCAACCCCTCGTCGATACACTTTTGACAACATTACTTCCGATCAGTTCTGTTGCCGCAGTTTTGACAGCCGTTAATCACCTCGAGTTTTTCGAGCTCCTGCGTTGTCGGTGTGCACAGCCTAATGGCGGAAGGTGGCTTTGTGCCGCATTAACCGATTAACCGAGTTTAAGATTAGATTGTTGAAAAAATTAAGGTGACAATGACACGTTCTACAGATAGTCCGATATCTAGTAGTTGTCTGGAGGAATGTGCTAGCTTAGCTGTCCGCAGTCGTCCCTCTGTACCGGTGTATACTGTTACTTATGATTGCTCGTTAATTCGTCGGTTCACGTTCTCTACTTACGCTGCCAGTTGTTCTACTGCCAGCACTCTACCATAGCACTAGGAAAATCAGAAATATTTATAACTTCTCGAATCATTGTTGGTTTCGACGTGTTTCCACTTGATTCCGTTTCGCTAGATTTTATGGCTTCCCGCCGTCTGGTGTCGATAAAAAAGTCTCGTGCGCACATTATTTTTACTCGAAGAACCTCGCTTACTCAATGCTATACAACCTTTTCCGGTTGAGTGGTGTACATGTCTATATACATGACTCGACTATATACATTTCCGCCTGTTGCCTTTCATTTACGTCCCAAACATATGCCGATATCTGCTTCTTGAGATAAAAAATCGAGAGTATGCTGGACACGGTTGCTCATGAGAAACTACTGAATGTCTCATGGTTGCTCGTGAAGAACTGCTGAATGTCTTAGAATTGCTTATGGAAAACTTAAAATAAAATATTGACGGGAGTGCCATTTGGTGCACATAATTGTATACCCAGAGTCCCTCGTATGCATGCGTTGATTTAGGTATAGCCAACTAGATTTTGAATATGTGATCAATAGGTGATAGCCGGATTAGCCAGGTACTACTATTGCATCATCGAGGCATTAAGGAATATCTGATACCACCCTATCAGCGTAGCATGCGAGCTAAAACGTGTTTAATTAAATTGTATCTTGTAGGATTATTTAATTTGAACAATAGATATACGATATACGATTGATAGCTTATTGATAAGCGAATAATTTAAAGTCTTGGAAAAAGTACGTACGAGCTTGCTGGGCCACTAATATTTCATTAGCAATGTGTCTGTATACTGGAAACATACAGTACTTGGGTGTTTTCTCAGCGTATCAGATTTTTGACTTCCAGAACAACGCACTATTTAGAGTTCAAAAAGTTCAAAAATAGCACCGCTCAAAGAGAGTGTATAATTGAGTAGTTATTTTTTTTATTCTGTGCGACACGAATGTAAGACTTAGATGAGGTGGTCATGGTATGCAATTTGTCCTAGAATCTGTCAAACAAACTTCGACATTCCAGCATGACGAATTGTAGATACAGGGGGCGCTGTTACCGCAACTTGCCAACAAATCATACGAATTTTGTGTTGGGATAGTTGCATATAGATTTTGGAATAGCGAACGAAATTGAAGTGTTTTCAGAATATGCACATGCATTTGTCAGATTTGCATAGCTGCTTTTTTTTTAGATTTTCCGTAAGGCAATTGCCCGTGTACGGTTTTTTCATGTCATGGCTAATTTTAATCCACTCCGGCCTTTACCTTGTCTAAATTGGAAACCATGCAAACCAATTTAAGAGTGGCCGGTCTCGGTCTCGAACCAAGTCCTCCCAAGAAGCTTTGCCACTAAGCCATCTTGCTCGGTAAGAGCTATGTTGAACGTTTGTAGAAGGATGGACGCCTCGGTTAGAGATTCACAAGATTCGTTGCTTTTCTAGGTTTGCTTTTTGGCAAATTCGTTGCTTTTCTAGGTTTGCTTTTTGGATATTTGACTTGCCTTGTTTCGGCGCATTTGGCGTGTCTCGAGTTACCTCACGCTCTCAGACCCAACGAGTGTGTTGGGGTTTCGTTGGTTACGAGATATATATATATATATATATGCTGTCATGGTTTGTATATGTATGTATATAGCATTTAGAACGTGGGTCGAATCAAGTTTATTATATTTCACATGCTATTTTTAATTATAGACTTTGCTTATTCGTATGGTTGCATACCTATACATGTAATTTGCATTTATTAATTTCACATTTCACACAAACTGGCTACAACCTTATCTAGTATAGATGATAGATGGTAGTCATATAAGCATCATCGTAGTTATAAATCTTGTCATCAGCGGACTAAGATTGCGGTTGCCAGGCGCCCTAGCGACGCAAAATGTACATACAGACTACCGCGATACTTTGAGCATCTACTGTCATTCTTTTGACAGATACACGTTCAATTTATTTTATGGAAAGCCTCCGTCCTGTACACATTTCTTGATTTATAGATAAGAAGGGTTTTTGTTCAGTACGTAGAACGAGCACGGCAATGCGGCAACTATTTCCGAAGACAGTATGTTATTGTATTGCGTGACGCTTACGTTCGCTGTGCTGTATGTTTTCAGGTACTACTCATGGGAAAGTCCGGTTCGGGCAAGACCAGTATGCGGTCAATCATCTTTGCTAACTACATCGCAAGGGACACTCGTAGACTGGGAGCAACAAGTATGTTCTTATGTGTTATTTTTTAATATAAGTAGGGATATATGAAAGTTTAGCAAGAGTTAAAATCCAGTTAAATCCAACCCACCGGATAGGACAGAACATTCGAGTCAGGAAACGGTATGAGAAAATGGGTAACACAACGTTCATACATCAGCCGCCTCAAAAATGGGGCTGCGTATGGTAATTTTATACAACTTCCAGAGAGTATTAAGCGCGCATCCTCGGACACACCAAAAATGTGCTCCATAGGTACCTTGTGATTTGCCACAAGACGACACAGCGGCGCGGGGGTTTCCACCTCGAAAATTTCGGATAGATTTCGAAAAGGGCCGGTCTTTTTTGTTTTTGAGAACTCGTCACAGGTGATATGACATGGGTATACCTTTTATGATCATCTACTCAAGTCCCCAAGCTCGCAGTGGTTATGCGCCTCCTCCCAACAAAAGATTCTGTTATCAGATTATTATCCCGAAATCTACTCAACCTTAGAACCTTTTTCTCAAGTGAGGTTGTGCCAAGGAATTGGGACGACTAGGTTACAGCTGGGCGTCCTACAGTCTGTCACGTGTTCTTGGCTGATATGGATCTTACACTCATTTGGTTCACTTATTAGAACTGTTGACTCCGATTAGGATCCAAAGATCGCGATTAACGGAAAAACAAGCGAAGGCAAATGTCATTACATTAGTACATTTTGAAGATTTGCGTGCTTAACGGAATAGCCTACTCGGTGAGCACACTATTAGAACAGTGGCATCTCTCGCGTTAGATACGAACTTGGTGTTGTTATCGGCGAATGTGTCATAGCCTATGTGAGTGTCATATCTCGAATTACCACTTCATTTTAAGGTTCATTTATAATATACTGTAGAGAGGTGTACTCTAATTTAAACTACATGGGTTTCAGTTGACGTGGAGCACGCTCACGTGCGATTCCTTGGCAACCTCGTACTTAATCTATGGGACTGCGGCGGACAGGAAGTGTTCATGGAGAACTACTTCCAGGCGCAGCGAGATACAATCTTCTCGAATGTCGAGGTTAGACAATTCTTGTTTGTGCAAGCTTATTTGACTGTAGTGTTGGTTATTTATGTTGCTATTGGACGGATATTGTGTTATCTAGTTGCGACAATTCGCTACTAAACTTGGCACGCTTTAGATGTTAATCTCAGCAGAGGAATGCAATGTTCATATGTTTGACGGCAACGGCCATTATCATGGATGACCCTGTGGTTATTAACGTTATTGTTTTTGTGGTATGATTGACTGGTTGACTGTGGTCCAGGTGTTGATCTACGTGTTTGACGTATCGTCGATGGAATACGACAAAGACAACGTGTACTACCAGAGCTGTCTGGAGGCGATTCTATCGAACAGTCCTCAAGCAAAGGTCTTTTGTCTTGTGCATAAGATGGATCTTATTTCGGAAAAAGATCGTCAGTCAATTTTTGATGGCCGAGTGTCGGTTCTTTGTCAGCTGTCGCAGCCTATCGAGCCGGTCTGCTTCCCGACGTCGATCTGGGACGAGACGCTATACAAGGTACGTATATCGACACAATTGCCCAGAGTTCAGGCCTCGTGCGCCGGACGTTCTTGCGCAATATTCTTAAAGCTTTGGTGTAGTATTTCTTAATGACCGTGGCAAAAATCCCAGGAATTTTTGCCCCGTAGTCGAGAAAAATAGTTACAAGAACCTCGGTGTTAGATCTGCTATGCCTGAATTTCTTCGATCGGCTCTCTCATTGGGAGCACCACTGGGAGGATTGGGCTTTCGTTAGGACTCCTAACCTGCAATTACTTTCTGAAGCAATCCAGGGTTTCCAGCCTTCTGAAGCATAAAATATCGGCCAAGACTGTTACAACTTGAGGCATAGAATATTGGTCAAGACTGTTACAACTTGAGGCATAAAATATTGGTCAAGACTGTTACAACGGCCTTCCCGAACGGGGGTCACCTCTGGGGTCTACTCAAGTCCGTCGCGAAATCGACGGTACCACGTATACACAGTGTTTCGGGATACTGCTTGATCAAAAGCAGTTCGTAACATTTGCACCACTTTAGAACAAATTAGTTGGTTTTTAACACAGAACTTTATGAAGATTTGTTGCTCCTTCATTTCTGCGGCATTTGGACTGTGTGTCGCTCGAATGAAGCGTTTCTAAGCAAAACAAATTATAGGATCTTGGAAGTGTCAGTTCAAATTTTAAAATGCAAAGCAGTTGTATCTTGTTGATCCGACTGCGTATGCGTGCCTTCGTGCGACAACTTTGGAATTAGTGAGAATGACAAAAAACAAATGATTGTTTTCCTATTGTTCAATATTGGTGACCAATGATTTTCACTATCGCCGCTTATCTGTTATTGCTGGTTTGCTGACAAATGGTTTAGGCATGGTCATCTATCGTGTACACACTCGTACCGAACGTAGAGAAGTTGGAGAGAAGTACCAACCGATTCACGCAAATTATCAACGCCGACGAGGTCCTGCTCTTCGAAAAGGCGACTTTTCTTGTGAGTATAAAAATATCTCAATTCCATATCGGACACAATTCAATATGGACCAAAGTGACCTGTAAAACCATAAGGCTCTATCATGTGCTTGAATATAAGTTCATTGTGTAGTGTTCTCTAAAAACATCCAATAGAGCTCGGATACAAGCACCAACGAACGAATAAATTACCTGAGGTCCAGGTGTTAAGATATAACTTAAACACCCTTTTTCTGAAAGAACATGCATTTCCTAGTAAACCAGAGTGCGGAACGCTGACAATCGTCATCTTTATTTTAGATCATTTCGCATCAACAGCAGCGAGAACATCAAGATGTACATCGGTTTGAAAAGGTATGTGATATTTACTTATTTTATTTAGAGCCACCTTTATTAGGCATGTAATTCTGCAATATTGCTTCACGATGCTGACCCTATGAAGTACACGTACTATTGGAATCACATTAGTCTAATGGAATAGTACTCAAAATTGTCTTGCATTCGTGTCTCTGTTTTCTTATCTTATTATTATATATATATATATATATATATATATATATATTCGGCTTACTAAGTTATACTGCTAATACGATAGAACATACTTACAGGAGATAAATTATAATTCAATATTTGCATTTCTTTATAAATACTGTATATTTCCTTATAGGGGATTGCTAGACGCATTGCGTGTGCATATATTTATTTGATTGGCGTTTTTTCGCCGCCTGATTAGCTTTTTATAAACTTGTTGCTTTGTTTTTTTGTGGTGTTGACTAGGTGTCAAATATAATCAAACAGTTCAAATTGAGCTGCTCGAAACTGGCCTCGCAGTTCCACTCGATGGAGGTACGAAACGCATCGTTTGCTGCCTTCATCGAAATGTTTACCCAGAATACGTACGTGATGGTGATCATGTCCGACACGACCATACGTAAGTACTTGCTAGCGCCACGTCGTTTATTGTTTCAGTGGGTTGAATTGGGACCCTCTTCCATCGCATGCAAGGTGGCTATGGGCGTATTGTTCTAAGAAAAAGACGGAGCGTTGCTATGCGAAGGATTTGGAATAATCCTTCGCATCCTTCGCAAGAGCCATGCTTGGGTAGATTTTTATGAGTCTGGTAAAGCATAGATTCACCGCTACATTAGCCGTGATGAGCCCAGCTAAATAAGTTATGAATGAGCACGGCATGATCTTATAGTACTTCAGCTAAAAATGTTCGAGTGTAGCGATGTATAATCGTAGTTTCCCACCAACTAACACTAGAAACGAGTATATATGTATGTATGTATGTATGTATATATATATATATATATATATATATATATATATATATATATATATATATATAGTGAGAGAGATAACTAAAATGCAGCTAAAAGTGTGCTGTTATGCATTGTTTGCTTTGCGCGTTTGCAGCCTCGGAGTCGGTCTTGGTGAATATTCGAAATGCGAAGAGACATTTTGACAAACTCGACGGCGTACGGGTTAGCACGGGCGGACAGATGCGTAAATAAGAGCGGCAGCAGGCGGCGCTACTAACAGCTGCTGTGTCAGCTGTTCGTATAGTTTTTATTGCTTTCGATTGCAGCGTTTGATTCCTCTTGCTGAGATGGATATGCCCTGCTTGCCTCGAGCGCCTTGCCGAGAGACAGCCGATGCGGACGTCGATGACCGCAGCATCCCTCCCTAGTTGTCTCGAGTGGTCGGCAATGCTATCATCAACTTTGACGATTTTGACCAACCGGATTTGCGACGGCGATGATCACCATTCCACGTATGGTTGAGCACTACGTTCGGCTATTCTTATGACGATATTAGTCTTGTTTTATATATATATATATATATATATATATATATATATATAGAAAGAGAGAGAGCGAAAGAGAGTTGTAACCTGTGGGGCTTCCAAAGTTATATATATATACAGCCATGGCTGTTCAGTGGCGAGGTACGATACGTGTTGTGCGATAATCAGATACCGATCCAGTAATACGTAGCTTTGTTCCAGCTGTAAGCTATGTGCGAATTATAAAGTAGTTTCTAATTTAAATATTTAGCAATCTCGCAAATGATGAAAATGTCGTTGGTGAGTAATCTGTTGCGGCCGTACTTCTAAATGTTATACATGCGGGCATTTTTTAGCCAATCGTATTACTGCCAGGAAAGCTCCTGTGAGAAATAAACTAGAATTTGTTTTGAAACCTGTGCCGTGAGAATTTTACAGTCGTTGCGATGATGTTTCAGGCAATGGTTGTCGATGTACTGATGTTGTTCTGCTGCGAATGTTTCAAATATAAGCATGTACATATTTACAAATGCAAAAGTATTTTTTAGTGGTTGAGATGTAGCTAGTGTGGTGGTCTACAGTACAGATGCACAAAAGGAAGAATCCGAATGTCTTTTGTTATTGAGAGATGTGCTTTATAATCAATCCTTCCTGAAATAAGGTGAGGAATGACGTTCCTTTGAATAGGAAGCTCCAAGTGAATGCACTGCGTGCAAGTTTATTCGTTTAAAGTTATTTGTTTCTGAACAATTTGATGCTTCGACCATTATGGTATATATATATATATATATATATATTTGAGGATATCATGTGTATAGATATGAGATATGCATATATATATTCTTATGAAATAAACAAGCTGTTGACGCAAAACGTGTGATATTTCTCGTTTGTCAATTAATCGATTGTCTTCCAATGTATTTATTAGTGCTTATTGGATGGAAATCGCGTTCGAACATTTACGTTGACCATTGTGATGTGAAAAAAGCAGAACTTTGTAAAACATTCTATGATTCAAGAATCAATCTTTTCTCTCGTTTCCAACATTCGTGACTTTACGCTATTGGTTAATTTGACACCATTTGCCCCGTACTTTGCGGACGATGAACGAGTAAAGTACTTTGTAAGTCTGCATTCTTTAATATTATTTAAGAATGCAGGCTTACTTTAAATATTGACACTTCCGGCCTCTACATTGAGGACAAAGACGCACCCTCCGATCGATCGATGACCGCAAGTCGTGACTACCCCTTTCCCGTGAAATCTTGTCGACGAGTCGCCTAAAGTAATTGTTCTAGTAGTTTGTGACTTTGATTTGATTACTTCTTGGTGTCCCGTGGTGGTTACGTTGATTGGGCAACCCTCATCGTCGAGTACAATCAACGCTACGGTGTATAAGGTAACCCGACATCGACCTTTGATAAGAATAATCACGAACAACAAATGTAGTACTCGCCGACCATAGGACAACCACGCGGTGAAAATTTGTTCTGCAAAATTGTTCTTTTGCAGCAAGATTTGACGGTAACCTTAGTTCACTTTTGCAATACATCATATTTGTTCACTCCTGTTGAGTAGCATGTCAACGGCATATAACAGATAAAAAAATAATGAATAGTAGTAATATATCAACAACATAACAACTCTCGAAGTGGTACGATTATATATTAGGATAAAAAGCCCTCATAAGCGGGCTAATTCATTCAATGATTGCACAAAGGAGCATTCTGCAGCATGATATCTAGTGCAGACTTCCACGCAGCAGTTACAAACACAGTTGTCATACTCGTCATCATACTCAGACCATAGTCTACATAGGGTGTGGGAACCATGCGCATCGTATCCTGTTATCACATGTCTGTTAGTACGGCCCGGTCCCTTCCACTCCGCGTTTCTCATTGCGCCGGTGCTACAAAAATCCGGATCGAGTTCGGCCATATTTACTTCCCATTTTCCAATGCATTCGTCAAAGGTCGCGGTGCGGGGGAGTTAAAACGACACCTCAAATCTTCCGTGAAGAGTAAGTAAACGAGTCGGGTACGCTTTGACGTGCGGAGTCCCAGGGTCCGTTTGAGAAAGACTGCTTTAACTTGATTCATCTCCATCCAGCTTTCTCACGGTAAGAGGCTCGCATATTAAGTCAATTCCGTAAGTGGCGACAGGAGCAACTTTCAAGTCGAAAAGACGGATGGCTGTGGCGAGGGGTAGACGCAGTGGGCGTTTGATAGACGTTGCCGCTATTAGGGCTGCATCTTTTCATAACGTATCTTGGGAACCCTGCCCCGTTGTAAGGCAGTGTTAATCCCAAATAAGAAAAGTTCACGCAGGCAAAAGGGTAGCTTCCAAAGTGAAGAGTATCGTCCCGTGCAATTCTGCCCCCTCTCCGAAACATAAGTGCTTCCGTGTTATAAAGCTTAATTATTAGCCCGAGGCCCTTGACGGCTGTGTTGAGCCTCGCTAGCGCCTGTTAAACTTGAAAACGACTTCTCCCATAAATAGCTAAATCGTCTGCGTACAGTAGCACCTTGACGAGATCTTTTAATCCTCGTATTTGTTTGGGAAGGTTATTTAGGAGTGCAGAGAAGAGGAGCGGGCTCAGATTGTCACCCTGAGCGAGCCCGGTTGTTTGCGCAAACGCTGGCGATTCGGGGAGACTATCGTCGATGGCCACACGGCTCTCCTGTAAAATTGCGCCCACGAGATTGAGGATTTTAGAAGGAACACCAACCTCTGCCAGCATATCGAGCACGCGATCACGGGGAGCGTTCCTCAAAAGCAGCTTTGAAATCGACGAAATCATGTTGTTCGTCAGAGGTGATGTTCGTCGGGGCAAAGTCCCGCTAGGCCGACAGAAAGCACTACGCTCACATGAATTGTACTGTTCGTTTAACGGTCGCACAGTTGTCAAACACAAGGCTGTCGAATTCCGACGCGATTTAACGACTCTCATGCACAGAAAGGCTGCTCCCGAAGAAGAGCAGCTAGTTTGTAGATTAGTCTTGCTAAACTAATCTCTTCTCGGGGTACGTTATTTTATCAGCACATCACAGAGCGCTGCAGGAAAGCGTTTAACGCCGGGGCTAGAACACAAAATCCGACATAGCTTTTCCTCAGAATGTGCGCGAGCCCTTCTAATTTGAAGGTGTCGTCAGTGTCTAGTTACGAAATCCAAGTGACACGGTACACGCTCACAATTGAATAGCTCTAGCAGGTGGATGAGGTGGCACTAACGCTTATCAAGCGAGCACTGGGTCTTGCAACGAATGTCTTTTATTAATGAGTGTGTGCGCTCGCGGAGCCTGTTTCCCATATCGATGAGCTGGTATTCTGGAGTACCGTCAGTAATATTCTAAAGAGATAGCCAAAATACCACCGAAATTTTACACCACACCGCAATATTATCCCAGAATTGGAAAGTGTTTGCAGCCGTACCGTCCCTTGCGACGCGTTACAGCTTGTACGAGTTTCACCACCTTCTTTGCCGTACAGTAGGAATTTCCCAACCCAGGCGCGAGCCCAGGCAGCATACCGGCGGAGGCAACCAGGCTTCTATTTAGAGAGTTACCGAAACTGGCGTAACTAAAAGTAGCTGCGCAAGTGTTTTAGGACGAGAAAACGGGACAGGACGTTACAGGGAAACCGTTAGGGTTCATACTAGGCCTACTTTTGGGGACCCCGACGTCTCCCGCTAATCTACCGAGGAATACGGAGCTCACGGAACACGCTGACAAGCTAGCAGTCACGGTGAGGGTCAATACGCCAGAAGAGCCTCAGCGGAACCTCGAGTGATGCCGTTAATCAATATCAAATTGGAGCAGTGGTAAGTGTGGCCCTGGCGCGCGGATAAAGAAAACAATACCACACATCACGAAACTTGATGGGAAACCAGGACGGGATATGACTTGCTACATGACGCAAGACTAAACTGGACACCGGGATCTTTACAGTAAATTTTTGAATTGGGGAAGCGGTATTAGCTATTTGCATCTACTGCGCGACCGGACAGGTAGGTACACGAAGCCAACCATAGCCTGCTTCGGCGTAGCGCACTAAGCGTCGTGCGAAACCACACGGACTAACGCAAAGGCTGACCGAAAAAAAAGTAAAAGAGTTGGTAGAATACATGCGTGCGACAGGAGAATTATGGTAGTCGAAAGCATGCTTGTAGAGTGTGATTCCAGATTATCATTTGAAGCTCATACAGATCACATGCGTAAAAAAGTTGTAGAAAGCATCGCTGCCCTGTTCAAGAGCCGTAATATTCTGCCCCGTGACTGTCTGCTCGCCATGTACTACGCCTAGGTCCATAGTTATCTGACCAACGTAGTTGAAGTATGACTTATATGCGTTTTTTATACCCGTTACATCCCCTGCAAAAAGAGCCGTGCGCGTAATATTGGGTTATCCACCATGGGAATCCATGCGTAATAAATACGTAGAGATGTCGATTCTGTCTTAGCCTCTGCAAATAGAGATGTCTGTCGTAACCGAGATCAAACGGATCTTAATGGGACTTCATCCCAACCTGCTGAATCTTTCCCATTAGATCATGTCAACACAAGGGGATCACACACACAACTTCACATCTTGTCTGCAGCTTCATGTAACCAATCTCGTTGCTCAATATCAAATTTCGGTGCCACATTTTGGAACTAAGCTTCTCCCAGATCTGCGCGCAACCTCTTCTTTGACAATATTCAAACAAAAAGCTAAGAAAAAGGACAATTGAAGAGCTGTGAACCTCTTGAGAACGTTGAGGAGCCAACTCATTCTGGGGCAACAAAGCCACAGGTGAGAGAAAAGCTTCTCCTCGAAAAGGCTTTGCGGCTCGAACAGGACTGAACGGCCGCGATGGATCGCAAGAGGAAACGAGTACGTGAACGAAGTTCGGGAAGCGGAATGCCACAGGAAAGAAGCGAACCAAGGCTGTCGGCAGAGCGAGAACACTGAGCGGGTGGATGGGCCAGGTGCGCGAATGAAAAAGCCACGCGTACGGGGCCGTCGAACAGACCCTGACGGCCGCGTCACACGTGGAGAGGTGCGTCACGGAGGCCAGTATGGGCTGCAAGACGACACGAGTTGGTGAACGAGGGCCGGCGGAACGAAGCGGACCTAGGCTGGCAACAGGGCAAGAACACGGAGCGGAAGGATGCCAGGCGTGCGGATGGATAAGCTACGAGTACGGGGCCGAAATGTGTCCGACCAAACGAGTAAGATACCGAAAGTGTGGCAAGTTTTGCCATTCCGGCCGGATGTGGAGGAGTAGCAACGGTGAGTGTCTGGAAGCAGCGGAGCATGCGCATCATGGGATGGTGAAGACAAAGCATAGACTACGTAACAAGTTCTGGCGGCTGATGAGGACAAAATTGAATGAAGTCCCCGGTGAGGAAACACCGAACGAAACGATGAGCACGAGCGAGCGCGAGTGAACGAAGAACTGCACAAGCAGGAAGGACGCAGACGGGAGAAGAACGGTAGTCGAAATCAAGCTCGTGCCCGGCGACTGGGTCAGAATACGAAGGCCAGCCGCCGCCGGTGGACCATTGAACAATAGGAAAACGACAGCGCGCCGTGTGAAGAACGTCCTACGGCGGATGAGACGCGCACCGAGCCGGCTATGGGAGTTCATGGGTGAAAATGGGACTGAATTCAAGACAAGCCGATGAAGGGGGGTGGGATGTAGAGTAACAGCGTCCACTAAGCAGTGCAGGCATATACAGCGTCGGTTGGCGGCAATGCCGAAGCAAACTAAATCATCATCATTTATTTATTGCACCATATGTATGGTATGTATATATATAGCAAACTAAAGACATGACTCCAAATAGAGGATACCGCCACTCCAGTAGCGAAGACGCGGGAAGTCACTAAATGCGCGAGCAAATCTGTGATATAAAAGGAGGCAGGAATGAATGAGTTAGTAGTCGTTGGTGCGAGCCGGTCATGGGGGTGGTGGACACTACAGTTACCAATCTTATGGAGAAATAGACCAATTCAAACGTCTCCTGGCAGGCGTTAATTATCCAGTCGTACAGGCCGTTTTACACCCTGTACGACTCGGTCGGCCTACGGACTGTCCGAGAGTCACGGCGCCTCGACGAGGAAGATGGTTCGATCGTCAGACGGGCTGACCCTACTATCCTTCGAAAAAAAGCAAGCACTTAGAGTGGAACGGAACGTTCACCGACTCACTAAGGCCTTGCATAGTTTGTGACCCCCCTTTTTGATGAGCCGCTGAGCTTGATAAGCAGACCGAGGTCCGCACATACTCACACCTAATTACCAGTATCGCCCAATCGCGTTCGAAACAATGGTAGGTATGGGACTTCTTGAATCACAAGACAATTCTTTCGAGAATTGGATTCCAGCTGGAAGTACGCTGGTAGTATGGGCCTGTGCAACACTCCAAGCAGGTGACAAAACCAATAAAGGTTAGCAGCAGCGTTGATTCCACAGATGATCTGGTGACATCTGGATAGAACCAACGTTGTGTGCAAGGCGTGGTGTTATCAGAATGAATGGCGGCTTGTCAATGGATGAATTCTGCTGTCCTAAGTCGGACAGAGGTGCGCCTCAGTGGATAAATTGTTCCTATGGGCAACGTTGCCATGTTTAAAAGCAACCCTGTAGCAATGCATATATTATAAGCCCAATTGTCAACCCTTTATTCGGCATTTGCTTGACGCAATCTTAGCTGAATGATTGTCAATTTGGCCTATCAGTGGTGTCGACAAATATATCTGTTTCGCCCGCATCGAATCTTATATATATACAATATATATCAATCTTCGAGAGCAGCTTCGAGGTACACCGTGGCCGTAACCTAGAATTGTTTGGTTCTTGCGTATCGCCCAACCACGGGATAAGCATTGCGGGGGAGGGTAAGCAGCCGCGTTAAATAGCATTGCAAGGCATGGTTGACTTAGCCTTCGTTTTGAGCGCAACGGGCTAGTGTAGTAAATAGCTAAATAATATAGAAATCAACAAAATACTGTGACATTTTTCGTGCCTCCTGAGACCGACCGTTGGTGAAGTTAAGTAAGTTCTAAAAAATTCTAGCGGGCTCACATATCCGACACCCACTGATTTGTCAATAAAGTTCTGCGCGCTAATATCTGAAACGCACTCCAAGGTAATAAGTGTGTACCATTCGTCTTTGGTCTATCAAATATAAACTGATTGTATATATTGTATAAATTCTACTAATCAAGAAGATGTAGTAGAATTGGGTATGCACACCTGTGCTCTATAGACACGAAACAAACAAATGAAGCAACGTCCAATGTGGAATGGTATATTCTATGTATATAATACTGTTCACCACTCATATCCTAAAATACTGCTTATAAACCTTTGCAGAGCCCTACAACCCCTATAACAGAGTTTTATTAACCTGGGCCTCACGCTGGTAACAAATTCGTTTCAAGCCATTCCCAACAAGACAATCACGCATCTCAGTGGGACAAAACACGCGCTTCTCTTTTCTTACCGCCTCCGAACTCGCGATCTACACAGTTTCGAGCATACATATTTCGAGCTCCACCGTACATAAACACGAGGACGTCCTCGAAGAATTAGACCTCGGCATGACCGCCTGCGGTCACCGAAAGGCGATTATGGGAGGGGACTTTAGTGCTTTCCACAGTCTTTGAGGAAGTCGCTCATGAAGGAAAGAAGAGATCGTTCTGGAATGGGCAACCCAGATAGATCTACAAATCATCATCACCCTAGGGTGCATCTTCAACAATGGCAGACACAGATCAACGTTATATTTGTCGTTTGCATCAGAGGGACTCATCGAATATCCGACTGAAGAATCCCCAGCAAGAAACCCTATCCGATCATCTCTATCGTAACCTCCTCTGTCTCGAGAATCTAGCTTCCGCCCACATCCTAAGATAGCCAATCGTTTCCCGTGCTACTGGTGGAATGGTCAGATCGTCGAAAAGCGAAGGATCTGCCATTGCCTGCGACGAGTATGCACGCGCCGCAGAACAAGGCACCGGACAAAGCTCTTTTATTTATGGGAAGAGTAGAGACAACCGCGAAGGGTCCTACATAAGACAATTAAGAATAATAAAATTGACCACTAGAACTCATTGTGTAAGCAAGTCGAAGAAAACCCCTGGGGCAAAGAGTACAATATCGTGCGTAACAAAATATACCGCGCACAGTTGCCTCTACCACAAGACGAAGCTTGAGCGTCTATTACTGCGCTTCTTCCACAAGGCCCCCGCCGGAATTTGTCTCCGAGTTACAAATAACTGCCGCACAAAGTCGAGCAGCCTAAATGGCAAGAAGAGTGGCCAGGTGAAGTAGTCTCGAGAAGACAGTATTGCGGCCACTTCCCAACAAGGGAGCCTAACCCCAGAATATCGCGTATATTCTGTTATTGTAAATCATCACATTTACTTAGCATTTTACAAATAATTTAATTTTTACAATAAAGACTTGTGCATGAATCAGCAAAATGTTTTGAGAGCTCAAGTCAAGGTGCGAATGCAGAAAAATCCCCGGTAGACTGAATGCCCGCTCAACAAACCTGAACTGATCAAGTTGTTGAAGGTAAGATATTGGGGACATTGTAGTCCCTATCTAACGGTCATAAAAGCAATTGCATCTAGAAGTAACTCTATCACCATGAGCCGCTAGATCCTACTTTGCCTTCTGTGCCATCACCACTTGTAGTAGCGGCCCGCGAACGACCTACATCAGATGATATTTTGCTTCATTTATTCACTTTTTTGGGTTTATAAATCTGCATCATTCAGCTGGTCGTCAAAACAAACTGGACGCCGCAGTTTGGTCTAACAAACATGAATGTTTTGAAAAAGGATAATTTGTATCAACTCATGCAATATTTAGATGCTAACACGAAACACAGAAAAACGCAACGCCAGGGAGTCCTGCAATGCACACCGCTAGATCTATGTACCACTTGGCAAGTAGTCGAAAACGACGAAACAGCGATTGTCCGTGCTCTAACGTTACGCGACATCATTGCACTGCACGATTTGATTCACTGGTAGACCTCCGCTTCGCCATCCGGGCGACAAAACAGACCTTAGTTTTTACACCAACAAGCAATTAAGGTCAAATGAGCCTGAGTACATAAGGCTCGTCGGCTAATCTCTGCTGTATTGAGCAACAACAGCATTGCGCACTTTTGTCCGATACCTAAAAAAAGTACTTTCTGGGCTGACTCTCAGCCAACATCTAACATGCATGGGACTGCTTGTCGCATTGCTTCATAGTCGAACTCCCACAAATACGAAGGTGCAACGGTGGGGCTCGAACCCGCACACCTATGTGTCTCCTCCGGTCGCGAGGCGCAGACGAATGCACCCACTTCGCTCACACACGCTATGTACCTCGACTTGTCCGATACATAAAGGATGATGGTTGTTAGGTTATACTTCGAGCCTTACATCGTAACGTGTCCTGATGTGCGCTCGTTGCGTCTCGCAATTGCGAGCAGGAAGTTGCTCTATACATTACTGGATGGCTGCAACAACGACATCAATGACATTCTCCTCGTGCTCACTTACTCCCCTTTAATTATTCGATTAACTAAATGTATGGGCGCTTGCTCAGGGCTTTTACACAAGGTGCGGGCTTCGGCGGATCGTGTGTGGTCTAACTTTCCGCATATTGCTAGCTGTCGTATCTCTCTCTCTCTCTCACCCTCTCTCTCTCTCTCTCATATATATATATATATATATGTATATATATATATATATATATATATATATATATATTTATATATATATAGATATAATCTCCCTCCCTCTCTTGCTCTCGCTCTCACTCTCTCTCTTGGGAGTTTGACGAGACATCGGAACTCGGAAAAGCGCTCAAAAACTCATGGAGGGTTTCCCAGCAGGGTTGCTCCCCAACCGAGCAAGTGGAGGGGGTAAAAAGTGGAGACGAGATTACAGCTACACGTACGGTCTGGGCGCTGGGCCTTGTTCACAATGGTCTGCCCACTACTGTGTAGTGAAGGTCGATTTTCGAAACGCTTTCAACTTGGTCAGGCGAAACTGGATGTTGAAATAAATTGCCACACAGGCTGTCGACTTGGTCTCGATTGCCTATCAGGCAGGCAGGCAGGCGCACAGTGAAGACTGTAGTACTCTTATGAGCAACGGATTTTGCCTCCTCATAGCTCGAAGCATAGCCGACGGATACGGTTCGAGCGACTCATGTCCGCCCGGTGTGCTTCTATGAAGCAGTTAAGCAGTCGACGAATAGCCTGGAATACATATTTTCAACGTTTTGCTGATCGCGCATGTTAGTTATGAAGCGAGCGAAGTGCTACGACAGAGCGCAACCCCGAAGAAAAAGCCGTACACAAGAAGACGTTTTGAAATAGACATCGATGAATGGTACACCGTACCGAAAGTACATTTAGTATACATAACGTATACATTAAAAAACTTCTAAATGGGGACTCCTCGAATAATTACTTTGTGCCATCACCTTATTTCTGTATTTGGCCAGTTTACGCCTTCGAATACCGACTTCATATAGATATATATTTTACCATTAGAGAAGTATAGCTAAGCCACTTCTTAAATAATCATCCGCTCTGGAAGCGTGAGAGCGTGTAATAACTTGTGTTAGGCTTATCTGATCTCCTGTGGCCGGTTTTGAGAAGTACCTTAGATTCCATCCTACAAAGTCATTCAGGTCCGCCTCAAGTTATGAGGCGCTCAACTAACATATTTTCTGATCGTAAGGCCGTTATGTAGAATCCTTGCAGGGAAAGCGTATTCAGATGCAATGGGTGTTTCTAGCAATGCAAATGCATGGCATTGCATTGGGCTTTCCTCGATTTCTGTCCTCCGAAGAAGCACT
The DNA here is from genome assembly GCA_003439945.1 of Dermanyssus gallinae. Taxonomy (NCBI): domain Eukaryota; kingdom Metazoa; phylum Arthropoda; class Arachnida; order Mesostigmata; family Dermanyssidae; genus Dermanyssus; species Dermanyssus gallinae. Next base: position 4,849 of record QVRM01001832.1, on the reverse strand, counting down.
TTTTCTCGTAGGTCGCTATTTTTGCACGCTTCTCTTGATGTTATTTTTTGGATTTTAAATGTACTAGTTTGTATTATTTCGAGTTAGTCATAATCATATTTATTTTACTCATTTGAGTATGCATTACTACTATTATTTCTAGATTGTATTAGTGTATAACAGAGCCTCTAATACCAGCGATACACACTCATCTTAGACGAGGCTTCAGTGCCATTGGTCGCTAGAGGTTCTTAAAATATCAATTTGCTCATATACGCACTTGACGTTGTCCAACTTAGGGGATACGAAGCGATGCCTAGCAGTTACCGTTTCCTGGGGGTGGAGGGGGGAGGCGGGTGTTAGTGGGTTTGTGAGTCCCACACTAGTCACTGGCTGTGGTGACGCATGTACATTACGATTCCCGTAATCCCCCATATTAATGCTGAGAGGTTTCAGCATTAAAAAAAAAACTTAGGGGACCACACCGCGTTTTTTGCAAATGCGGGTTTTCGGCATTGACTCGCTGGAAATCGCCATTTTTTTCTCACAGCAAATTCTCGCAAAAGGACCTCTTTGAAGTTTGGCACCTACAATTGGCAATCACGAGGTGATCTATGTTGGGGTTATGTTTTCCATCGCCGCCATTTTTATACTTATTTTATTATATATAGGCCTTTTTAAGCTACAGGTACCTGTATGTAACTGATGAAGTGCCTATACGGGGAATCGGTCAGAGTAGCTAAAGCTAGGAAAAATATAATTTATTTATTATATATGCTTTCGGTGGTGTCGTATTTCTCTCGGCTATCCTACGGGGTTAAACAATTAATAATAATTTAAATGACGCGAGACTTTTTTTACACAAAAGCTTACTTTATCGATTGGATCAGGTTCTTGTTTGGCATAGACATTTAAGCTGGATATTCTGGCAGTAACGCTCCATAGTAAGAGGTGCTACGGGTTCTACGATTGCGATTATTGAGATTTGGGGCTGTCGAAGATGGATATTTTACATACATATACTTGTATTTGTTTTTAACATTATCTATTCAGAACTTGTTTATGCGTTTTTAATAATAATATGTTTTTTTCTTGCTTTCCCTCTATTTTCTTCTGACTTGTGTGTCTATTTTCCTTTATCTTTGGGCGCGTATCCATCTTCTTTTCGCACAGCTTGCCTCCAGTGGCCTAATCTTGGGCCTTTTCTGTCTAGCGCTAGTGCTCCGACGGGGCGCGGTTCGCAGTCTTAGAGAGCCGCAATTGTTCGCGCTCTGTGAGAGGAACTTGGCGCCGCCTATCTGGGCTACCCGCTCGCACCACTGGTTCGAAACGAAGGCTCTTTTCCCCTAACGTATTTTCTGCGTTTTATTGTCTTTTATCTTTTTCGGTTCTCGAAACCTGGTGGCGTGGCTGGTACCTTTTGCGCACCTGTGCGCACGAATGTGCGATTTCGCTTCGCTCCCTCCCTCCAACGTCTCAACGGAACCAGTAACGATGACATCGACATCGCCTGAGAATACGGTCGTGGGGTAGATGGTGGAAAAAACCTATGGCGAGACGTGTTGTTGCTGTCGTTGTTGTTGTTGTTGTTGCTGTTGTTGTTGCTGTTGTTATTGTTGTTGTTGTTGTTGTTATTGTTGCTATTGCTTCTGCTGCTGTTACTGTTGTGATAGACCTCTCTTCCTGCCGACGTCGCGTTCGCGTTCGTGGCGTTGTGTTTCACACGCCAATGGTCAGCCCAACAACAACCAAAACAGCACGTAATAATAGCCGTTTAGCAAGTAAAGTTAGCAGGACGTCACGTAAAGATAGCAGGACTAACGTTAGGAAAGCTAGATAGAGTAGAGCTAGAGGCAGCGGGATACTAAAGCAGGAGAGCAAAGAGCACGTAAGCAATGAGGGCAATACAGCAGAACGTAACAACAGCAGGACAACACATAGGAATAGCAGAATATCACGTAGGGACAGCAAATACAGCTACCATGGCAGCACGCAAGCAGAATATGTAGTCCGCTATCGTCGCTGTCAAGGTCTTCGTCATGATTACCGTTAGATATACGACGTACACGAGTAATTTCATTGACATTAAGAACAATGATAATACGATGATCTGCCATTTTCTCAACTCCGGTGCATTTTTTAAGACGCAAGACCTGAGTTTGCTACCCCCAGGCTAATACAGAATAACATCGCAGAACTTGTACCAATCAAGAACCAGCAAACATGCGCCAGTGCTTTCCCCCACTGGTAGTTACCGTAGATCCGGGGTTGAGCCTGGCGCAAGCGCAGAGAAAGCTAGCTGAAGGTGACGTGCGCTCAGCAAGAGAACTGCTGTTTTTTGATGTAGTGGCCCTATCTGATACAAACACATTTTTCAGCTATGCATTCATAGAACAGATATCGTCCTAAACTAATGTGAAACATGATCTCCAGTTTAGCTCGCCCCGTTTAGTCCCATGATATCGAAAATGCATGAACAAAGCTAAAACATGTCTCTGACATTTGGCACTTTGACAGTAGCGTACTGAGTGAACAAAGCAAATGTGACCGCCATCTGCCTCCTTTTTCTTGAACTTATATATATATATATATATATATATATATTTAGGCTCTAGGCTAGATCGTGCTTACTGAAAAAGAAAACCTCAGCGATCACCAAATGATAATTGTATTGAGTTCACGGTGGAATTGCAGCAAAAAAACGATGCCTATAAGAACCAAAACGCACTTCAGGATCAAGGACGAAGCGGTCTTCAAGAGAGAACTCAAAAAGGCAATCCTTAAAAGTCCCCCCCACACCCCAGAAGAACTGCACGACACTCTCACCAGGGCCTGCACCAGGGTTACTAAGTCCCCTCACCCAAGGAGGGCTACCTGCCAACCGAAATATTGGTGGAACAGCGTCATAGCGCAGAAACGGGCAGATTGTAACAAAGCCAAAAGGACCCGGGAGGCCGAGATCCTTGCCTTAGACAATTATAGAAGACGTAGGGCGAAAAAGCTATGGTGGCGTCAAAAGATAAAAGACATAAATGACGAACCATGGGGAAAGCCCTACAAAATGGTCAGGGGGATAAGCGCGCAGGCCCCAAAAGTTATAATGCCACACACAGAGGTCGTACAGATTTTAGACAAACTCTTTCCACAAGACGCACATTTTAATAGGGAAACATTCGTAAGAAGAGGGACAACTCCAGAAGAGTTCCCGCCTATCACGCGTGCAGAGGTAATGATGACAGCTGAGAGGCTGAAGCCAGGGAGGCCTCCAGGGCTCGACGGCATTCCGCCTTTGACGGTGAAAATGCTCTTTATCGAACACCTGATTTGGTAGCGACAGTACTCACTAAGGCGATGACAAGTGGCAAAATGCCTAAATACTGTAAGAGAGCGGAGGTGGTTCTGATTCCCAAAAGTAACGGAGGGTGCAGACCAATATGTCTCTTGAACACCCTAGCAAGAGGATATGAGGCAATTATAGAATACAAACTTAGGACGTTTGCGGAACAGAATTATCTTTTATCGGCCAACCAGTACGGATTTAGCAAAAACAGATCAGTTCTTACAGCAATTCAACGAATAACAACCAAAACTAAACTTGCTGCACAGTTTGCCTTTATACAAACGGAAACTTCTTGTGGCTGTCCTTCTGGATGTCAAAACGCGTTCCACAGTCTGCCGTGGAAGGAGATTTCAGAAACCCTGGTGAGAAATGCGATCCCTCCGTTTCTTGTGAGGGCCGTCTCGGGATTCTTGGACGACAGAAAAGTTGTTAACGGCATGGTGGAGATAGACATGACAGCAGGAGTTCCACAAGGATCGATCCTGGGCCCCCTGCTCTAGAACATAATATATGATGATGATAATATTCAAGATTTTTCCAAAGAGATTCACATTTGTATTAAGAAGAACAGTAGTAGAACAAGCTGTAGTCAAAGACGCCGTTAAAGTGCGTCGCCTCTATAACAGTACAGTCACTGAATGTATGGGCTGAAGGCGAGAATGAGAAAGACAGATGTCGCTACAGCGTCAACTGTACAGATGCAAGATAATGATACATTTGTGCATCTCCTGATTGGGAGGATGGAGGGAGACAAGGATAGAGAGAGAGATGAGATCTATATCATGAACCAAGGCAACAACCCGCGGGGGAAGCGTCCACTACAGGAACAGTACGAATTGGTCACAAACAAAATAAATACAGATATAAGTGTATAATAAACAACAAAAACAGTAGCAACGACGAGCATATCATCAATAACAGCAACAACAACAACAACAACAGTAGCATAATGGTAGCAACAGCGGCTATATTAACAACAACAATAGCAACAGCAAGAACCACAACACCAACAACAACAACACACAGAGGACTAGCGTGAAGATGTCGTTATCATTGTTGATGCTGTTGTTGTTGTTGTCGCCGCTGCGCGGAGAGAGGTCGTCCGGCAGCCGGCCAGGTAAACAGGCACGCAGTCAGCTAGTCTATGGCTAACGCGTCGGCGATCTGCTTGCTACCTGCTACACCTTGCTCCAGCGTGTAGCAGCCGTTGCCGCCTGGGTTGTGTTACTACGGCCTCTCAGGCTGTGGGCTTGGCAGCGCAGCCGTCGCCTTCAGGTAACAAACGGACGGACGGACGGACCGACCAACCAAGTAACCAACCAACCAACCAACCGCGTGGAGAAGAGACATCGAGCAACAACAACAAAATTAACAACAACAACAACAACAATAATGGTAGCAACAGTAGCAACAACAGCAGGCAGCAAAACGCCGTCCGCTTCCTCGGTTCCGCCGCGATACTATTGCGGTTGTCGTTGATGACACCGCTAGAGAGATGTATATAGAGAGAGTGGTAGGGATATATATATT
>QVRM01001831.1:0-85908 GCA_003439945.1 Dermanyssus gallinae | reverse complement strand
ACGTGAAGTTAGAGCAGTTGTCCGTGTCCTTGCTTGATGGTAGCCCCCGCTCTTATGGACCCGGTGCGAGCGATATATCTTCAAGGTTCCTTGCAAAGTTAAAACGGTGAGATCCATAAGATTCCTCTTCGTGACGCCGAGCCCCAAGAGCGGTCCTCGCAGATTCGGAGTCCCATACACCACTCATAGAGTAGGGATGGATCCGAATCTGCGAGGTTTTTGCGGGTAGGGGAGCGCCGCTCTTAGGAACTCGACGTCATATTTGGCGATCTTTGTCTTGCCGGGCTTTTGCCAGGTCCCGGTTCCGGGCCGCAAACCTCGGCATCTAAAACCCAGACCTCGGTAGGTGTTGTTATTACGAGGTCGGGCTATTAGACCCGGTGCGCCCGGTCGAGCGGAATACTCGCTCACGAACCACCTCATGACCCCTTTCGCGGAGAAGACGCGCCACGCGATCACAGACGTCGTCATGTCTCTTTTATGGTTTGTTTTGTGTGTTATATCGCACATCTGAGCGAACATGAGCCAACGTCTCAGGCGCATGACACCTGTGCCTACAGACGTTTGCTGTAGCCCGGGCGTCCCCTGGCCATCTGGCACGCGTTGGTAGTGCGTTGATCCTGAGCTTTAGTAGGTTAAATACTTCTTACCAGATAGGTATGGGCATACCCTTAATCCAGTAATGTACAAAGGGCGTTTCGTGTGCTTTTTTAAAAATGTGCCCCATCGAACGTGTTGTGTAGTTGTTGAGACCAGTAATCGGTCTCTTGTGTAGCGGTCTCAATGGAGGTTCCCAGCGCTCGCAAAGAAGTCTTGTTTGCACAAGATCGTTCTTAAGTGCTCGGTGGTTAGCATCCATTGGACCCCAGGTGCGTGGAGTGTTGTAGTGCTGTCAGGCGGGAGAGGCGGATTCTGGGAATGAATGTTCGGAGGCAGGGGATGTCCAGACCGCCGTGTGCTGTGTGCGTGTACAGGTAGGCGTTCGGCCCCGAGTTTTCGAGCTAAGCCATTTCGACTTAACACCTTTCTGATCTCTTTATCTAGGTCACTAAGGAGTGCGTAAGATGGTCTGGGACCGGAGACCAGTTTATATAGGAGACGGGGAATGAGAAGTCTTTCAAAAATATGAGTCTTTGGTGGGTTTAAGGGGAGCTATTGTGAGTCTGGTTGAGTAAGTTAAGGAGTATATCCTTGGTGGAGTCAACTCTGGCCATTGCTGTCAAAGTCGACTCCAAGATATCTCCATCGATCGCTCATACCTTTAGCTGGCAATTGCCGATCTCCAACGTAAATTCTGATACGGTATTGATAAAACCTTTACCTTCCTTCCTATTAAATAGGTGGGAGATAGTAAAGCTTTTGTTAGTATTAATTTCAAGGCCTCGGGATTTTAAAAGTGGGTCCGCAAATATTAAGGAGCCGTTGGAGAGTGGATTTCGTGGAGGCTAGGAGGATGAGATCATCCGCAAAGGCTAAGCCCATAAGGCGGAAGTCATCAGTAAGTTGGTACCCGATATTAGTTTTGGTCTAATTTTGAAAGAATGTCGTCGAGAACTAGATTAAATAAGAGGGGGACAGAGGATCTCCCTGCCTAACACCCCTAGTTGGCCGAAATGTGCGACATTCTTGTCCAATTCTATGAGAGTTTTAGATGAGGGTACAAGCGTTCGATATAGTTAATGAATACCTCCGGGTATCCGCGAGTCCGGAGTGACCACAGGACGGAGTCATGACTCACCATGTCGAACGCCTTACGGAGGTCGATTGAGGCGAGTCTGAGCTCACGTCCTGCAGACTTGGCATCGTTAGGATACCATCCAGAACCGCAAGATTCTCGAAGGTACCATTATAGGGGAGAAACGCTCGCCTGGATTGGGAGAAGCTTAATCGAGTTCTGGAGGCTGGATAATTAATTCGATTGGTCTGCATTGTTGTGACGGATTTCCGAAGGCATTCAGCAGTATTCTGCTAAAGTTCGCCTTGGCTCTTGCTTAAAGCTGGCGTTGTGTAAGAGTTAAGGAGCTTAAGTTAGGATTGGGAGAATAGTAAAATTTTCGTACATGTGCGACTGACTGGCTCAGTTCTTTTCGAATGGCTATTCCTTTGAGTAAAGACTCAGAGGTACACGACGCGAACTTTTCCTCCAAAATCTCAAGCACATCTTAGAACGTAGAAAAGTTACTCTCAGTACGAGAACAAACTTGTCAGTTATCTAAACGATATGCCTACAGCGTTACAAGCGTCCAAGTTTTTTCCAATCAGCGAGGCTGAACTTCTGGGTTCAAATCCGTCATTACCATTGGCTACTCCAAAGGAAGTAGGCAGGCGGGATGACATGATTCAATTGTTTCTTGTTGGTAACAAGCATCCTTTTCTGAGAAACTTGATGTTACCCGGCAAAGAGAAATCGATCGATTACAATAAACTAAGTCGCACAAAATCGTTGTCAAAACGATATCGTTGCCAGAACAGGCGTTCACCGCAAAGAAAACCGTGTGTACTGTGGAGAAACACAATGTGTAATGAGTTTCTACAGAAAAATAAAATCAATCAATCAATTTCATTTATTCACATTTGTAGGTAGCAGTCAAATACTTAGTCAAACAGAATCCATGTACTTATACAAGAGTAACAACACAAGACTAGAGTCATTTCATGGAATAAAAAAAAAACATTTCAGCCAAGTCAGCTTGCCAGGCTTCCCAGCGATTGTACTAGGGGGCAGTTAGCCGCGTGGTATCTATCACAAAAACTTTCACATCTAGAGCATTGACAACTATCGCAAGAGTCATGGAAACCCCGCTCCGCACAGAGCTTGTGGTGAAAATCATGAATGGCGAATCGGGTCACAACATGTCTGTTTAGCCTATGTGTTCCTTTCCACCCACTATTCCTCGTTGCCCCCGTGTTAAGGAACTCTACGTCAATGTCCGCCACTTTGTCCTCCCAATCCCTGCGGTTTGCAAGAAAGGCCTTCGTCACGGGTAGATTGAAGCGACGTTGCAGGTCCTCAGAGAGCAGCGGCGTGTCCGCGAGGAGATATACGTAGCGGTTCCGAGCCGTCAGATGTAGACCCAGAGCTCGTTTAAGGAAGGAGGCCTTGACGCGGTTTAATTGTTCGAGGTTCTCTGCCGTGAGGTGGTCCCAGGTGACTCTCACCCCATAGGTCGCGATCGGAGCTATCTTGAGTTTGAACAGTCTGAGTGCCGTCTTCAGCGAGAGTCTGTTCGGAGATTTGATCGCCCATGCCGCCGCCAGTGCCTTCCTGCACCTCTCAGATATGTGCGCGGAGAAGCAAGTACCGGTGATAGAGAAAATCACCCCTAAGTATGGGAAGCTGTTGACATACTTAAGTGGCGTTCTGTTGAGGCGTAGCGTGTTCTCGGCTGCTGTCCTTCTCCCTCTTCTGAACTTCATGGCCACGGTTTTAGAAAGGTTAATTGTCAGGCCTAAATCGGTGACCGCTTTGTGAAGACGGGCTAGTGCTTGTTGCACCTGAAACCTACTAGGCCCGTAAAGTACTAGATCGTCCGCGTACAAAATGACATCGACCAGGTTTCTGGGTCCCTTTATATGACTCGGGAGGTCTTTTAGGAGAACGGAGAATAGGAGTGGGATTAGGTTATCGCCCTGCGCCAGGCCCGTTGTCTGTATGAAAGGCTGGAGCTTTGCTACCCCGTCGTCGATGGTGATCCTATTCTCCTGGAGAATTTGTGCGAGAAGCTTCAGCACCTTCATTGGGACCCCTACCTCAGCCAGTGTGCGCAGAGCCTTCTCTCGAGGGGCCGAGTCAAAGGCCGCCTTGAAATCCACGAATACCGCATACAGCGGGTTACGCGGCTTAGCCAGTGCTGCCTTGATATCTGCCAGCAGAATCGTACACGCTGTTTCTGTAGATCGCTCTCTCCGAAACCCATGTTGTTCCATTAGTATGGCATGAACACTTTCAAGAAAGTTGTCTAGTCTCCTCGAGAGGAGGGCAAAGAGTAGCTGATAACAAACGCTCTTCTTCGCAATGCCTCGCCATGACGAGGGGGCTGTCGGGTCGCCTTTGCCTTTAGGGATTACGAGTAGGGTGGCGTCTCTCCAGTGAGTTGGAAGAGTCCCAGCGCGCAAGTATTCGTTGAATAGGGCTGTCCAGCACAGTGCCAGCACAAAGCCGTTCTTTAGGTGCTCGTTGCAGACATTGTCGGGACCGGCCGCTTTTTGTTTCGTAGCTATCCAGGCCCTGCATTAGTTCTCGGACTGTGAACTCCCTCTCAAGAATATCACGACCCCCTTCAGTGTCCTTATCCTACAACGGCAGCAAAGTATGGAACCGCGCGAGGTATTGTGTCAGACGACGCGAACATGTCCGAGAAGTGATCGATGAGGGAAGCAGAGCTTATCGGGCAGGCCGATGTCCTGGAACAGTTCGATAGCCATTTGAATGGCTGGCTCTCTGCCTCGGCGATCAGCCGGTTTTCCAGGAGCTCATGATACTTCTTCCGCTGCATTTCGTACGTCTTCCGGCAGATCGTCCTGAAGACTGAGGCCAGCGCGCGAAAAATAAAAGGATTGATGGTAAGTAGAGCTGCCGGCCGCCTAATATTTTAAAAACACTGTTTTCAGAAAGCGCCTCAACGTGTGGAAGTGATAGATGCATTCTATTTCATAACGACAATGCCCACCCAGATACATCGCGACATTACCCAATACTTCGAAGTAATACCAATGTAGTACCGAGCCTGGAGGGGGGGGGTGGCGACGAATCCGGGTTTAGTGGGTATGTGAGTCATACACTAGTCACGCAGGCTGCTAGTGGCGCATATGCATCATGCATTCCCGAAACCTCCCAGATAACACAAAGGCTTCATTTTGGTTTATCGTGGCATAAATTGCTACTGACGTGGCTCGACAAGGCCTTATAATTGATATCTGACCTTTTAAGCAATCTACCAAATCTGAATCGACGTTAGCCGGAGGCACCTGTTATATATATATACAATGCGCAGAAAAAATTCTAATATATTATAATTTTTTCTGCGCTTTTTTAGCCTACAGATTGCCAGCCACACTCGAATTGTATTATGTATTTATTGCCAGCTAGTCAAACATAGTGTTGGCAGCTTGCTGTCGATAGCCCGGTTGATTTCACGGTTTTGGCTAACCTGCTCATATCATATGACACGCAATGTGATATATCGCAAACAGTTCTGCGAGGGCATCTGCAGCGCAATACGCGCGAAAATTTGTTTCCCAAGTACAAACAGTCGTATACGCTACATCAGTGGCTAGGCTAGATGCGTCATGTGGCATATAGTGTTACTATCACAACGGTGACTTCAGTTTCGGTTTACTGCTTCACCTCTATCTTTCTGAAACATTCGATATATCCTCTGGGACTACCAGGAAGCAGTAACAGTAGATGCGACCTTTCAAGCGGATTGCTCGGTCAGTTACAGGAACACACAGGACTAATCCTTAAGTCAATTGCGTCTCTTGCGTCTCATTTTCTGCGAACGATTCTCAACGTGTAATTATTGCAATTTAAAGACACGATTGTGTGTTTGTGAATGCGCATTTATCTGTAAAAACTTACGACGGTCTTACTTTACGCAAGGCCAAACGAGCCTTACGTGAATGCAGTAACATTGATACCTACTAAGTAAGTAAACGCTTTTACGGGACGTAGCACGAAGCGTTTCCATCCGTGGTCCGTGCCAGAGACGCTGGCTATACGACACATGGCAACGATTCAGCCGTGGGCTCCGCGCTTCCAACGCGCCGCGATTAAGCTGTGGTCTTTCCATGAGAGCACGCTTATTGACGTTGTTGGCACTGTCCGTCTGGTAAAGATTAACTAGCCTGCTTACCCCGGGCTCTGAGCGTAGGCAACCCGCACAAATAGGCCTATGCTGGGTCAAGTTCTGACTTATGACCTCGACGTTATCGACGACCCAGGGAGGGGCGACGTTGTCCTTCTATGGTGAGCGATCACCTTGCCATCAGCTTTGGTGGCCGCTTTGAGTCGTCCGCGACCCCCCCCCTTGCTTCCAACCAAAGTGCAACTTTGCTTTAATGGATGGCAGCTTTTGCCGCCCAACTCAAGGAGATCAACCGACTTGACCTGTTTTGTGCAGAGGGCTAACGTAAATGAAATGTGTTGCCATATTTGTCCGTTGGTGTCCCTTCTACAACTCTAAATCTGCACTCGGTTTGTTTGTATTTTATGTACACATAAACGATTTATGTTGCTACGTGCTCTAAAATTATACATCGTTTACTCGAGACTGCAACTGTAAAAGAACAAATTGTGTGTGGCGTCACAAGAGACATGATATTTCTAAAAAAAAATATTTTCAGAATTTCCTAAAACTTCTAGCTTTGGGAATATTCAGTTCCAATTCAAAAATATCACCGCTTGCTGAATATGCTCTATTTACGTTTCTGTCTGACGACAGAAGTTCTTCAAGAGCAGATGCAGTGAGATGCGCTTTGATCTGAGACAACTTGTAGTGTCCGCCACCCCCCATGACTGGCCGGCGACCATTACGAGTTCGCCGGCCAGCCATGGAGGGGGGTGGTTAGACACTACACAACTGAACGGTTACATCACGGCAAACATTCCGTATACGCATGTTCTCTTCTCCCAAAAAATAGAAATTGAAGCTAACATCCAGCTACCGCTTCATGACATCCATTAGCTACCGCTTCATGATCATTTCTCACCGGGTTCAACGACATTGGTTTCCTTGGAAGCAGCGCCAATGGCTTTTGCACGCTTGTCAGGTGAGCATCTTACGCTTTTCCACGTAATGCTTCTTTTCTTTATATTTCATCATATGTTTAAATCCTTTTTAATTGATTGATTGATTGGAAGTTTGCATCTGCACCGTGTCCCTAGTAACTGCATGGTTACTGATGTCATGTCTCACGTGATGGAAAACTTTCTTCGATAAAATATGATCGTACACTAGATAGTATTCGGTCAGTTCTAGTACAATGCGTCTGGCAGTTCTATGGAGAAATTTGGCACACTCCATAGTGCTTACTTCTATGAATACGCCCTATTTTGGCCTTGTCCTACGGGTGTCCTAATTGTGTCTGTTTCGAAAGTTTTTGTTAACAACATTATGTGCCCCTCCCTTGTTTAATGCGCTGGATTGTCTTTTCTTTGTTGCTAAAACCTCTCAGCATTACTTTGGAGAGTTACGGGAATCCTGGTGGACCTGCGCCAGCTTAGCCAGAACTCGCAAACTTAGTAAGCCCGCGTTCCGCCACCTTCAGGGGATCGGCAACTGCGTAGGTATTGCTTCGAATCCGTAGGAGCGGGTGTTGCGCCAACTCCTACATTCTACTCCAATCCGACATCATTCGGCGTCTCATGGCTGCCTTGTTGCAGCTCACGCGCGTCAGCCAGACCATTAACACCTTTCACGGCTCCACCACTTGCATATGCGTCGCGTGAGCCTTCGCCTGAAGCGTGCCTGGGTGTCCCTGCCTAATCTCAAGGCTGGTTCGCCTTTTACGTCTATTTCCCCTTACTTTCTTCCACTTGTGGGCGCTCCCTCTCGACTGGATTGAAGGCCACCGTTAAAACAAGCTCTCTTCGAAGTTTTCTTGACTACATTTAGAGACATGATAGCCTCGAAGAGGTCACAGCCCTCTCTCCACGCCTTCGCAGATGTCAGCATATGTGCTATGACCTCTTTGATCAGTCGCTTTCCCTCACCGTGGTCGCACCCGCGCCTCTGGCCTCTAGGAGAGCCGGACACCGCAGAACTGTGTGTTAGACATTCCGTCTCACTTAATCTGCATAGCGCGCATATGACGAAGGATGAGGTTTTTGGTTCAGCTACCGTGGGCGGCCACCGAGGGTCCGGCTGCGGACCATGGTCCTTGATCGAGCCATTGCTTAATCTAGATCGCCATCCTTCCATTCTTCGGCCCGCTCAGTTGCCAGCAGATTCCATGGCAGCATCTCGGACAGGACCAGGAAGGCCGCTGTCGACACCATGCGGTAAGCCCTGCAGACACAGTCTCGTGCTGATCGTTGCCGCGAACGGACGTGACACTTTTGGTCTACTAGACTTTGCTGTTGTCGTGACATCCGTGCTAGGTGATGTGATCTGTGCGCTTTGACACCCGTGGCGTGATCTGTGCGCTTTGACACTCGTGGCGTGATCTGTGCGCTTTGACACTCGTAGTGTGATCTGTGCGCTTTGACACCCGCGTCTCGTGCGCAGAGCCCGCGGAGCGACGCGGATGCGTGTCCGCATTTCGTAACCGCTGTGAGCTAAGTGTCGACCTGTGTTCCATTTGTGGCCACCAGGGCGGCGCCACTGCCGGCCTTGTCCGCCTACGCGGTGAGACGCAGGCCAGACAGACGCGGCAACGCTGCTACTGTTTCTTTCTAAGTAACTCTGATAGCAAACGGCTATAGATATCGCCTTGCCGTTTCGCCACTAAAAGAGACTTGCCCAAACGTAGCATAATCTAAGGCGTTCGCGAGAATACCTGCTGCATTTCCCGAGATATCTGGGGGAAAAAGGGGTACAATGCCCGTACGACCGTCGTCGAGCCACGCGAGGCCGCCCCCTGATCCTCCGGTGCCTGCCAGCGAGGACATAGGGGGCGACCTCAACGCTCCCGTAGCGGAGCTAAACCGTCCCGCCATAGACGTCGACGATGTAGAATCTTCGACGGAGATGGATCACTCGTGCGTCGAGCTTCTCGGCATTCGAAAACGTCCATCGTATACCACGATGGGAATTCATTCTAACAAGAAAGGCCCCCGGGCTCTCTTCGGCAGGTTCCCCCATCTTCGGAGAGAATCACTTCCCTCAGGAAAGTGAGAAGCGTGCTGGTCGTGCCGGGAGCAAAGGCTGACTCAGAGGTACTTACCGGCCTCGCCGGTCAATTCCCCTCTTTACCACGGCTGCTTACACAGCCCCCAGGTACGGCGGCGGTGTTGCATACCACAGACACCTGGGAGTCCCTCGCTGGGACCCCAGGCAACGGTGGCGGGAATCGTCACCTTGTCGTAGGCATTCTACATCCCAACAAACCCTGCGATGAGGCTGCGATTACACTGCTTCGCTCTGTTGTCGAGCGCATGACCCAGGTCTCAGTCTCAGCGACCACGAAACCCCCTCTTTTATACGTTGCCCATGAATAGCGATCAGGACCAATGCAGCGGATTCTGGCGGCCCTTGTGTCCCAGTCGTCACGGGACGGCCTTATAGAGCTTTGCCGGGCAGACACGCCGCAAGGGGGTCGGCTGCCAGCAAACGCGAGTAGGGCCCCTCCACCGGCCTCGGCCCTGGCGGGACAAATGTCTGTCAGGGTTGGAAAAGGCCGGACCTGGACCGACACAGTAAAGAGCCTCCGGGCTCACCTGGCCGACAATGCACAGGTGGAGTCGGCCGTGAGCGGCCTCGTTAGGAACGGTGACGGTGACGTCATTATCCGATTACGGGGCATCACCCATGAACTTGGGGCTCAGCTGGCCGATAGCATCAGCAAAGCAACAGGCCACCAGGCTGACAGCCGAATGGGTGCCGGCATGCGAGAAGTGGCCTTATGGGGCAATAATCCTCTGGTCAGCGCTAAAAGGATAGAGGCAGATATCCGTCAGCTACTAGGAGCCACCGAGGCAGTTCCCATAGTGGCGAGTGACCCACGCCAGGGTCGCACCACGACCCGCTGGTACACGCTGCTTAAGGTGACGGCCCCTACAGCCAGGTGGCTTCAAGCTCAACAATCTATCCTGATTGCGGGCAGTAGGTGCAGGCCCGAGGTCTGGGAGAGATTACCCACATGCTTCAACTGCCAGAGACCCGGCCACAAGGCGGCAACCTGCGAGGCACCCAAGACGGCCGCCCGCCTCTGTTGCCGATGCGGATCGCCAGATCATGCGGCGGCTGCGTGTAAGGCCGAGACGACACACTGTATCGTGTGCGATGTCTCGGGTCACAGAGCCGACAGTATGGCCTGCCCGTCATACCGCACACAGCTGCAAAAGTCGCGTAAGCGGAAGGAGCCCATTTCATCTGGAGAGTCGAAAACAGCTGCTACGGCTCAGCCCAGGCCTGACGCTTTACCTGGAGCATCTACACGCGCTGAACTGCCGTCGAATCGGGGCCGGCAACAATTTTGCCGTAGGACCCTCGCGCCGACGGACGACTGGCAAAAGGTAGGCAATGCCCCCAGGTTGAAATCCCCCAGGCAGAGTACTGATCAAGTTTCTCCAGGTAAATCTCAATCGGTGCCAGGCGGCCTACGACATGCTGGGCGCATACACCACAGAGCACCAGGTGGGTCTCTGTCGCATAACAGAACCAAATGTGCACATCTCCCGTTCTACACCTAACATGTACACTGATGACCAACGTAACGTGGCCATTTGGTGGACACGTCAAGACGTGACGCTCTCCCTCACCGATTGGGGTCATGCGGAAGGCTTTGTGTGGACGTACCTTCCACATAGGAATCTCGTTGTATATTCGTGTTACTTTTCGCCTAATAAAACTCTGCAAGACCTGGAGGACTACCTGGATAGGCTATCGGTGTCAATAACATCTCACCGATACCTAAACAACCCACTGCTCATCACGGGAGACTTTAACGCAGTGCACACTGCATGGGGGGTCGCCGCGCCACCGACAAAAGCGTGACTCTACCGTTCACCCTACGGGCATCTACCGCGCAGGCGATCGTCGCACACATGGTCGATTCGACGACTAACTGGGGTGCTGGCCTAAACCTCGATGGGCTCATGCGCGAAAAGATCCGGCTAGAGAATATTTGTCGAGAGCGATTCGTCGCCCGGAACCTCCAAGATTTAACCCAGCAGGACCTACCTGCTCGGATCGCACCCACAGACTATGGATAAGGTTGAAGCGTGAGACTCCCCTCTCCTGGTCTCGAAGTAATGGTTCACAATTCCGAACCAGGAGGGGGTTCTTGGGGGTGGTTTTTAGTGGGTAGTGCGCTGGAATTAGATTGAGTCATGTACTCTCTCACCTGCGTTTAGTCTCACACTACCCGCCAAACATCGGCGAGTGTGCGTAAATGCATTTTCCACCCCCCTCAAAAAAAAAGCCCTGCAGACACGAATGGCTACCGGCCGCTGTGACGATCTAAGCGTTCTCCTGCTTCTTTGTATTCCCAGCGCTATGTCTGCCCATACTAGGACCGCGTATAACTCTAACGACTCCGCTTCATTGGCCAGTAGACACCGGTTGCCTTCTGTGCGGCCACCAACTCTGCTTGCTTTGCCAGCCATATGCTGGATATGCGCCGATCCATTAGGACTTTTGTCAAGCACCACACCGCTGTCCGAGCGAGCTTGACAGCATGACCGTTCAGACGCAGACGGATGTTTCTGGTTTTCTTTTTGCCTGCAAGGTACAGTGCTTCCGTCTTGTGCGGGGTCAGTTTTAGAAAATGGACTTCCATTCATTTGGCCACCTGCTTTAAGACATTATTAGCGGCATACTTTAGGACCCCAGTTGCCTGTGCCGTGATAACCAGCGCAAGTGGTCGGCATAGGCTACGATCCGGACTTACTGGACACCCAATGAGTGTGGGGTCCTCGAATTGTCAGTAAGTTCTACAATTTGAGGACCCCATCATAGGCTAGGTTCCACAGAATCCGGTATTCCATCCGGGCCGGGTGTCTTACAGGGTGTCAACGGTTGCAGTGCTCGCTCGACCTCTTCCAATGTCACCTCAGGAATACCTTCCTCGGTATCCAGGGGCTCCTTCTCGTCGCCTATCCACGGGTGAACCGGAAACAAGCAATAGAACTGATCCTTTAGAACATTCGGGGCAACTCTTGGAGAAGGTGCCCGGAGCTTAGCCATAACGACTCGGTACCGTTACCCTCACACGTCTCCCTCCACGTCTTCTATCAGCAATTTCCACGCTGGTACCTTACTCTTTCAGATGAGCCTTTGCATGTCATTGTAAACAGCTCTGTAACTTTCCAAGAATGTGGCTGATTACTCATCAACGTCTAGCCCCGTCTCGTTAGCCTTGTGCATCGCTTTTTCGCTTTCCCGATGCCCTCGCTCTACCAGTAAACGGACCGATCCTGTCGGTCGCCTCCGCTGTTTGGTTGGGGCGGACCAGCCTGTACATGCGGCAATAAGTGCTTTGGTGAGTTAATTTTCGCTCACCGTTTCGACTCCCAGTGTCCGAAGCCTCGCATCGATCTCCTTCACTGTCGCTTCTGTCTGGCTGTCTAATTTGCCGCCTTCTGCCGCGGGCAGGTGGTGCTCGGAGCGTCACAGTTAGGACTCGTATCTCAAAGTAGATGTAGTGGTGGTCGTTGTGGTTATGTAGCGTGTCGACCCTCCATTCGTTTATCGCCCTGCATGCCCGTTCGTGCCCCTTTCCTTGGACCGTCTTCTCAAGTAGGTCGTGCGTAGCTCTGCACCGGTTGAGGTTCACCTGAAGTACTCTAACCATTAGGAGTACCATTGAGTTCCATTCCTTTGGTTGCAGCACCAGCGATAGCGGTGCTGATGGCCCCACGCCCTCTCCTGCTGTAACCCTCGCTGTCCGTAGTCAACCGTTTGGCTTCTTTGCGCTGACGCTTTTTCTCAGCCGCTTTCTGGCGTGCCCGAGCCTTCTGCTCCGATGCACCTCTCCGCTTTTTTCAAGCTCGAGCTTCTCGAAGATACTCTTGGATGTAGCCTTTTTCAGCTCCTCAAGATTTTTTCCAGCAATGGGCATTTGCTTGACGAGTGCCCGTCCACTTTGCAGATATAGCAACGTCCGGTTTCGCTAGTGCATACACTAAGAAGGTGCCCGACATCGCTGCACCGGTAACAGCATCGGCTCTGCGCTTTGTCGTTCTCACAGTCTTTAGCCACGTGTCACATGGCATGCCCGCCGCGCTGAGGTCTGCATTATTTCGCACGTTCACGAGCGTTTCTGCGGCACTTTTACCCTCAATCTTCCTTATCCGACATTGGTATGTATTGCCCACGTCCGATCCGAGGCTTTTGACTCTCTTGGTGTGCTTCGCTTCCCAGGCGGTCTTCTAGCAATGAGTTCGACGTTACAGTCGAGTACCCGGTAGCACGCTTCGAGGATCCGGGGAATCGAGAAATCTCCCAGCTTCTCGGTCACGGACACAGCTGGTGCCTCCTTCCGCCTATCTACATTAAGGGTATGCAGGAGTCTACCAAAAAACCTAATCAAGTCGGCCAAGGGCGCTCCCAGAGCGATAGTTTTTTTCCCGGCCACTAGCGCTCGTAATGCTTCCGAGGGACGCTGGGGTATTCCCTTCGTCTTCTCTTTCTCGCCTATCTCGCTGTCTCCGACGACCTTGTTGCTTTTGCATCTAAGAGCCGCTATCTTTCCTGGCTTAAGGTCGGCCAACTCTGCCGCACCGGGAAACTGGGAAAGCACCTGTTCGAGTCCTCTGTCTCCCCCCCCCCCCCCTTCATCAGAATGAATCACCGCGAATCTCGAAAGCTCCAAATTCCTCTATGAGTTAGCCTTTTCCATTTTAAGCATCTCTCCGGCCATTTATTCAGCACTATACGTGCCGTCTCCTCTACGTCGTTATTTCGAGTTGGCGCTTCCAGGGCCGTGCCAATCATTGCAGCCGCCTTGGTCCTCATTGTCGCCTGGAGCCTGCGTGTAAGTCTGCCAGAATTCTGTCAGCTCGATCTCGAGTGACGCTACCCTATTTCTTTCGGTTTCATTTCTGGGAAATTTACCTACCTCCCCAACGGCGTCCTTGATGAACATCTGGGTTTGCGGGTATCGCACGATTTGTTGTCTCAACACCTTAGACTAGATGCGCATCTGCTCAGCCGCTCCGTCGGCGTCTTTAGGCTCAATTCTTCTTATTGGCCAGGCCTTTACAGGCAACTCAGGGACGGTCCTGACCCCGCCCTTAGTCTTTGACTGAAGATAATCCAGCCATGGTCCGTAATCCTCTAAGCCCCCATCATTATTATTGCCCTCATCATCACTTGCGTCTGTAGGTGTTTCAGGTTTTTCACCTTCGCTTCGGGGTCTGTTTTGGCGTTTTTTTCATATTTTTCCCGTTGTAGTGTGGACATTGGCTTCGATGCTTTTAGGTATATTAAAGCCATGCAATGTATATGTAGGAAGCGCACCTTGCGTGACACGATTCCAAAGAGGCTGGTGAAAGCACGCTCAGCGAAGTCTAGGAATCGTCACCAACGTGTGACTTCAGAGGCAGCTAAATTCATCTTGCGTCATTTGTGCCCATGGACCAAGCGCAAAGAATCAAAAAATTGCTTTCCATCTTGTCTATGATACGATGTCCATGACAATATGCATGAGAGCGGGGTGGCGCCCAGGCTCTGGCCTGTAGGCATGTCGTGGCTACGTCCATCAGTTTGTCTCTTGGTGTGTCGTTCTGACAGGCAGCTAAGTAAGGGGATCAGAAAACTGATTGTCGACTATTTGTCACCAGTTAGGATATTTAAAGAAAACTTCTATAAGAGAATATAAACATTGTCTGTTATTGCATTCGGTATTGTAGGCACTAAAGAAGCCGCCACTAAGTTAAAAAATAAAAAGCGCTGTACTCGCCGCTACTTCTTAATTAACACCGTTTTGCCTAATTATAGTTATGGTCATTTAAAGTAAAGATAGAAGAATTACCGCATATCATACATAGTAACTACATTGCATCTTGCAAAATGTTCTTTTAAAATACGACGATGAGGCTATCATTTGTTGTACTACGCTCACTATTACCAAGACTTATTTTCTAGAAAATGTAGCGCGGGAAAGTCAGGTCGCAAAGCAAACATATTCAGCGAATCTACAAATATACTACTGCGACTTTTATGTTAAATCCGCCATTCCCGTCAATTGAATTCCAATTTCAGACACGTTGATTGAAACACCTGGTCTTGGCATGTTTGTATTTCATTTTTAGATGTCCAAATGTGCACATTACGTCGCCCAGAAGAAATCTGCCAAACTAGAAAATATCTTCGTATCACATGTATAATGACCGTATTATAATCGATATTGGACTGTGTGAGAGAGCCGGAGTTGAATCATTTTGTCATAGTAATATGTGCATATATATGCTGTTTTTCAATATCCGATGATTTAAATGATGACTTACAGAAAATGCTCTTCCAAAAATGATAGCTTCTAACGAATAGACGACTGAATGGGATAATACGATGGCTGACTTGCTGTTCTATGAAACCTAGGCAATAACGCCTAATTCGTGGAAGCACTGCAATTATGGCAATATACACCTGATCGTACGATTTGCTGTACATTGCTTCTAGATTCTGATCCGTACTTGTGGGAAATTCTATGAAATCTTCTTTTGTGCTTGTACAAACTCTGCGGGCATGATGTATGATGTATGCCACCTCCAACAATGTGATAGAGCAGTTATGTTGACTCAGCTATTGGACGTGTGGTTCCCTTCACGAATAATATGCAGACCAACATTGGCTAATGAAGTGAAGTAGCCATATATATGCACGATGCCTTCGGAAAGCGGTCCGACCCCTGATAGATAGAAATAAGATATTTTGAAGCCAACAAATGCTTATTGTATAATAATCACCCAAGAAGCTAGAGCGTGGGTGATTCCTATATATTATTCTTACATCTCACATTTACGTGCAAGTTGTCGTTAAAAGTAATGAACAACAAATAAATAAATACCTCCTATATCTCAAATGACTGTGCCCACAGTAAAGGGAATTGGTTAGACGCACACTTATCTTCCTCGTCTTCAGTTCGCTCCTAATCGCTTTCGCAAATAATATCAGATTGCCATAGCCGGATGGCTGTAGATAGATAGAGGCAGAGAGACGCGTTCAGATAGAGCAAAGCAAGCGAAAATATCTTTGCGAGAAGGTGAAGTAGGACGAGAGATGCCCTAACTGCTTCTAGATCCAGGAAGTCGGTAGCATAATTAGGACGTTAGCTGAGTTACAGTTTACCCAGGGTCGCATTATCCACCCGTATTTGGGGACCTTGCTCAGTTTTTGCTACTTCGATATTAGACCATATATTTGTTCGTCCTGAAAGCAGAATTCGCTTAATTATTTATATTTCACCGCTATTTTCGTGTATATGATGTTTCTATAAATTTACGAGGTGCCTACTAAACATAACATTTTAGTGAGTACGAGATGATTGCTGAGAACTTTATGGAAGGATGGATTGAAAGCCAGGTTTTCTTCAGCGATACACATGTTATGTTTAGGTTTTCCACGCTTCTGTTTTCCGCATCAGTTACACAGTAAAGGCCATTCACGCTTTTTGCCGGGAAACACTACGTGACGGGGCTTGTGGTGGTGGAGGCTGGCTTCCGTAGAAGTGGTAACGATGACGAGAACGACAACAACTATGGTGCGGTTTTCCGCTAATTTCGAGAAGAGCCGCCATGCCCGGTCGTCCGCTCACTGCCCTCTGTGTGGCACTGCCTACCGAAGGGCCAATCCAGAGGACGCAACAAACCGCGGTGTTCTGGATGTCGTGTTGACCGAGCAAGATGGCTTAGTGGCAAAAACCTTTGCCTTGCATTCTGGAGGCCTGGGTTCGAGACCCAGACCGGCGACTTCTAAATTGGTTTCCATGGTTTCCAGTTTATTCAATTCAGCCTTTATTTCACCACAAAATTGGTAGACAGTTGTGGTTTCCAATTTACAAGGTGAATCCTGGAGTGGCGGATTGATGGTGGATTGAAAATCGACCATGCAATTTGGATTCCGTAGTAAATGTAGTACCGACTTAGCTGTTACATATTTCCAAACATATATTACTAACAGGTGGAAGTCCAATAAAACAATTGCTGGTAGCTTTGTCGATACTGAAAAAGCATTTGACTCAGTGCATAAAAACGTCTTTATCAATATGCTCACACAACTAAATTTCACTGAAGGTCCGATCGCGGTAGGGTACATATCACCAGAAACGAAGACAATGTGTCATCTCCATGCTTCCACATCTCGGCATATACAACGAATCAGCCTTTTTTACCAACACTACTCCAAACATTAATTAACTCGCTTCTGAAGGCTAGTAAACTTAAAGGTATCGCTTTTGTCGATAACATACTCACTATCCTAACAAAATCGGACTAGTGATGTTGATTGTACAAAAGGCCAACCTAAACTTATCTCAGTGTGGTACTCAAAACACAGACTGAGTTTAAATAAAAAATGATAAAACATGTTTGTTCTAAGGTAAGGAATAATAAACCGACCAGTACCAAGCAAATTCGATAATACTTATCTACAACAAGCATTTGAATACAAACGCTTGGGTGTAGCCCTTGCCCACTCACTGACGTATGGAAATCACATAAATACCTTAATTGCCAAACTTGAACAAATTCTACTTCAGTTAGGAAAACTAGCCAATACTGGCGCATCCTCTAAAGTGGTGTTGATTGTATATAAATTGCTATTTCTCTGCTACATAACATAATGTTTGTCATTATTCGGGCCAACGCTTACACGACTTACATATTAGGCACAAGTTGCATAGAATAATACTTTAGGGGCCATTTTTGGCTACAAGAGAGACGAAAGTGTATCTCATCGTTATGCTAGTTATAAACTACTTAAAATACTATCACTTTACAAATTTGAATTAGGCGTTCTTGCGTATACAAACTTCCGTGGCATGTTGCCTATTATAGTTATATTCAACACTAACAGAAATCGCAACAGCCACCTCTGAAAATCTCCAATACGTACCGTAACTTACCGTAGACTTAAGTCACCTGATATGGCTATGGCCGAAATATGGAACGCTCCCGATAATGCGCTAAGGAAATGTACGTTACTTAAGCTATTAAAAAAAGCTGGCATTTTAAATTACTCCATGAACAACGCTTCGATCGATAAGACATTTCAACGCAGGTCATTATGATATTAATGTTATTAGAAATTTGTCTATGCAGTTTAAACGAAATGTCTATAAAAATATAGATAACTGGGATAATATGGTAGTAATTTGATTTACAAAAAATACGGATGTTCTGTAAAGAGCGTCTGTGTATAAAAATAATAAACTGAACTGAGTGTTGGGGCTTAAGCAAGTTATCCGCCAGCTCCATCTTCGTCCCACCGGGAACAAAGGAAGCATATCGGGGGTGGACAACGAGATAAAGGGGTCGGTGACATAGCACAAAGTGACACCGGACGCCGACAGCAGTTCAAGACTTCCCGTCGAGCTTCCTATTGGCTCGAACGTTTCAACTGCTTTTACCACCGCCATCCGTTTTTTTTTTGCTGGTAAACAAAGCTAACAGCAACATTGGTGCCAGGACCAGCAGAAACATCGAGCGAAGAACTCGCAGCAGCAGCAGCAGTCGAAGCAGACGCCTCTCAAAAGTGTTGCCAGAAGTATTGTCAAATCTCGGCCAAGAGCGCCAGCAACCAGCAGAAGAGAGGGCGGAAAGGCGAAGGGGAAGCCGGCAGAAGAGCATGACAACGACACTATTCCGCCACATCCGATCAGCAACCCAGCTGTAGAGTCGATCGATTTCAGAGACAACGCAGATCAGCTAGATGATGGCGAGAAGAAGCAAAAAGAAAAGGGTGGTAGATCGATCGATCGAAAAACTAGCCACAGCCCAGAGAAACAGGAAGAACATCTGGGATTAAGACAGAACAATGCCCCCCGAGGAGACACAGGCAAACGGCAGCGACACCGACGCAAATTTGAAGCGCCGAATAGCAAGTGCAGACGTGCAAAAAGAAAAGGGTGGTAGATCGATCGATCGATAGACTAGCCACAGCCCAGAGAAACAGGAAGAACATCAGGGATTAAGCCAGAACGATGCCCCCCGAGGAGACACAAGCGAACGGCAGCGAAACCACGCGACACCGACGCGAATTTAAAGCGCCGTTCCCTCCGAATAGCAAGTGCAGACGTTGAATTGGATGAGCTAACACTATGTAAAAATCGTGTGCTGCCGATGAACGCCCTCCACATGAAGGGCATTAGCCGAACAACGTCGGCGGAAAAACTACGTGGCTGGTTAACGTGCTGGAGGCCAGTCGAAGTGCGTGCCATTTGTAAAGTCAAAGTTTTCCGGTCGGACTCCGTCATTTGCGCGTGTTCGTTAGTGATCATGATTACGTTAACAATGGGTGTAGATAATTATTATTATTATTATTATTATTATTATTATTATTATTATTATTATTATTATTATTATTATTATTATTATTATTATTATTATTATTATTATTATTATTATCATAAATTCAGGGTTTTCTGGCCGATGGACGTAAGCATCCGGCTGGGAGCTTCGCCGGCCCAGACTGGCATCTGCGAAGAGTTTACTGGCAAGGGGATGGTTTGGCAGGGCAGTTGCACAGCTGCAAATTATTGCTTTGGAATTACGAAGGTTTATTTGGAACTCTACAACTAGCACTAGAACGCTTGTTTGAAAATGTAAGCATTGTACTCTTGACGGTACGGTGTCTTTTACGCAACAGGAACTGCATTTCGGTGAGATGCAATGTTTTCATCTCCGGTGGATTTTCAATCCATTTACGAGTAGGGCTACTCCGAATGCAATGAGTATGTCGAGGTGAGCGTTGGGTGACTCTCACTCTGGCAGTTTCAACCTCGCATTATTCTACCTGCCACTTCATTGCGATGCCGTTGATGCTGCTGATGCCGATAGGCTTTTAAACCTTTAAAAAATAGAGGCCTGCATTGCGCAGAGAAGCGTGATCATATTTGTACGCTTGCTAGGGCGGAAAGACCTTCCAACTGTGAAGAAGACTCTATCTTCGGAGGTTCAGGAAGGGTTGTGGTAGGCAGGACGCGATCCTGCGTTGTTGAGAGGGTATTGTCTGTACTTCCGGGGGTCAATTGTACGCCGTCTTTATTAGGTGAGTGGTTTCTTCTACGAACGCTCTTCAGCATCTTAGCTAAAGACCGTTATTGTTGTGAACTAAACACAAGGGGCAAGGGCATCTTGCAGCCAAGTCAAAACATGGGAACCCCTAAAAGGGACCATCTCAATTGCCTAGCTTTCACCTTGCTCATCTCAGACTTAGCCCGCCATGGGGGGGAAGACAGCGACGTGGAAACTCACTTTCATCGTAAGGGCCTGTCAATAAATTTGCAGAAGACGAAGGCCATTACGTTTTGCTGTGGGGTCAATTAGCTGCAGCAAAAGTAGTACCTTGCGGCCGCCAACCGCTGGAGTCTGCGAACTCTTTTCCGTATTTGGGGCTAAGGTTACACTATATGGGAACGACCTTTACGCAGCACATCGGCGGCAGGTGCCGGGCGTCTATTGCATCTATTACCATCGAGGTGAGAGACTTTCGACTATCTCTGAGTGCCGCAGTGTGCCATTTGTAGCCAAATATTCTACTCATGTTCAGCTATAGACTTGGCAAAGCATGGGATCATCTCTTAGCGGCAAATGCTCAGCTAAAAAAATTGCTTTGGAGTATATATAAATTGTGCTCTTAACTTGCAAGCAAATACGTCGTGTAACTGTTAGTAGGTTGCGCACCGGAATGGAAAACATTTAGTCAGGCTTAGGCCACTTATTACAAAACCATTTTAGCAGATTTTAGTGGAGTAATAGAGAAAAGTGACCGAGGCTTTGGGCAAGGCAGCGCAGTTAGATGTGTATCTCGCCAGGCAGCTTTGGCACAAAATGGCACGCATTAGTTCGCACGTGTACACAAGGTACGTTGTGCTTGGCTACCATTATTTGGTGTGTCTTACCCAATGATTTAACCAGGTTGGCGATCAATGCCGTTGCCGGTTCTTGTTTGCCCGGTGGGATGACTGCTGAAGTGTTCGAGTCGTCTATAATGACAATGGCATTTTATTTATAATTTTATACCAACTTGGAACGCAAACGTATTGCGAAATTAGCATTCATCAACTGATTGAAGGGCTGAAGAGTGGTGGTATAGACGCAACGTTAGATGCACACTTATGTCAACGTCTGCGTCTAACACTACCAGTGAAACACTATCGGTATCCTCAGCAGGGCGTCACAAAAACGAACGCACAGGACAGAATGAGAGGAAAGGATTTTGAGAAACAAGCACTTTTTTTCTGTCTGTATGTGAATATATACGCACATACATTCAGAGGCAGAGAGAGAGAGGAGAGGGAGAGAGAGTAAAGCCTAAACAGAGGGGACGGATGGTTCACGCAGTTGGCAAAGGATCTCGCGTATTTGGTTGGCGAATTGAGGGCCGCCATAGTTTCAAGCAACGAGGAACAGAGGATATTTACGCTGTCGGCAACGAACTGTCTCTAGTGTCCGTCCCTCGAGGTAATCATATTCTTCATTTTCGGCCGGCCGATTCCAAGCGTTGCCAAACAAGCACGCGGACATTTCTAAAGCTCACACACAAATTCGTCCCGACTGGTCGGATAGGCGAGCTGAGAAGAACACCTAATGGCCACCTCATGCACTCACTGCACATTGCTTTGTGTGTATGTGCTTTCGAGTAACATTGAGTGCATAGATTTGGAATGAACTTTATCTATTTGTAGGCGTAGCCATCGTATTACGAAATACAGTCGTCCGTACACACACAAACACATTTACACATACTTTTATGACGAACTAGTAACAAATGCATATATATATATATATATATATATACAAATGCATATATATATATATATATGTGTGTGTGGAAAACTAGTTACACATTTTGCAGTTTGTACATAGGCAACACATTTCGTTCTCACCTTTTAAATACAGTTTGCTCTTTATTTACGTAAACAAAGACAAAGGAGGTCAACAGTCTCTGGAACACGTTCGCCGAGAGCTGTCGTGTATACATGCAGCCTTATCTATATATGATGTGGATTTGCAAATGATATGAGTCGTGTGCATAAAACATTTGCGGTAAGTAGAGTATCTCCTTTAATAAAATAAAAAATATATACATTTGTACACATATCATGTTTGCTGGCCCTTATTGAACAGAGATTAACAATGTTAGTGTAGCGTTCCATAAACATATTTCGCAACAACACTTGTCTCAATAGTTCTAATAAGGAACACCGGACAACTGTGGCATATATTGTATGAATCACGATAATCACTATAGAGGAATAATACATCTTAAAAGCAAATTGGGTACAATATGCCCCAGGAGGGGAACATTTCGACATCATTAGCTTGCATGATATATGTCACAGTTTCGCCTTATTAATAAAATTTAGCTATGAGTGAACCTTGTTGCATGTAAAAATCACTGATATCTGAAGCCTAACAAATCCCAAATGACACAATAATATATATTATTCGTGTATATATATATATATATATATATATATATATATATATATATATATATATATATATAATATGTATATATTCCTAAGAAGAATTTAAGATTGCAAGTGCGTTGTTTAAGGTTGTTGTTATTTAAGTATCACTAGAGTAGGGAAGCGGACGTTCTAGGCGTGCATAACGCAGGCACAAAGACGAAGTTTGTAAATTAACAAATATTTTGTCACTAGTTTCCACTGTGGTGTAGTAATAGCAGGCGTTGGGGGAGAGTGGGATGCTTATGTCTGTAGTTGTTTAGGAATAAAGAAGTAAAGCCGGACACTGCTGAGCACTTTGCATTCACGTACATTACGTGTTGATGACTTAACGGTATATACGACGGGCATGTACTACCCTGGACTCTTTTCTATGTGTTGTGACAATAAATGCATTTGCAGAAACGATTGCTATTGGCGGGGATAGACAGCTGTACGCACATAGAACGTATAATGTCTTCACCCTAAGACAGCAAACAAATACATATAAAACGAATAGTAAGAAAAACAACACGTCAGCGAGAGATATAAAAAACAGTTACGTAACGTGATTCAACATTAAACATTTCCCCGCAGACACGGCGAAACTGGTGACACGATATCTGGAAATAACATAAAGATACCGCAGATAATTTCCGGATAGCAAACACGAGCATGTAGTCTCTATAAAGCTAGCGCAGGACTAATCGCAAGTAGATAGTGAGCGCCCGATTACAAGCTTAAAGAGGGAAACGACGGCAACGTCTCTCATAGCTACGGAGATTGGCGTATGATTCATACTCGCAATAGCAAAGTTCTACGCAACCTTGCGAACTCCCTTCGCGGTGACTTTGTCGCCACGCCCTAATGGCCCACATTTGCAGATATCTGCTTAAAATCCGAAGGATTCGTTTAAAAATAAATCTTTCGCGAGGGACACAAAATACTACTTTGCGCGCCAAATGCTTCAGATTCATCGCCCATGTCTGTCCTATGCACCTGTTTATGACAGCGTGGCCGCTGAAATGTCAAATTGAACCTTTCTGGAAAC
Organism: Dermanyssus gallinae; assembly: GCA_003439945.1. NCBI lineage: Eukaryota > Metazoa > Arthropoda > Arachnida > Mesostigmata > Dermanyssidae > Dermanyssus > Dermanyssus gallinae. The sequence goes on along the minus strand of QVRM01001831.1, from coordinate 62,582 downwards.
AGAAATGCTTTTAGGGGCACTATACTACAGAGCCGTAGCGAGCCTAGACGCGACGCAACTGTCTATGCTACTGAAATTAGGCCAAAGAGGCAATGACTGCCTAGCGTGGCTATTTAACGCAACACCAGAGCGCACACAAGGGAAACACCTACTCGAGAGACTCGAGCCAAAAACGATAATACTGTTGGAAAAATATCTATAAAAGAAATAGTTTACTACCTACCGACGTAAAACGTGATGTAGGGACTGCTAACGGCGGCGGCATGTATCAGATTGAACAAATGTAAGAAGAACAAAATTCGGAAATATATTTGAAATGGGTTCAGATTCAGGCGATCAGTAAGCGTGATGATGATGATGATAACATTTTCCTGCTGACACCACTGATTATAAGACGCCCGGCGAGTTGGTTCTATTGGCACTATCAGGGGTGCAATCCGAACACGTGAGATACTCCAGAGAAACTATTTTTTGATAACAGCACAATAATTGCTTATTAGGGTTGGGCTAACACACCTGGTGAACAGAAGACTCATCACACAAAACGAGATTAAACCGCATCTAACGCTTAGTTCAAGCACAAGCGGTAATTTTTCTTCTTAAAGGGCAACGTTGATGTGCAAAACCATTACATGTCCAATAGAAGGAGCTACAAACACTGTATAAGTATATCGGGCTACCTGTCGGAAAAATAAAAAGTAAAACATTAAGTTGATGAGAGCTTTAAAGCAGCGCACGCATACTCTCTGTAATTTTTCAATAAGTGTAAGTTTTCTAGAATACACAGACATGTTGAGGCGGCGTTCACTTGACATGTGGCGGCGCGGCCACAAAAAGAAAAACTATTATGTTCATGAAATTGAAGATAATTGAACAAGAAAAATATTTGGAAGGAACTACTGTAATTACTCTGTTCAGGTAGTAGCTATGCACATGAGTTAGGTTAGTTGGTGTTTGAGACTATAGGAGGTAGGCGGGCTAGCAAAAGTCTTAATTCTTCCAAGAGACACTCGGGATTACTAGAGTCTTTACGTCATAGGCTGTCACTTCAACAAGGAACGAAGCAGCATCTGTTAGAGGGACATTACAGGACAAACACCGGAATAGATAACAGGTGATGACACACGCTCGTCAGGAGTCAACGTTTTTTACTGCAAAGTATAATTATTTTTTAAACCGCGCATCGATGCGCAAAATGTCGCACTGAACGAGGACCGGCGAATAAGGAGGTTGCTTGAAGTTATGTAAAATAAATCTTTCATCAAATAATCTGAAATCAGTAGCGATATATGTGCCGGTGCGTTTTTGCGACGGAAGGTGATCTTTTTTCGTAATTCAAGTGTTATTTGCCCAGAGTTCCGGTCTTTTCGGTATCATTTTGCGTTTGTATTCCCTATTGACGGCAGAACCATTTTTTTCTGTCAAATTGGACTTCTTTCTTGAAAGCACCACTGGAACGTTGGGCTTTGGTCTCAATGTTGTAACTAAATATCCAAGAAGATTGTCTCCTGTAGTTACTCTCTGAAGCAACACAGGGTCTTCTGCTACCGCCTGAAGGTTTAATTCGGACAATTCCCGACGGACGTTGTTTGTTGGAAATTCAACATTTCTGGAACTAACGGTCAACACTATTACAACTGATCCCTGAGAAGATATCTGCAACCCCTTAGATATCTCTTTGATAGTAATGAATGTAGGCGACTGTAGAGAACAATATCACAAGGTCTTTCAACGTTTTCTTCCGTTATTGACATTGAAGGCCTTCCTGAACAGAAGTCATTTTCGGCCTCTTCACGCCCGTCGCGAAGTCGACGGTACAACATGGAACACACTCAACTGGGAACTTTGAACAATACTTCAAACAATTAAGAGGGGGGGGGGGTAAATAGTAGCGTCCTTATCTTAGCTGCCCTGGCGTGCCTCACGGGGCCTTGTCAAGTAAAAACGATTCTTCTCTTCTTTGGCGTGCATAATACGTTCGATTGTACGAGCTATAAGATTCCAGTCATCACGTTAGTTCATAACAAGGTGTGCCAGCTTCTTAAGACTGCCGTCACTTGCTGTGGTTAAGTCCGTGCGTAATGGAGCCCACGCCGGGCACAGCAATATTGTGTGTTCCGGCGTGTTCTTCGTTGTTCCTTCACAGTGCTTGCAGAGTGGCGTATCTGCTTTTCCTATTCAAATAAGGTAACTCTCGAAGTTGCCATGTCCTGTGAGCACTTCAGTCACGTGGTGTGTCAACTTGCCGCCGGGCCGGTTAATCCACGTCTTAATGTCCGGAATCAGAGCCTTGACACAGGCCCCAAGTGTTCCGTCCTGTATTGCGTCGGATTCAATTTGCCAAGAAATCAAAGTTTTTCCCTTTCTTCTTTCTTATTGCTTGTTGGTTCCGCCCACAAGCAACGACGTTCGTCGGCCTTCAGGTCCCAAGGGATCGTACCACCAACCGGCATAAGAAAGAAGCGTCAAACCCGCTCATCCAGACGGAAATATCGGCCAGGGCGTCATTGGCTCTAAGTTACAGTTGCTGGGAAGTGCCGCCCTGAACTACAACTGCAAGGTCGTCCACATACGCAAGTAGCTCTGTCCCTTCTGGTAGGTTACTTAAGCGTAGGACATCGTCGTACGCCAAGTTCCATGAAAGAGGACCCAAGATAAAACCCTGGCTGTCATTTCAAATTCGGATTTGAAATTACAGAATTACTACATTTATACATTGTATAAAAGTAGCTATTCTGCCTTTTTATCTCCTACATAGGTCTTACAGGTGTGCAAAACCTACGTTTGTGGGAGAACTAGTTTGCGCAAGATAAAGCCGATCATACAGGCGCGTTCGGAAAATTCTGCATAATCTAAACGATCGAGACGCAAGCTAGCAAAAGGCGAATCCAGGTTAAGGAAAGTCATAAAAAGTCAATGTGTTGTTAGGCCTTTTCCACAGTCGTAGTCGTTATGTTTTGCGTTGAAGCTTTCACGTTTAGAACCCTAAAATTTTGCCAAGGCGTTTTCGCTCCCTCCTTCCATTTGGAAAATATATGTTCTTGCCGAGTTTTACTAAACCACAGAATATGCACCTAACCTTCTCATTCACCCTTTGCTCTTAATATAGGAATGTGAAAAGGCTTAGTTACTCGACAACTACGTAACGCAGCACCGTCACTTTGGTACGAAAATGATGGGCACTAAATTTGCTATTGCAACTAGTCTTTTGAACGTATTTAAATAGTGAAGCGTATTTAAATTTTTTCATTTTACGGTTTAAAGCACGATAAAGCTTCAACGGGAGACATAACAACATATCTATTTCTATGACTTTCCTTAATTCGCCTTTCGATAACTTGCGCCTGTCATTCAGATTATGCAGAATTTTTCACCGAACGCACCGGTATGATCGGTTTTTTTATGCGTTGCTTCTCCCACAAACGTAGATTTTGCGCAACTATGGGGAAGAAAAAGCAAAATAACTACTTTTGTAAATTTCATTCTTACTCCTGAACGTTCACCCCCTCTTTCGATTGGAAAAAAAAATATTTTTTGCCAAGTTTTACCAAACCTTTGTATATATATATATATATATATTTTTGTAAAGTTTATTTAATATATCCGCTGTTTGGTTCAGTAAGGACAACTGTTTAGAGGACAATTTGGATATGGTCGAAACACTTTTGGCCACCAAACGGTCCAGATCTAAATGCTCTGGATTTCTTTGTGTAGGGCGTATTTGAGCGACACTCTAACAAGTCTCCACACCCGAATACTTAATTACTACGCACTGCCGTATTGTCGACATTTGAAACGAATATATTGAACAAACAGACGCGCGAGTCTAAGCTCATCATTCTGCCCTAATAGCAAAAGTGTGACAATTTTACTAGATGTCACAGTTTATATTTATCTAGCTGTCCATCCTATATATACATATATATATATATATATATATATATATATATATATGCTGAGGGTAACGACAGTCCTCAGATAAGCGTGTGCACTTTGCCAACCTCTTTACGTTAAGTTGAACCCTTACGTGTTAAGTGAATTCATGTGACTATGAATCTATTATAGCAGTCGCGTAGCCACTTGAAATGGCAAGGAACAGTTGGTGTACCAGACACTGACCCGCGTTTGTGTCACTTGTTGTAATGAGCTCGAGCCTATACGAGACCTCGTGTAAACGCTCCACCGTAATGGGCCCAGCCACCGTTAATGTATCAAAACGCTAACCTGTGGCACTTGAATGCACAATTCACTCCACTGGAGTTTTTTCGCTCTACGCCGCACGTAGGCTTGTTGCATCCGGCGGTTTTGTATCGTTCAGATTCGCTTAGTTCGGAAGTTTTCGTCGCCTCGTTATCAGGGCGAGAAAAACGAACAAATGGCAACAATGGAAGAGAAGAAAGAAAGAAAATGCATAGAACGATGGGTACGTTTGCGGTCCTTCCCCAAGCGTTTTCCTTTAGTGTGGTTTGCCAGTGTGGCGGCTTCAGTCTTCAGTAAGAATGCCGGGGCAGCCGAAGCTTCTGCGGTTCCTATGACCACAAGGCGGCAAAGACCGCAACCACCGCACTGTGCTCCGTACGAGTCTGGAAAATATCTTAATGTATTTATTTATATATAATATATATATATATATATATATATGTATATATATATATATATATATATATATATATATATATATATATATATATCTATATATATATATATATATATATATATATATATATATATATATATATATATATATATATATATATTTGTAGCGGTTGTTGCATTGAGTTGCATATATATATATATATATATATGCAACCCTATGCATATAAAGAAAAATCGAGTAATAACCGCAATAGTCCGTGGCGGCAATGGTGGCTAGTAGCTGTGCAGCTGGTAGAGCGTGCAACTCTGCGCCGAACTTGTATCCGACCACCTCTGTCTGATACGTAGTCTCCTTTAAATTCAATACTACAGTACTTGCGACGACCGTTGATTTCAGATGATCTTTTGACCTCGCTCGTTCAGAATCCTCTATTCCCTCTCTCGTATATATATATATATATACACCGGTATTTTGCTTTCTCTCTCTGCTCCTTTTTGCCTGCCTCGTTTTCCTGGTCGGCCTGTCGTGCAATGAATGCGGGCTGGTTCGTCGTTCGCTTGGCTCGGTTGGCAGGGTAGCTAGCTGTCTGCTCTGAATGACGTGGCCGATTCCTTTTCCAAGAAGCTCCAGGCAGGAGGCGCCCGTCAAAGCGCCGCCGAGGCAAACTTGCTGCCCGAGGGGGGAGGAGGTGGGCCGTTTTGTGCAGCCCTCGACGTTTGAACGCCAAGACAAACCTACCGACTAGCCATAACACTTCACTGCAGAACCCAGACTCAGATCTCTCAATCTTGGACTAGACTAAGCCTGATGATAGCTAAACTAAAAGCCATTTTGCAGTCGCCTGTGTATACATGCACGCTATATATGTGTGTGTGTGTAGCTAGCTACATATACAGCAGTTTAAGCTACCGCTACGCATCTAGAAATATATATATATATATATATATATATAGAGAGAGAGAGAGAGAGAGAGGAAGACGAAACATCAAAACTGTATAACTTTATCTGTCTGCAGTCTTTTGGGGACTATCATTTTTGTTATAATTACTAAATACAGATTCCTTTAGAGTCTGTACATAGAGATTACCTTTGGGACGAGGTCTGGGACGAGCCCTTTTTCAGCAGCACATTCCTGAAAACGGCCGTTTGTTTACCTGTGGCAACATCGATTTCAATGTGCTTTTGTTTTCCCCCTAACAAGTGTGTAAGCGTTCGACGCGCTAAAGCCGTGTAATCCGTTGGCATAGGTTTGCAACTACAAGATGATGCAAGCCGATAATATACCCTTAGCATAGAGCCTTCGGTGTCATACTTCTATATGCTCTGTTGCATGTTGCTGTGCTTGCTATATAAATAATATGTTATACGATCTTGCGAGTGAAATCTTTCTTGCCCTCCTTTCCGTACGTTTGAGGTGGAGCGTACCCGAAGGCTGTGGTAGAGCTTTTGCAGTCAGCCGACCGTTGCTACAGATGTAACCGGTGGTGTACTTTCCTGCTTGGCTGATATCTCAATTCGTCGGGGGCGAGAGAGAGAAAAATGTTTTCGTGATCTCGGTGATCCTGCCGCCCTCTACGTAGGTTATCGGCTGTGACGGCGTTTCTGCCAACCATCTCTGTCGACCTCGCCTAAGTTCAGACCTTGACGCGACCTTGGTGAGATTCATGCTTTACCTTCGGTAACTCGAGCCACGAAAAGCCACCTGAACTCTGCTTTTTCCGTCGTTCTGTCACAATCTCAGACGCGATTTATTTATCTATCTCAACCGCACCTAGATCCTCTGAATATGTCCTCTTAACTCATGCGTGCCCAACATCGACGATTAAGTGTCTCTCCGCTCATACTTGTGTGACCTCATTTGATTTACGCCTTGACGTGATAATTTTACTTTCTATGCGCACACTAGATCAGACGTTTCACAAGACTGGCTGTCACGATAAACTTTATCGTAGAACAGCTTCTGTACATGTGGCTTAGAGGATAAAAACTAAAAACATATAGCAGCTTGCGCAGATGACACACCATATTTATTTTATCATAAGATTCATGCTAGCATGTCTATCTTCTTTGGGCAACATAATATTTTAGGCATATAGCCGCCGTCTACTATAGACCACATGAAGATATATATATATATATATATATATATATATATATATATATATATATATATATATATATATATATATATATATAAATATATATATATATATATATATGTAAAGGGTCTCCCCTTATTTTAAGGTTTGGTAGAATTCGACAGGAAAATCATTTTTACTAAGAAAACGGCTTGTTTAGAAGTGAGGATGAAATAAAAGTAAAAGCTATAAAGTAAAAAGTAAAAGATAAGGTAGCTATTCTGCCTTTTTTCCTATATAGTTGTCCAAAATCTACGTTTGCGTGAGAACCAACTACCGCACGAAGAAACAATCATACCAGCGTGTTCGGCGAAAAAATCTGCATCTGAACGACACCCGACACACGCTAGCAAATAGTGGAATTAAGAAAAGTCATAAAAAGCCGACAAGTAATTATGTCATTCGTTGAAGCTTTCACGTGTGAAGAACCGTAAACAATTGCTATTACGACTAAAAATGTAAGCTCAAAAGACTGTTCTTTGGCAATAGCAAATTGAATGCCCATCATTTGTGTACCAAAGAGATGATGTCGCGACACGTCTCGACTTACCTGGTGCACGAAGCACGCAGATATTACTGGATGATTGAGGTGTTCTCGGTATAGGAAGTCTCTGCGAAACACTGCTCCATTCACTACTCGGCGCTCAGAGTCGTCGTTCAACGTACAGTGCTACGAGGTTCTGAATTGTGTGCAGCAATTATGCTTATCTAGTGGTAACAAAGGGGTCTTGCATGCCCTTTTCATTCACAGTTCTTGTCCAGCAGTTTTTTTTAAACCTTAAAACGGCGCGAAAAAGGCGAAATTAGAAATGACTCCATCGAGCAGTCGGAATCGCTGCAACCAGCGATTACTGTGACTGAACATAAAGGATGTATCGGCTAGTTGGCAAGACTGTATTGGCCGTGACTACTAAAAGCAATAGTGACGTTTTGGGTATGGACAGAAATTTCTAAAACAACGTTGCATCTATAAACAATTATCGTAACTCCCAACTTGGCGCCAGGAAAAGTTTTTTAAACTGCAGGGCTTTTTGCCCGACGAATAACATGGAGGCGCTGTAAGTCAACGCAGCTTGCACAATCTTTATCGACGATACCAGACAACAAACAGTGATCCACTGGGGACGCCCAACCTTGGAACTATTTTTAGATTTTAAATTTGCCTTTAACACTGCCCTCTGGGAACTGGCAGCGTGTGACGCACCACCGCGCTTTCTCAAGCTAGTGGCAGCTATTTTCCAGAAAAACTCGGTGATGCTGGACGACCGTGTTGCCGAACATCTCAAATATGGATAGACAACGAATCTTGCATAGGGCAATAATTTTAGTTACGTTCTCTTTAGGCTGCTGGCGATGCACGGTTTGTTACGCAGAAGCATCATCAGTGCAACTCAAACATTATGCTGATAATATAGTATGAGTTGTACTGAGATTTTCTACTCTGAAGGTCACATCCATATAATAAATAGTTTCAGTACGAAAGCAATAATGATCCCTCGCGGAGGACACCCTGTAATAGCTGCCAACATATGGCTTCACGTCCAACCTGTAGAATTGCTCAACCATGTTTAATATTTCGGCTTAGAACCTACGCTAAGCAGCACCTTATCCAGGCATTTAGAGAAAACGTCCGTAAGGCGTTTATCGTTATCTATTCAATTTATGATCTGCAACTCCTCTCACTGCAAACGGCTTTAAAATTAGTTGGCCTAAAAGTCACCCTTACAGCAAGCTATGCGATTGAGCTCGTCTAGAAATATCTCAGAACGCTGAGCCTTGACGAACTCGACGGTCTGAAGGCAACGTGTGGTTAACGGGCTGTGAGTGTTTACCGAAGCAGCCGCAATCGATTGGTGTATCTGGGGCTGCGGGTACTCCACTTTTCACAGAGAACCCCCCACCCCCCCAGCGTCGTTTTATTCTGCGATCGTGGGATAACTTACGAGTACTAAGAAAATTTACTGAAGTGGGAAGTAAAGATGTGCCACGTTGGCAGGGTCTTCTAGAGGAGGCAAGCCATGATAACCAACTCGAGAAAGGCAGCCCAATACAAAACTAGTCACTTGACTAGGTGCCATGCAAAGGCACGCGTTTCGTCACGCTGTGTGCGCAGCAAAGTTGGTTTTCACGAACGAAGCAGACGAGCCGGGCATCTGTCGGCACTGTGCAACAACTTGCTTAACTTACCTCTCTTTTTTTATATAAACAAAAACATATTTTATTTTAATTTTTCAACGTGACATAATAATATTTGTTTATAAATAAAATGTATTTAGGTCTTTTAGTTGCACTTACCTCTATTGTATTGCCAGAATGGAACCCTGTCCGATAGCACAGTTTGTGTTGGAACCTGTGAACGAAGAAGCAGGTGGAAAAGTAGCGTCGCTCGATTGGCGGTTCCATCTATGCGTTGTCATCGTCCTTGAGCACGCCTCCGATACTTCTGTTATCCCCTGCTCTAACTTCCTAGAAAAACCCTCGCAATGAAGGCGTACAAGCGAGTTAGTTAACATCAGTTTACAATATTCTCGTCAAACAATGCCGTCTTATCAGATTAAAAATGTGCCTACTCTGTATGCTTCTAGAAAGGCCGTTGGCCGTGTCAAAAGCGATGAGCTGCTCAGCAGATTCCTAAATTAGAGTAATACCACACAGCGACTAAGACAATTATCAAGTTGATCAGCTCTAAGGATGTTTTGTAGCGTCGGGATTGAGGTCATGGTGACAGCTGCTATAATCTCGCTCGAATAGGTTGTACGATATGACTCTTGACGTTAGCTCAAGAACTAGGTAAAGGAATTCAGAGACAAATTCGACTATGAGAATAGGAGCGGGCTAAGATCATCACTGCGAGGGTAGCCGGTAGTTTTTAGGACTGTATCGAAGACCGTTTTATTTCCATAATAGTCTTCAAATATAGCGTACAAGACTTTAAGCTTGACGGTGACCGGGTACTTATTCGTCTAAGAACTTCTTCACGGTCATCGTCGAAAAAATCGAAACATAATCGCACAAAATCCGCGCCAGGAGACTTTCGGCTAGATTGTTGAAATTTCACCTGCTTTCAAGCGCTTGTTAAAGATTGTTGTCCTAAATCGACGACAGGAGAACCGCCGTTTTTATATGTTAATTTCTGTCGAGGTTGGGCCTGAGGGCATTTTTATTTGTAATGCCTTAATTGCTCTTTGGACTTCCATGCGGAAGAATGGAGCGTTTCTTTATTGGGATAATAGACGCTCGTATTCGCCTAACAGTCATGGAGGTTTTGCAGGCTCTTCAAGGGCTGTGCAACAACAAAACATCAGGACCGGACGGCGTTCCGAATGGGCACCTAAAAAGCTCGCTCGTACTAGCTCCGTGTTGGACAGCATTGTTCAACGAATGCCTTAAAACGGAGCTTCTCTCAACACAATGGAGAAATACGACCCTATTGGTGATCCCGAAAAGGCAAAGGTGACCCTATTCACCTTTTGGCCTGGAAAGGCATTGCAAAGCAAAGCAAGTGCTATAAGCTGCTATCGTGTTTGATCACGAAAAGAGTAAGCGACTCCTTGGAGGCCACGAACGTTATACCTGAAGAACAACATGGATTTCGGAAAGAGACCTCCAGGCAAACAGCGTGCAGAATTCCCCTGAATGACATACATGAAGCCCTCTCCCGACAAGGGCAGCCTCTGTACGCGGTATTCGTCGAAGTCGTTTCAAAGCCGCCTGTGACTGCGCTCCACGTGACCGAGTGCTCAACATTCTGGCAGAAGTCGGCGTTCCCACAAATATGCTGAACCTCATAAGAGAGGTCCTATTCCTATAAAACAGGTAACAATCGACGATGGGATCTCGGAACTGCCGGCGTTCTCTCAAACAACCGGGTTTGCCCAGGGAGACAATCTGAGTCCACTTCTCTTTTCCGCCCTCTTGAAAGACTTTCCAAAGGGAATTCAGGGGTGTAGAGATCTCGTTAAGGGTTTATTATACGCAGACGACTTAGCCGTCTATGGAAGTAGCCGTTTCCAGGTCCAACAGGCGTTGGCCAGGCTCAGCACAGCCGTCACAGAGCTTGGTTTAACTATTAACCTTGGCAAGACGGAGGCACTAAAGTTCCGTAGAGGGGGCAGGGTCGCGCGTTGCATGTTGCGGAGAGTTGCAGGAAAGCCCTAATAGCGGCATCTTCCATGAGGAGCCAGCACCGCCTGTCCCTCGCGACAGCCCTTTGCCTCTTCGACCTGAAGATCGCCCCCCATTGGAGTAGAGTTCATATAGGCGCACCTGACTCCCAAAAACCTCGACCTAGCTGAATCAGATAAAAGCAGCCTTCCTGAAATGGATTCTGGGACTCCATACGTCGACGCGCAACCGCCTCGTCTTCCGATTAGCAGACTGTCCACTTTTCATAGAAGACCTAAGACGCCGTTATAACCTCACACTACAGCCTTCCTTCCGTTATAACCACAGCCTTCAACGATTGCATTGGAAAATGGGAGGTGAAATTTTCCGAACTTGACCGCTTCTTCAGTACCGAAGCGATAAGAAATGCGGAGTGGAAGGGTCAGAGCGTAGCAACAGGCACGTGATAACATGATTTGCAGTGCACGGCTTTCATCACATTTTATGTCAACAAGTTAAATTCCATGAACCATGTGAGACTGTGTATGCCGCCGCTGTGGTGAACTCTGCCGAATTTACCATGCCGCAGAATGCAATCTTGAGCAATATTTATATTAATTAGCCCGCCAGTGTAGGGGCTTGTAGTTTATATAGCTTAAATATTTTATTAGATTTTATGCCCAGGGATGTATGTAAATATATATATATATATATATCTATATATACATGCAGATTGCACGATGATAGTCTTGACTCAATGTCGTTATAGTTGTCAAAGTGACGCATTTGTGGTTATAATCGCTACTCGATCTGAGCGAATAAATATAAAATGTATTCGCCTAATAGTTTGCGCGTTACCGAAATCATTTATCTCCGGATGTTCTCGGAAGATAATTAGTGCTTGAATAACTATATAATATAACGACACTTAAAGCCCGCCCTCCGTGGATTATCGCCAATACCATCGCCATGGGAATACAACTTTGGTGGCGAGAGAGTAGTGCATATACAAAATCAACAACAATTCACATTTGTTTACCTTTGATAGGTAGCCATTAGCAACTTTAAAAATAAACATGTATAAAATTAACAACTTAAAGCTAAGAATGTTTACAAGATTTTTTACGAACATGTAAATTGAGAATCCACAATACTTACAAGTCTGAGAATTCGAATCAGCTCGCAAAAAGCTATCGTTTTCAGAGGACGGGACCTCAGTCTAAGTTTCGTGGTGAATATCGAGTATTCGTGAGAAGGTGCTCAAGGCGGTTTTGCGCCGGACGGCGTACCCCCAGGACCTGCCTCAGAAACAATGCTTTGACCAGGTCAAGGTGCTTTGTTTAAATTCTCCACCATAAGGTTCCTCCAGATTACCTTTATGTTAAGGGCAGATGTTGTGAAGACTTGATTAAGCCTGCTGCAACTAGCGCCTTCCTGCATGCCTGTATTATGTGTGCTAAGAAGCTATGGCCGTTGCTGGGAAGAAGAAAGCCCAGATTACAAAATTTGTTAATTCTGCCGCCTCATTAGATTCACTGTGAGGTTTTGGCAATGGCATCATAGAGCTTGGCAAAGGCTTGTTTCAGCTGAAAGATAAACCCCAAGATGACTAGATCATATGTGAAAAGAAGCAGGTTAGCACATACAAACTACGGCCTGTCGGACGGCAATTGTACGGCAAAAGCAGCAGGGTCAAACGCACCGTTCGAGTCTCCGACCAGATGAGCTGTACATCAGTTCGACGAATTGCAATTTAAATCTTCTCTAACATTTTCTCAACGAAGGCCAAGCTTTTCTAAAATTTTTATGGCCAATCTTTTCTAGATTTTCATAGCCAATCTTTTCTCACTAAAGTTACCGCTGCCACAACAGAACACCTCAGTTAAAAGTTACTGTGAGGTGCTAAGGATGATGGTATTGTCTTCGGCCAGTAGCATGCCCGCTGGGCAGTGATGCGAGTAGCATCCATCAACAACGAACCTTTCACTCGATCGCTCACCGCCTTGTTCTATTTCATTAACTTCTTCCTATCCGCATCTTCTATTTCATTAACTTCTTCCTATCCGCATCTTCTATTTCACTACTTCTTGCTATCCCTATGCCGCGCGGCTACAACAAACATAAGACACGCGGGCATACGAGGCCGCAGCGCTAAGACGTTCGTCTCACGATTTAGGCGATCTTACTCACGTCAATGAGTGAACATCGTCGAAGGCATCTTCAATCGGCCAAGCCGGTCGAACAACGAACAATAACGCGCCTGTTGTTGCAATTTCGGGCCTACATCGGCATCTCGCTTAGCGTTCAGCACCAGCGTCCAGTCAGCCAGCGAGACAGCAAAGCAGCGACCTTCCCTTGAGGGCCGTAAAACGGCAACGTCGAGTTTGATCCGGCGGAATCGTCGTCAGTTTACCGAAAACCACCCGATTGGATGATTTGCAGGGCCGCACAATCGACTAAACAGTTCGAAACAGGTCGCCCGTGGTGGTGGTGGTGGTGGTAGAAACAAGGTGGCCGGTGTGGCAGTTTCCTGTTACCAGAAAATGAATCAAAAATATCTACTTTCCGCTGTTGATACGACGTAATATTATACAACCCGAATAATAGCAGCAGCAACAACAGGCGAAGCAGCAGCAACAACAGCAACAGCTAGGCGACAACGAGAACAACAATATCGACCACAATGACAAAACGGCAACAAAGACAGCAGCTAGTACAACATGAAAACAGTTAAAACAACAGGATAATCAAATAAGCAAAAACAGTAAAAGCAACCTTAACAATAACGCCATCTCCAACAACAGTAGGCGGACGGTGGGATCCTAATCATAGCTACATCCGTGTTTGCAACACAGCTATATATATATATATATATATATATATAATTATTCACACTGAGGCAAAGTGGAAGTTTGTGGAAGCCATTCATCCCAAAGCTCCCTCGCGAGGTACACATCTAACAGCGCGACTCTGCCGAGGCCTTGCCAGCTTTTTCTTACCACTCTAATACCAATTTCCGAAATACTTCTGTACTAAGTGATTTAAAGTGACTTTTTTACTGGCGATCCGCAATCGACACGCAGTTTCTTGCCGCTCGCGGCAAACAAAGGACACGCTTTGTATATGAGTACCGTTGTGAGACACTCGTCTAGCTGCGCAAATCTTGCTGCTGAATGATGACCCTACACCCTGCCAAAGCTGTAGCTTTTCAATAATATAATATTAAGTTTAAAAAAGATACACCACTGCATTCGCAGACAGTTGCCGGACATCTGTCGCCGATGTGCTAGGTAAGGGTCGCTCCTATATTGTGTAGTCTCAAAGCCATACTACAGGAGAGGAAGTTTGAAAAAATCAGCGGTTGGCCAACAGCAGCGTGTTACGTCTGCTGGAGCTAATCGACCCTTACGGCAAAACTTAACGGCTTTCGTCCTCCGCGAAGACAATATATTGGCAGGCTCATACAATGAAGGTAAGTATATACCTCGTCGCCGACGATTCGACGATTGGCATCGTGGTTCCGGTGGGGGCCACTACTATGTACTCCGCATACATTACGACTGGACTAAGGTCCCCTTTAGGGGTCCTCACTTTTTGGCTCAGTTGCAAGGTGCCTTCTCCACTTACGTTTACGTCTGGGCGGTATATATATATATATATATATATATATATATTGTTGTAAGTCTAGCAAGTGCAGTATTTACGTTCTAATAGAACAAGATTCTAACAATAATAGAACAGTCTTCAAGATGGCGGCGCCCGTGCGGACGCGTTTTCTGTGCGCTCTGATTGTATTTTACATTTGTACCCAAAATTGGACCGTTAATAGACAGTACGAGTCACTACGCGATGGTGACAATCCCTACGCTCTATATAGACCATCACTGAGGCCCCAACTACAGGATTCACTACTGAGCATGGTGAGTCTGTCCATTCATCCACCCCGGCACTGGCCTGTGAAGTCCCGACTTCTAAGGGCAACCGCGCTACTAGCACTGTTGCTTTTGTGTGGGGATATCGAAACAAACCCCGGACCTCCCTGCACTACTTGCGGTGGACAAATCCTTCAGGTTAGAGAACGTACTGTGTGTGAGGGTTGCAACAAACCCTTGCACACACACTGTTCCTTCCAGATACCGTAAAATAACAGCACAAACTGCAAGTCATGCTTCTGGCGAGAGGTCTCCTTGCACGCTGCCAAAAACACTACTCCAGCCAGCGCCACACCGTGCAAGTGCCTAGCGGAACTCCAGGCACTTAGGAAACAAATCGACGGACCTTACAAGGAAGATCCTGGGCAAAAGTAGCACAGCACTAACAACACTAAAAACAGCTGACCACCGAGCCAACCAACCGACTATCAACAGATACCAACCGAAGCAGCAGCAACAAAACGTGCAGTTACGTTCGAAGCGCGACGTGCCTACTCCACGGCGTCTCCGTCTCAATAGCAGCCAACACTACAACGTCGTCGGCACACCAAACGAAGTGCATACTCCACACAACCCTCCCTGGCACACAGTCGGAAAAGGCGGACGTAAAACGCACGTTACGACCGGCACGAACAAAATGACTCAGCTAAGAGCTGTAGAAGCACATAGCGTACCAGATCGTCCGCGTGTTAAAGCACTTTTTGTTAGCCGCGTAGAACTGTCACACTCTGCGGACGCGGTCAAAGAGTATGTATGTCGAATAATAGGGACAGACACAGAAGTGAAAGTGACAAAACTTGCTGGCATGAACCAGGAGTATTACAACAGCTATCACGTGCAGGTAGCTGCAAATAAATTCAATGAACTACTAGGCCCGTCCGTCTGGCCAGACGGCATTCACTTTCGCCCGTACCGCGGCCAGTTACACCAATATATATGGTGTCCAGCGCAGTGCACGAAGTGGGGGCGAGCATCGGCGCCAAACGATACAGGGCAAGCGTGGAGGAAGATCACAGTGAAAACAAAGAAATAGAGACAAATCAATGACAAAATAGCCAGACAACACCCCAAGAACACAAAACAGCTCCATCGAAATGTCTGTTATGGAATGTTGAATCTCTCAACCAGCTATATCGAACAACAGGAGAGAACATATTCAGCAAATACGGCATATTGCTCTTAACGGAAACATTCGAAACAGACCCCACAAAAACCCTTTTCCCCCACCACAAAGTATTTCACGGACTGGCCATTAAGCCGGAGGGACGAGGAAGACCAAAATGGGGCGTGTGTATAGGAGTAAGAACAACGGAGAATGCCAAGCTTCTTCATAGCACTGCCAGACACATTGTACTAGAGCTCACCGATTATTACTTAATATGTATTTATAGCCCGCCTGAAAAGGCGGTAGATCAAGTGATACAGGACATTGGCGACTGTATGGGACTTTGCACAGATGCGAATAAAAATGTGTAATAGGTGGAGGTTTCTTCAGAGCCTACATATATTAGTTGGAATGAATACAGCGCGGTTGATGTTATTCTCTCATCAGTATCACAGACGACTGATACTATATTTGGCATCACTATCCGCCCATCGGCTCATCGTAAACATTCTCAGGTCGAGTTCAAACTGCATCGCAAACAACGTGTGGTCACGTCCCAAATTAAGCACGTCTACCGCTCACTAAACAGCCACCTACTGGAACAAGTATTACAGCTAGCTGAACACAGCAACGACGTGAACCAAATTGAAAGAACAATTAAATGGTCCATTCTCCTCGCTGCGAAATCAAACGTAAAGGCAAAAATCAAGAGACACAAGCCTTGGTTTGATGAGGAGTGCCGGAGAATGAAGCACGCAATGTGTTCAATTCAAAATAGGTCACCAGCAACACTCTGTCGCATAGCAGAGATGAAAAATGAATTCACGCACATGAAAAGAGAGAAAAAATTGCGTTACGAGGAAGATCAGCGTGTACGGCTTATAACAGTAAGCGTGCAGAAGCCGTGGCTGCTTCTCCCGAGGAGACCAACGTCGCTAAATCCAGTGATAAACGATAATGACTGGGTGGATCACTTCAGAAGACTACTGACACAAGAGTGCGCATTGCCAGGCCGAGATGCCTGTGACGATGATAATTTTACAGATTTTACCGAAAACGAAGTCGAAGCCGCTATTAAGCAGAAACAAGATGGGAAGTCGACAGGCCCAAATCTTATTGCATATGAACACCTCAAGAAGAATGTAAATGTAGTTTGTCCAATTTTAACAAAGCTATACAATGTATGTCTTAGACAAGGGAAAATACCCGTCGAGTGGCGGCAAAGCTTTCTGCAGCCTATCTTCAAGCGTAAAGGAGACCCAACTGACCCGAGAAACTATAGAGGCATCGCACTCACAAGCGTGCTCTATAAGATTCTAACATCGCTAATCGTTAACAGGCTGTATTCGACCAGCGAGGAGAAGGTCCCGCCGGAGCAATATTGCTTTCTACGGGGACGGTCTACGTCAGATGCGGTCTCATTTGTAGTGCAACATGTATCATATCGCCGCTCAGTGAACGAAATGAAATACGCTGCTTTTATTTATTTTAAAACTGCACTTGATTGTCTTCCAAGGGACTGTCTGCTGAACACTCTACGATCAAGCTTTGACATAAAGGGAGCAATTTTTACATTTTACATGACATTCTAGCATACAACGTCATAACGATTAAAAACGGCGATCACTACGTACAAGAACCCGTAACACAAACAATCGGAGTGGCCCAAGGAGACTCAGTTTTCCTTTTCATTCTGTACGTAACTGGACTCTTGGATCTGCTCCGTGGTCTCAAAGCCCCACACGTTTCTATGCAGATGACTTGGTTATCCTAGCAAAATCCCGAAATCATCTTCAGTTTTATCTCAACGAGACTACACAATGGTGTGAACAGAACAAACTCTCGATCCACACAGATAAAACAAAGGTAATGCGTTTCAGCAGAGGAGGATCATATGCTGCTAGAGACCATCGCTTGAAAATAAACGAGAGAGTGCTTGAGGTGGTCAACAGATTCACTTACCTAGGGATTATCCTAACCCCAAGGCTCTCATTTAGTACACATGTTGACGGAGTACGGGCAAAAGCGGCGGCCACAATCATCTTACTAGGAGATCTACGCGACGTAGACCTAAAAACAGCAATGAACTGTTTTAAAATCAACCATAACACCATAACATTTTGTCTACCCGCCATAGCACCGCTTTTGACAATGAGTGATTTAAAAGTCCTAGATAGAGTGAAGGCTTGCTTTGTCAAACGTATATTGGGACTGCCTGAAAACGCATCTGCCACACTAGCGTTAGAACTGTGCGGAGAGAGAACACTCACGGAAGACTTGGTTCTCAACAGGGTCCCGTTCAACACAGAAGCATTGGACTCCTACCGAACATTCAGGGAGTCAAGAAACATACAGTTTGCCATTGAAAACTACACTGATGGCCCAGCATTTTGTTCTAATAAATGGAAAGGAAGCCGCCAACGGAATCGCACAATTGTGTGCCGAACGACATGGCACGGATACCACCATTTTATGTGCATGAAGCCAAATTGTTTTACCATTGAAGAATGCGTATGCAGTTATTGTGGACAGTCCGATATTGGGCGGTACCACATGCTTGTATGTAAGGAAATTGTTGGAACCTCCCTAACAGCCAGAGTTGATTATATAATGTTAGACCGCACTGTTGCATTGTGACTGTAACTACCTTCTATGGTGAATAAATCATGAATGAATAGAACAATATAATATACGCTGTTATATATCAATGCCAACTGCCCCGTGCTGTTCTCTTAACCATTTCCAAATTCCTAGTTTTCTTAAAAATGCTAGAGTACTCTCTTTTGTGAAGTCAAGCGTCACAAGAAAAATAAAAAGAAGTTAACTCTGCTTATATATATGTATATATTGCATAGCGAGACAGCATTCCATTTAGCCTCCACTCCATTAAAGCAATTTTAACAAGGCTTTACAAGGGCCCGAATGTGTCAAGTGCTGTAATTTGTATATACCACATTTGCAAGCTGACCTAATTCAATAATAGTACGCTTGGTACGCAATGCAGTTCCATGGCTAGGGCAATTTGATTGCAAATTATTGCGTTCCTAGGCATTCTGCCATCGCATTAAAAGCACAAGCTACCATACCAGTACTAGTATAAGATATTCCTTGGTTCACAAAATAATATATATCACGTCGATTGCTCTAAGCAATACTCTGCTGACCTGCAAGCCGGCTGCGTTATTATGGCCACACGACGTTTGGTCGCTCACGTATTTAGCCGTATAGCACCCGCATGGAGTGTGAACGGCGGTATATGACACAACTTCAGTTCGGCGGTGATTACGGCGTACCCGGCGGCATATGATATTGCAGAAGGTGATCATTGGCCTCGGGGTTGCTCGGAAAGAAAACTTTCGTTGCCAGGAGGCGCGAAAGCATGTCGCGAAGCCCACTCTGCAGTGAGAGACAAGGCAACTTTTTGTCGTGCAAGCTGTGCGAACAATACGCCGTCCCCGGCATCGCTATCACGGGCACCCCCCAAGTAATCAGAATCAATCCCCTCGTATCCCCCAGGGATATGCATATAGACACAACAATATCGAATAGCGTCGCGCGTTAGAGTGAGTGCTCCGAGAACGTTACCGTTGACTCTCGAAACGACATATAAGCGACAGATTATCGCTGTTGTTATCGTCGCCGTCGTCGTCAGGATATTCCTGATCGAATTTAAGGTCCTGTATACTAGCACCATGACGACATAGCTAGCAGACTCAGCTAGGCTTGACACTGGAAGGCGACGCGACACGCTCCGACAGTGCCAGACCCCCCGTCTTTGGCGTACGTTCAGGGCACGCGTTTGTTTGCACAATTGCTTTTAGCTGAACATTTACCGCCTTTTTTACTTCACAAGGTCATACTTTCTAGCTGAGATGAGTGACTGAATTTCACGGGAAGTGAGCCTGGTTGTGGGTAAGCGAGAACACGGTGATTTACCTTGTTTATGGAAAATAGCTTTATAATCCGAGCAAGATGGCTTAGTGGCAAAGCCTTTGCCTTGCATTCGGGAGGACTGGATTCGAGACCCAGACCGGCCACTCTTAATTGGTTTGCATGGTTTCCAATTTAGACAAGGTAAATGCCGGAGTGGATTAAAATTAGCCATGACATGAAATTGCCTTACGGAAAAACTTAAACAAAAATTTAGGTAATTGCTCCATCTTTAGAACTAGCCGAACAGTAGAACAAAGTCGAAATCATAAAGAAAATCTTGGACCAAAATTCCTAAGGCCCGAGAGCATTAATTTAAATGACTTCGCTTCTACATAATATTTCTATATGATTAATTTATATAATTATTCACCCCCCCCCATAATTTCAGGAAAACAGTAACCAAAAAAGATACCTGCAGCATTTTATGATTGTTTTTTTTAGAGGAATTTAATATATACATGTGAATGTTTAAATCCACGGCACCGATTCACTCCTTCACGGGCTCACTCCTCATCTATCACTCGTGTCCGAGTGGGAGTCCTGCCCGACCCCTGAACGCGGGTCCATCCAGTCTTTCATAGTTCGTTACCTCTCTGAATCTCTAGGGAAAGCCGTTGGCAGAAGAAAGTGCCTGCCCTCTTGTCCATTGTAGCTTGCTGTAAAGCGTCGCCAACCTGGGAAATTAGCGTGGTTGTGAGGGGCCCAGGGCCACCCAGCGTCTCGAATGCGAAGAGTGAAATGTGGTACGCCAGGCCTAAGTTCGCATACTTTCTTGTCTTTGATGTCTCGGCGCGGGAAGCGGCAGTTCCTGGGCGAGAAGCGCCGGGACCGACAAGGGAGGGGGTCAGAGAGTCGGTCACCGTCGCATCCCACACCAGGGAACGACCCTTGTAGAAAGGTATCAAAGTCAAGCCGTCGGGCCGTTTGCCATCGTCTCTAGAAAGACCAGGCGGTTCCAGGACGCAAGGGATTCCGGCCTTTCGCAACAACCTTGCAAGAATGTCATTCAGAGCGGTGTGACGTGGGCGCCGGCCCGCCGAGTGAGCGCAAGACAGGCCGTGTCTGGCCAGGCGTCCGACGGGCTCGCCACAAGTGCATCTGTGTGGCTCTACCAAATCAGCTCCCAGTCTCAGGCCAACGCAGATTCGGGTGGATTGGTCGTCAAGGCGGGTACCCAATGAGTCAGCGGGGAGTGTGTGTAGCCAGTCGCTCGCTCCTGGGCGAGCGACGGCAAGGAGGCGCGCCCTATTCTGGTCGTCACCGCATTCTTCAAGCAACTCAGTAAGCGAAGATTCGTGCTCTTCTCGGCCCAGGCCCTCTGGCAGGCAAGTCTATTCATATCAGGCGGTGAAGCCTGGAGTCCAGCCGCTATAGCGTCGCGAGTTGCCTCAAACAATGCTCAAGCCCCCGGCGGGAGCAGGCGCTGGACATGACCCGAAGTAGCGTGCATCGAGGCGGCCACGGCAGGGCCTGCCAAGGAGCGGGCCGAGGGAAGACCAAGATCGCCTATGGAGGTGGGGAGAGCCGCCTGGCGCACCTCTCGTGGTCGTAAGTTCAGACCCTAAACCGTCTCGAGGGCCTCCACCACCTGGTCCCGAACAATGCATGAATCGTATGATATGTACGATGCGACACGCGGAGAACGACGAGCGGAGTAGGTAAAGCTCTTGGTGGGCTCCGACCAGAGGTAGACGTTCTTACATCGCCCACAATCTGTCCATCATGGGGTCGAGTAGACTTAACAGTGCAGATGGTAGGAGCGGTGCGCCAAGGAGCGTAACTTCGTGTTCAGACACGACTCTACACCCCGGTAGTAACGCAAGTAAGGCACTCAATGTGGGGTACGTCCGGGTCTGTCCCCGGCGCGAACACCTCGCATTTGGCCGTGTTTAACACCAAGCCACTGACTGTCTCAAAGGCAAGAATTCTGCGCACTTCCTCGAGTAAGTCCTCCATCCGTCCACCGAGTGTGCCATCGTCGAGGTACCAGGCGTTGAAAGGCACTTGTATTGAGTTGACAAGCTCACGGATACCCAGGCTGAATAGAGCCGGCCCCAAGGGGTCTCCCTGCTGTATACCTGATGCCGAGGACAACGTGTGGGCCCCAAGCAACAGGACGGATGGCTCTCTGTATGCGTGATTCACTAAGTTAAAGATTTCCGGTACTGCATCACGAACTGCACGAAGTATATAATCCCTTCGAATAGTATTGAATGCATTGCGAAAATCCAACTTCAAGAGTGCCGTTCGGGGCGGGCTTGATTGGACGAAGGCTCTTGCTGCATGTACAGCTGCCTCCGCCCCGCCTGCTAAGCCAAAACCCAACTAGTGCGGGCCAAGCTGCTCAATGATAAGATCTTTGGCCTCACGACAGGCTATTTTTGCAGCAATCCTCCGTATCGGGCGAATCGATGAGTCCTTTTTGCGGAGTGCGAATAGCTTGGCGCCGAAGATAATCTCCCTGACCTCAGTCGGCAGTGTACCCCATCTCAAGACGTCCATCACTCTGGCAAGTGCTGCGGCCAGTCTCCTTGCCACCGGTCCAAGCACGGGTGCAAGAAGGTCCTTCAGATGATGCGGACGCAAATCGTCAGGACTGGCGGACGAACTGGCCGGAAAGCTGGCAACAGCTCCCAAGACATCATCGACTGAAGAGTGACGCTGCGTCATAGAGTCAGGAGGGTCCGGAAAATTTGAGTCCGATGGAGCAGGTGGGTGCTTGGCGGCAAGCGAGGCCAGGACTTCGTCTCCCGAAACAAACGAGTCCGTAGAGTATAGTAAGCGGGCCGCCCCGGAAACGTCTCTCTCGGACAGTTTAGACGAAACGCGGCGTGCCGAGTCCTTAGGGGAGTCGCACGCATCTGATGTGACTCTTCTAACACCACCTACGCGAAATTCGAACCGCCAGCCGTCGCGAAACGCTCGGAGGTTTGACCGAACAGTCGCTGCCAAAGAGGTGGACGACGAAGTGCGAGGTGGCAGTTGAAGGACCACGTAAGCGAATGACAAGAGCGACTCCCACGAGGGGACGTCGTTGTTGGCCGCCACAAGGTCGAGGACGTCGCATAGGGACTCGGCAACCAAAGGCCTCACAGCCCGGGGGACTACACGCATTACCCTAGATTGTTGCGGCGCAAGTATGAGCCTGTCGAGCAGCGACTGTCTAGGCTGTGACGGGCGTGCTGGCGTGGAGGAAGCAGTCGAAGACGACTCGGGAGTTGTGGACGTGGGACGACATCTAGCTTGGTGAATGGGGAGACCGCAGCGAGTGAAGTCCCGGCCGCATCTGGGGCAAGTGACCCTTACGGGAGGGTTACCTGCTATTGAAACGGACTAAACGAGGGGGATGGGGGGCTACGTCGGGGGACTGAGTGGGCTCAGGGTTCATCATTTGGGAGCTGGTGCGGGAGACACCAGGCCTTGCAGCAACGGGGCCAAAGCGAGCAGGGGACGCAGTACCTTCACAATGTCTCGAAGAGTGTCGCCTAGTTTCGGGTTGATGCGAGCGAGCATGGACACGGCCTTAGACAAAGACCCGAAATCAAAGTCGTCGGTCGACTTAGGTGGGCGCGCCCGAACACGGGTGACGGCGCGGCCGCGCGGAACCGGCTCACTCCGAGCCAATCGGCGATGACGCTTGAAAGGGCGGCGAAAAGCGGCCTTGACTTGTTTAGAAGGTCCTGTTTCAGGAGGTGGCGGAGTCTTCGCACGAAGTGTAGATTTGGCGGAGCGGGGATCGGCCGAAGAGGGGGAGCACGACCTCAGCACGCGCTGCCGAAGGCTCCGGAGCCTCATCCGGGGAGGCTGGTATCACCAGACGACGTACGGCCGCCGCGTAGGTGCTTGGTGCAGATGTGCCTGGCCGAGTAGGTGCAGGATCCGGGACAACGACCAAGGTGGCCGCCGGCGTCGACAACTGCGCATGTTGAAGCATGCGTGAGCCGAGCAAAACCTTGCTTTTCTCGCGGGCTAATGCAAAAACGGGACAGCCCGAGTCCCCTCTAGGGTGAGGACCACTGCAGTCTACGCAACGAGCTCGGTTTCGACATGACGCGGCTAGGTGGTCGTGCGCACCACATCTTCTACATGCACGAGCGCGAGTGCAGCGAGTTGCCGTTTGGCCAGTGCGTTGGCAATTAAAGCAGACAATCGGTGACGAAGCTTCAACCGACACATCATGGTCCCTCCACACAATAAAGACCTTATTAGGGGGCGTCCTCTTGAAGAGAACGTTTTTTTAAAAATCAAAAGCGGAAGTTCTCTGAGGCGTCGTTAGTTAGACAGCACAGCATTTGAACGTAACCCATTATGCTATCTAAGGATTTCATGAGTATTAGGCTATCTGATGATGCAATACTGTGATGCCAGTCTTGCTAGGATAATCAAAAACGTTTCTTAGTTAACAGGTAACTAACTTAGTATTACATTTGAGCTTTATGTGCAACACCCTCGAAATGCGTACTCTTGGCACATGTAGATTAGAGTGCATTACTAAACCTACCAGTTAGATTTAAACTACCAGTTAGTTACATTGTTTCCAGTCGCGGGCTCTTAGATTTATGTGGCAGAGTACTAGACAAATAAATTGAGCGGTCGGTAATCTAGTTTGATTGTACTTTTTTTTCAAGTTCTCTTTTATTGTTTTCAAAGGGTAGATAAATAAAAAACGAGAGAGTGTACCTCGAAGAATCAAGTTAATTTCGATTCAAATATGACTTAGTTGTTGGTTTTGCCTGCGCGAACCACGTCGGTGCGCAGAAGGAAATGAACCAAACGCAAGATCTCCACTGAACACTCTCCTTGCCCGAGGCCAATGGCATCCCGGCATTCGGTGATGCTGGCGATGTAGCAAAGGCTTGTGCAGTCGCGCCGAAGCTTGTTCAAGGCAACAACATGGCTGTATATACAGCAGATCATCAACAATCTGGCTGCTGTCTAGTGATACTATGGTACTCACGAACGCGGAGGCGAAATTTAAGCCTTAAGACTTGCGCGCTGAGTTGCTGTCGTTGGGCTGTTACCGCCTTCAACTAAGCAATTTTGAACGACGACCGAACTCTCCATCTCCAAGGGAAACGTGTGCCTCCCAATCGGTAGAAGTAGGACCAATAGTTGATTTCGCACAGGCAACATTCGAAACATGTAGTTAGCCAGAGCAAAGCTCCAGCCTGCACCGAACACTGATTAGGCTTTGTGCCCTAGTAGTCGTAGATAGTCCCTTACTTCCGGCGGCGGTTGACACGTTCAATGGCCTTTCAGCAATAAAGCAATATCGGTGGGAAATACGGCTGATTGCAGTAGAGCTATCGTAACCATAGTATCGTAGTAGCCTTCGTGTGGCTTGCGCAGGAGTGGCCAGGTTCAAATTGGAGAGCTGCCCAAAGCTAATTTCCAGAAAGATCCGGATAAATGCGCGCTTAGGAAGGACATCTCCCTATCCTTTTCCTCGAAAGGACACATCATTGAAGGCTACTCAAGTCAACATTTAATCGCTGTACGCAAAGAGCGAAAGCCAAGAAGGCCCAACAAGCTGAAATAAGACCAGAAGATATCTAGGGGTGTTTAAGCTCGGATGCAAGAAAGGGCCCTGCAGTTTGGTCCTTTTGTGTTTAGACACTTAAGGCGTATAGCTTCAATTATGGTTGGAGTTTAAACTTGTTCTTAAGACGGCACGCTTGCTGCGTCACAAGAAACCATTTAAAGGGACTGATTTGAATTGACCCACTGGTTGACTTCGTGGTCCGTATCAAGCTAGCCCTCAGTGATGCCAAATGTAAAGTATTGTAAATGGGGCAGTCCTATGAACATATATATTAGCATCAACAACGGCACTACAGCAGCTACCCTTTTAGAGCGGACTGCTTTAAATAACAAGCATATCCCAAATAAATGCAAAGCAGCATCCAACATGACGATGACATAGTTTACTAAACCTCCACTGGGCCTAGATTTTTTTTATTTCTTATTGGTAGGGGCCTCTAGGCCTCGGTAACGACAGCCAAATGCGGCATAGCAAGCTTACCCTGGAGCTCATGAAAAGTAGAAAAAATTCTTTAATTTAGCGGTATGGCGTAGAATACACCGCAGACCATGTTGCACCATGGAGTCGTGGCAAAGCTCGACTAAGAAAAATCTCACAATCTACCGAGGACTAGAGCTCCGAAACGTACTTCAGCCGTACGCTCACAATCGAGACGCTGAGGAATGTATTCCTTCCTATTTATTTAGACGCCAGGGAATGTGACACAAACCACCACTACGTTTTCCAAGAAGCTGGGCACGAAGATTTCTGCCGTGAGGAAGTACAAGTATTCGGACTTATGCTTACATTAAAAGTTTGCTATAGAATTTACTAAAAGCTAGCTATAGATTTTGAGTTGTACCGGCTTGTTGTACCGACGATGGATGTTCTGAGGCCAAGGTTATTTAAGCATTTACTCTAATATTGAGTTATAGTTAATAACGAATAAATTCGTAAAGTGAACGTTATATTCGAGCACATGATATCAAAACATGTACCGCAATGCTCCAGTTGAACCTAGATCCGACCAGGTCATCCTCATAATTTCTAAATGCAGTAGAGAATATAATGCCATCCATAATTATTTTCGTAATTACCATCTTTACGGGCACACCATTAATTGCGATATCAGGCGTGCGGGGACGGGAGACCATGGCTATAACGCTGACAATCGATCAGATCCTCGAGAAATCGAACGGGGATAAGCAATCAATAGCGTACCTGAGAAAGCGTATCGCCTTAAAAGTCCAGCGTGGCATCGCAAGAATGATTGTTGATGCGCTTCCGAGAAACTGAATGTGTATACAAGCAGTTAAATTTGTACATTTAAGGGCTGGCATTCATTAACAAAGTAAATACATACACGTATTATTATTATGACTATACTAGTTTTTTTTATGAGGAAGTATCGATATCTGTTCTGCTGATTCGTAGTCCCTCTGTCCGGGAATTAGTTGAGGCCATCTTGAAGCTAGTTCTGTTACTCTTAGGTTCTAGGGAAGAGTCTTTCTGTCTAGAGAAGGCCCGTTGGCTGCTATGGGCGCCGTTTGTTGATTGTGCAATGTTGAGCGCCATAGGTATTTAAGTCCTTTTGAAGAGGCGGCGTGTTGTAGCCCTGGCAGTCCGTGCGCTCCCATAAGAATGCGGCATACAACATACCCCAAGTACTTAACCATGGGTGTGACTGTTGCTGGGATGCCCTTCCGAGCGTAAGTTCAGATTCTGTAGAGAGCGCTTCGGGCCGTTTTAAGTAAGTGCGTAATCCGTTTTAAATAAGTGCGTTTTTTGTGAAGCCAATTAAAGGCCTAGCAAATTAAGGTATTATCGGATATCCGCCAGGTCCCCGTCGGTTGTTCCTTCAAGCAAATCCTCGTGACGGGCGCTAACGGTCAGTAGCATACCGTCTGCGGGGCCGACGGAATAAACTTCCGGGAATGTGGGAGTTTAAGTCAAACGCGGGTTATTTCAAAAGAGCTAATCCCAGTACAGATCGTCGGGGGCTTCGGCTGTGATTGCATAATCTGCGCCTTCGTAGGTGGATGCTCGGTCTTTTAGGCACTTTTTTAAGCTGTTTTTATGGGGTTTTATAAAATCACACTGAACGCGCCTTTGACATCTATGGATGGCTAGACAATGCAACCGGTTTTCTCTCGGCGCATTTCTCTGTGTTTCATCTATGTTCTAAATAATACGCAAACAAACGTCTTGTTTAGTAGTGAGGAGGTTCTTTTATGGGTTGACTGGCTCTCCCACAAACGTAGACTTTGCACAACTATGTAAAATAAATAGACAGAATAACTAATTTTATGAGTTTCATCCTCACTCCTAAACAAGACGTCTCCGTTCTCTGCTACCATCAGGAAAGACTATTTGCTTGCGGAGTTCAACCAATCTTAAAATAAGTACATACGGCTATGATAAACCCTGTATTATATATATATATACATCAAAACACGGTGCAAACGTGCCTGTATCTATATGGATCTCTTATGAATTCGTTCGCTGTGTTGCCCCTAGAACGACATCTGTTACGTGTTCTGTGCACTTCTTAGTAATAAGATTACACCGTCATTACACCGAGGTCTCTGATCAGTTTTTTTTAGTGCAAGGGGACGTTTACCTACTGAGTAATAGTGCGTATATTTCCGTGACTTAAATTAAGTACACGCACGTTTGCGCCGACCGTTCTAGAGTAAGAGAGATAGACGACTCGTGAAACGTATTTACCGTAATTGGGCGTTTTCTGCAATCTTCGGAGGAGTCTGGTTTTTTTTTGTATATTTTAGCACCATCCACATAGGTCTCATATTACACGTTTTTTACAAAATCGTATTCTAAAAGAAAATATTGTGAAGGATAACCATGAATGGCCGAATAATGGTTCCTTGAGTGCAACGGAGGTGGCTTAGTCCTTCTTACACAGAGCTTCGTGAACACGAAACTTTCGCTCACGTAGGAAGGCAATTTTCCGTGCTCCTATTTTGGTGCCTAGCCCAATCTTGCTACACATTCATATGTATATATAATATATATATATATATATATATATATATATATATATATATATATATATATATATATGCATGTGTAGCAAAATTGGGCTAGGCACCAAAAAAAATTATATATATATATTTTTTTTAGATTTTTCCGTAAGGCTAAAGCCCGTGTACGGTTTTTCATGTTATGGCTAATTTTTAATCCACTCCGGCATTTACCTTGTCTAAATTGGAAATTATGCAAACCAATTTAAGAGTGGTCGGTCTGGGTCTCGAACCCAGATAATATATATATATATATATATATATATATATATAACTGAATAAATAAGTCTCTCTAAGCGTTTATGGGCTACAACGATGACTCATATGAGTCGCTTAATTTCGTGCCACAGGGTACTTTCCCGCTTGTGTCCTGGGCTTACAATCGCCGTCCAAAACTTTTCTATATAATCGAATCTTTAAGGCGACCGATAAAACATCAAGCTTAATGGGTAGCATATCGAGATGCCAAATGCAACTGAAGGCACTCTGTTCTCGGCGCAGAAGTTCAGGCGTAAGGCTTCTTTGGTATTATCGTTAATGGTTCTAACACATTGAACATGCCTGAACAAACTCGAACCTCAACCTTACACCATGGCCACTCACTTTGAACTAGGAATAAGACTCCTACGCCTCGTGAGTCAGAATATTTTCTAAATACAGAAAAGAGGCATCTATAATCACATACAGCTTAATTAGTTTTGAATAGTGTGTTTCCCACAGCGGGGTGTGGATCTCTTTATAGAATATAAAGACGGGTCGTATGTCGGTCATGCTGTCGGTTATCTCCCATATCAGGTCACATGAATGACCGAGTAATAAATAGTTCTTTGAGTGCAACGGGGGTGGCCTGGTCTTTCTGAGACAGAGAATCGTTCGTAAATATTCTAATATCCTAAGTCTAAAATCAATGTTTGAAGGAATCTCAGCGGCTCCTAGACATTATGTGCAGTTAATACCGATATCGAACTGCATACAAGTGCGGCCCTCTAGTGTGGCCAAGTGCGTCACTTCTTGCAACGCCTTCTTTAAAATGCTGAGGAAAATAAATACGATAAATCACTTCTCACTTCTCGTGAGTATTGAGAGAGAGAGAGGTCGGATTTAAATTGGCGTTAGATAAGCTCAAAATCAGATATCCATACGTCTACGCGTTATGGGAAGAATATTGCGGTAAAGTTCATAGCAATAAACGAATAATGAACCTTACGTTCCCGTTAAGGCTAAACAACCCGCCAACTCCATGGAAGCGTGATGCTAACGGACTAGATATTTTTTCTAAATATAGCGTAATATTAGTGTAATTACAAATATACACACAATTGGTCTTTTGAATATTCATGTGATGGTCGTCCAATTTGCTGCTATTGTTTTTGACGTCGTTTTTTTCTGCAAGTGACATACGCTAATGACTAAGCTACTTTGTCACAATAGAGTGTTGACGTGTCCGATAGACGACGTCGGTGGCGGTTGTCATTGAAACGAATGGAAGTAGTATTTTTCATATATCAGGATCATTCAAATAGATAATATAGACACGAACCATCTTCACCATCCACGCACCTGCGATACGTTGCCTTTTGCGCGTGCTTGCTGTCCCGTGATGTACTCTTCCACTGAATATATTCCGGATGACTTAGAAAAGCCTCTGTCCTATCATTATTATGTTTGTGCGTACGCATGAACGCAGGCAGACCGGCAGGCCGTCAAATTCGATTCCAAACGTGTCACTCTTGCAAATAAGGTATGTCTAGTCAAACCCGTCTGTTGCTGCTATGGCTGACAACAACAGCAACAACAACGACAACAACAACAATATCCTGATCCTAGGAATTGAAGCGAAATAACGACACATTCTGACCTGTTGATGCACGATGGATGGACGACCATTGGGTAAATCTATGGCTGAACTGCAGGAGGATTGCAAGCATTGTGACATCCCTGGATGGCTGTTGTGATCTTAGCAAACGTAGCACGCGTATCGGAAAAAGACTGATCTCAGGGCCTCAGTTAAACACATACGCAGTGCCCAACGGTGTGCATAAATTATAGGAAAAAGAAAATTACTATTGTGCAACACCAGCGTGATTTCACCACACGTTTCCTACTCTTAACAGCATGCATCTCT
Source organism: Dermanyssus gallinae (assembly GCA_003439945.1). Classification (NCBI taxonomy): domain Eukaryota; kingdom Metazoa; phylum Arthropoda; class Arachnida; order Mesostigmata; family Dermanyssidae; genus Dermanyssus; species Dermanyssus gallinae. The sequence goes on along the minus strand of QVRM01001831.1, from coordinate 32,086 downwards.
CTGTATAGCTGCATCACTATGACATCCGTGAGCACACAACGTCGTACATTCGTCCCTGCCGCGTTCGGGTTTCTAGGGCGCACTCTTACGTCCTTGGCCTCGGACAAGAACTAAAGGGGCTGATGCCTCTCGAATACGGCTCTGCGCACTCTACTCCTCGGGTGGTTGGCGGCATCGACCATCCCCTGATCCGAGCGCAGCAATACCGGGGACATCCAATACTAGACCACGGCCGAGAGTATCGAAGAGGCTGTCGCACGGGCGCACCGCCCCTTTACAAGGAGGCAAGATACCGAGTGAGAGAGATAGGGGCACAAAGAGAGAGAGAGAGAGAGAGAGACAGGGGGAATGAGAGGAGAGAGAGGAATAGCAAGAGGGCGCTCAAAGCTCAGCCAGCTCAAGGAACGAAGATGCAAAACAAACGAAGCGGTGGACAGCGAAACGCGAAAGAACCCAGAATCCCAGCGTATTGTTCGTCGTCCTAGGCGTTTCAATCCCCACTCCCCTCACTCCACCCCACCCACCCCCATTTGCAATGGAGCAGGGTATTGCACACGGGGTTGCATTGCATCGCATTTTGGCACGACCTACCTTGCTGCTGCTGCTGGTGACCTCGCTCTTTCCCCTGCTGCTGCTGCTACGTCTATTGCCACTGTCAATGGCTGGCAGTGACTGCTGCAACGACAGCTTTTATTACGATTACTACTACTACTACTACTACTACTACTACCACCAGTACAAATACGGCGTTGCTCTAGCCGAATCGTGAAGCAGACCCGCGCGTCACCCCCCGCCGCCACCCCCCGCCGCCACCGTTTACCCGTATTCACCCGCATCGGTGGGCGCTGAATGGGCAGCCGTCTGGCTGGCTGGCTGGATGCACACGCACCCCTCCGTTGGCAGGCGGCGGCAGACAGGTATGCACACGGCACGCACGTATTGCACGTACATGCACAGTGCACTCAGATACTCATCCAGCTGCAGCCAAGAAGCGGCAGCGACAGCGACAGCAGCAGCAGTAGCAGAAGCAACGACATTTGGTCGCTGCGTCTGGAGAAATCTGATAGGAGATTTGCTTCCTTTCGTTCTCAGACGTTCGGCGTCGTCGTCGTCGCCGGCAGGGGTATCGACTTTGACTTCGGGTTCGTCTTACTGCTACTGCTGCTGCAGCTGCTCCTATTCGCCTGCTGTTTGTCTTACTTCAGGGCGAACATCGGGGGGGGGGGGGGTGAAGACGACGGCGCAATCGACGAATAACACCCCACGCAGGCGACTTTTTAGGCACCACGACGGTCTTGCGCCTCTCTGACATTCGTCGCCGCCGCCGCCCCACATCGGCTCCGCAGTCTGCATCTTGGGGGGTAAGTTTCGTTCCGATGCTACCTCTCGCTTCCGCCGTCCTTTGCTTCTCCTTTGCTTTTCCTTTGCCCCTTCTCCCTCTCCTCCTGCTACTCTATTGCATTCTACATACGGTGGCATTTATTCCCTTGTAGGAATTGTACTACTCGTCGGTCGGCTGTGGGTCGGCTGTCGGTGATATTAGACGACCGAATCGGCAAGCAAATCGACGCTGCGTCTCTGCGCGGCGTCACAGCGGCAACGTGAGCAATCACGACAAGCCAATCTGTGCCGACCTCGCTTGCTGATTACGCCCGCGGCCGTTACTGCTAAACCGCGAACGCGGGCAGACCTCATCGATCCTCTTCCGACACCGCGTTTGGAACCGCCGGTAAAGAACATTCGGAGGCAGCGAAACATTTACTTCGCGCCGTTAGGTAGAAACAATCTGACGACAGACGTCGCCCGTTATGGTGGTGGCCAGATGGCCAGCCTAATTGCGGCGCTGAGCGAAATCACTGCGGCGATATGCTTGCCACCCTGCAATTTGTACAGGGTAGATAATAGAGATAATAGTATCGGGAGAGGTAGTATGTACGTCTGACGTAGGGAAGATAGTATGTGCGTCTTTAGAGCATTATAAACATCACTAGCGTATATGTGCGCCATAGTGACGCTGGTGCTTTACGTATATGTTTAAGCATATGATAACTCACAGATTGTATTTGTTTGTTTTGCCTAAATTAATTATGTTTATTATATGATCTAATATTTGTTCTAAGACCGTTCGACACTCTTTATATATAAATATATATATATATATATATATATATATATATATATATACTTCTTTGTTTTTTATAGAGATTAGATGTAGATTGTAACATGCGTGATGCACACCGGACGTTGTTGTTAACGCCACGTTAGAATGACACTCAGAAACCCACTAAAATCCAGTTGTCCTCTTTGCCCTCTATCGAGTATGGTCGCTATACTGTTTTCTCGAGATAACTGCGCCTGGACTGATCTGATGCTAAGAGATAGCGCCGAGAGTCGGTTGCTTCTGCTGTGCGCGGAAGAATTTGTCGCAGCTCTGCTGAGGCTTTTATGCTGCAGAGCCCACATGAGGTGTTCTTGTGAGAGCCCTGTCTAGGATTGCGCCTAAGTACTTTGACTAAGCTACTGGGTGCCCTTTTAGGTATAAGCTAAAACTATGCAGAGACTACTTCAGGTCGTTTAAGAAAATTGCTACCGTTTTTGTGAAGCCAATGCGAGGCCTATCATGTGCAGTTGTTATTGACTATCCGTCAAAGCTCCGTTGGCTGTCCCTTTAAGTAGATCCTAGTCACGTGCGGTGACCATCAGTGCCAGATCGTCTGCGTAGGCGACGGGGTAGACTCCCGGGGGACGCGGGGGTCTAAGTATTACCGTCGTAGTATCGTAGGTTATATTCCACATACTGGCGCCAGTAGGGACTCCCCTCCCTCACACACAAGCTGTGACTGCATGATTCTCGCCTTCATAGATAGATACTCGGTCCTTTAAATACGATGCTAGGTTACGTAAGTGCTTTGTTTATGAAAAACGTGACAAGCAAAAGCGTATTAAACACCAGACAATGCGATCGGTTTGCTCTTGGCACATTTCTCTGCGTTTTGTGCTGACCGCTAAAAGCGTGAATTGTCGGGCTGGGAAACCATGCTTCGGTCGTCCCACATTGCCTCCTTGTGTGCTTTGATGATGCGCTCCGATGTTTTGAATAGGCAGGTAAGCACACTTATAGGGGGTCTTCTTGCGGTTCACCGGGGTTCGGTATAAAGATTAAACGTGCCGTTGTTTAAGGCTTGGCACCATTGATTGGAGCTGGAGAGTATACGTACTGCTAGTGGGAGACCGCATCTCGGTCCGGTGTTTTTCATGGCTGGATGCGTTCGGCCACAATTCTGATCTCTGCAACTGAATTTAAAGGTAAGACCCGAAATTTTCTCAAACAGCACCGGCTGCAGCCGGAGTCTATGATATATATATATATATATAAATATACGATTTATTTTATGACAGAGACTACTTTAAATGCGTCTATCGAGAAATATATATATATATACCCTCGCCTCCTTCAAGTGTTACTGCCGGGATATAAGGTTACCCACGACAATATTTAGAGCTCCTGGAGTCCCCCTTCGGCCGGAAGAGCTCGCACACGCACTTGCGCCACTGGGCGCCCTCCTGGAAGACGAAACGACCCGAATTGGGGTAGGTCTTCGTCTCGGCTGTGACCTTGTATCCCCCCATCAGTGTAAATGTGGCCACCCCGTCGACAAATTAGCCCATCACGGGTTGTCGTGCATTATGAGTGCGAAACGGCGGGCCAGACATGCCGGTATTAACGACACCTTCGGATTCCCCTGCATTCTAGAGCCCCAGGGCCTGTCCGCCGACGATAGTAAGCGCCCGGATGGGATGACTCTCACTCGCTTCAGTAGGGGCAGGATGCTTGTCTGGGATGCCACTGTCACCGACCTATTAGCACCTTCAATGGTCGGTGGCGGGGCGATCTCGGCAGGCCACGCCGGTAATCTAGCGGAGACAAGGAAGCTCGCAAAATACGCCTCAATAGGTTACCCACATGAGTTTCAACCGCTAGCGTTCAAGACCTTGGGTGGCCCAGGCAACCTCACTCGCAAACTTCTCCACAGAGTCGGCGAGCAGCTGAACCTCGCAACCGGAGACAAGAGATCTGCGGCTTTCTTGAGACAGCGCGTCAACCTCGACTTCCAACGCGGGAACGCGGCGTCCGTCCGCGGCACGCTGCTGAAGTAGTCCGAACCTACTCTATACGAGATAGAGTAATATTCCCAGTGCACACGTTCTCAGGAGACAATTGTAGCTCATTCAGTATTCTTAAAAAATTGAACTCTTCGTCGAGTTATATATATATATATATATATTGTATTTGTCGATGGACGCGTTTAAGATAGGCCTCGTCATCAGAATAACGTGCGAATGTAGAGCAAATAAGACGTGTCCTACATGCTTAGTTACCGTTTCTACAATTTCCATTCGATACTTCATTACTTGTGCTTAGAATAAACAGAGCTTTGCTTGCAGTGGTGCGGGCTTCTACTTCTAAGCGACGTGTGCAAGTGTTCGCTAACGGCACGCGACAGCAAAGGTGAACAAGGTTCAAAAACTGAAAACAAAACAAAATAGGAAAGAAAGAGGGCTGTGAGTTTTAGCGCCGTGGTCACCTGTGCTCTATCGGTCCTGTACGTCTTTCGTGTTCCCATTTGTTTTCCGCGCTTTTCAACGTGAGCTCAACGGTCGAAACTGGGTAGGTTGACATGCACAGGAAAAGCAAATTGAAAAATGCTTTGCAAGTGTTCATTTTGCTGCTGTTCGCCTTCTCTTCTCTTACCTGTCGCCTGCCCCTTTTGTGCTTTGTTCTTTTCAGCTCTCTCTCTCTCTCTCTTAAGCATCTTCATCACCTCTCTTATCTTCCTCTTCTTTGTCACATATGCCATTGATGGCTTCATGGAGGGGTGGATTTCGGCCCAGACCGAGGTCTCTTCCCTTATGCCTTTCGAGAATAACCTAGCTAAACGGAGCTGAAAGCTAGTGGGAATCAATTTGCCCACTCGACGTATGGGCTTTTTCCCCTAAGTTTTCTGCTTCTCGTTTTTTCTTTGGTCCACGGCGGCGCGTCAAGAGCCCGACATATGCGTAAACGCAGCCTCGCTTCGCGTTTGGAGTCGGTTGGAGTTGGTTCTATCCTCTTTCGCAGTCTCTCTGAATCAATTTCTGTCAATCCCGCGCTCGTGTTCGTAACGGTATAAAGAAAACGCGTGCCGTGTTTGCTATTTTCCTGTTTCTCACTGCTCAGTAGAATCAACTAGTCCACGTTAGCAAGCGGCAGTATGCGCATGTATCGTGGCGGCGTGGTCTAGGGAACTAGTGCGCTAGTCATAGTTGTCATTTACCCCGGGGATGTCGCCGGTTCGATCCTTGTTGTTGATCGAATTTTCTTTGAGCGATACTCATTGAGAATAGATAATAAACCATACCGCTGAGAGTCAGCAGCCATGCTGCCACAAGGACTGTTAGATCAACCCTAGATATCTTAACATGTCCGGTCCTCGGTGCATTGAAGATATACCTCAGGTTAAGTTCCAGGCCCGTAGGGGACGGAAGATGGTCTAGAATTAAAATGTATGCGCATGTCTCTGTCCGACACAATGTCCCTCGATGGTCGCCTCAATAGCACAATGATGACTTAAGCAGCAAAGCAAGCAAAAATAACGAGCAGAAAAGGGGAAAAAGTACCAGAACAGAAAGACGTTCGGCGTCAGGGTAAAGTTTTTGGGCTGACCCTAAGATAGAGAAGAGCCAAGATATAACGTCCACGGAACTGTTTTTGTGCAACAAATGTGCAACGGTTGGGCTCGAAACCGCGCACTTATGTGTCGCCTTCGGTTGCGAGGCGCAGACTTTAATCACCACGCCACCGGGCTCCGGCGTCAGGGTACCACAAGTATCGTTATCCTGTAGTAGGTCAGATGTCTGCTAGTCTGACGTCAGGGTTTCACCATATTAAAATCGTCGGTCAATAACATCTTTAACCGGCGACCGCCGGGCATGATACGCATGAAACGTGACATTGCGTTATATATATATATATATATATATATATATATATGTGTATATAAGCACGGCAAGACAAGATCGCCAAATATGACGTCGAGTTCCTAAGAGCGGCGCTCCCCGACCCGCAAAAACCTCGCAGATTCGGATCCATCACTATCTCTATGAGTGGTGTATGGGACTCCGAATCTGCGAGGACGCTCTTGGGGCTCGGCGTCACGAAGAGGAATCTTATGGATCTCACCGTTTTAACTTTGCAAGGAACCTTGAGGATATACCGCTCGCACCGGGTCCATAAGAGCGGGGGCTACCATCAAGCAAGGACACGGACAACTGACTCTTAACTTCACGTGACACCTTTTTACCACAATTTTTATTAAGGCGAGCACTGCCAAGTGTGCAAATGTATTGTAAATGATTAATAAATCATCACAATATTTTCTATATATATATATATATATATATATATATATATATATATATATATATATATATATATGTATATATATATATATATATTGTCAGATATTCTTTGAATAGTGCAAATATTATAAGCCTGTTCGACCTACACTGTGGTTGCGGGAGCTACAAATCGTACTCTCTCAGAAGCTTCTCTCATTGACGTCATGCTCTGTGAGGAGAGGGAGACAGAAATTCAAACATGCTGCTCCCGCTGCCGGCCGTCTGCTATGAATGTATGATATACAATAAATGGACTTACTAGTCGTTGTACTTTACCGCCAAGAACGGCTTGTTCACTCCCGTAAATAGCAAATAGAAATCCACTAATTCGCTCAAACCAGAGGCGCCCCGAAACTCTACATATATATATATATATATATATATATATGCACATGCATCAACATAGTTTTACGAAAGACAAACGCACAGCAAAGCAAATAGTTGAAATAGTTTAAGATTAAGGCATTTATATTATATATTAACAAAAAGAAAGCATTTGATTGTATTCACTTTGACTTTTCTAAAGCATTTGACAAAGTAAATAATTTAAACGTTTACAGAATATAATTGACATCAATAAAGACAACACACTGTTTCATGGATATCAAGGTATCTAACAAATCGGACGTTCTGTCTACGGATTAACACGAGTTCTATTTGGCATGAGGTGTATCCCTCGGGCGTGTCTCAATGATCGTGTCTAGGCCCATTATCATGGGGGATCCATCACAGAGAACAAGACGGAAATAATGCAGAGAACAATTGTCTCAATCACCAATTGGTGCGCCAATAATTGTATAATAATTTCGATTCCTAAATGCGCGTCTGAAGGAGGATCGCGCACTTGATACATTACACGATTGATAGAGAAGAGATGCCCGGAGTAAACAGTATTCGCGATATTGGGGTAACGGTAACAGCGGAGTTAGATTTTACCATTTACATCATATAAACTATTCAATCTACTAATCTTATATACAGTATGATATTTCGTTTGTTTTATTATCAAATGTCCAATGTTTTAAGTTCGCCTTCATTAAACACTTGGAATTCCCAAATTAAATTACAGCTTTGGACTCGGGGGCCGTTTTTGAGGAAACACATTGAAGCAATTAAAAAAGTTCAGTCAGTAAATTCCTTTAACGTGTTGCACTGAGATGCAAGGTAGAGCGTAGCAGTCTCGACTTACTACTTGTATTTAAACGGCACTCAAGAGCATATTTCTAAATGTACGCATGAATCTCTCAGCCGAAGAGACTTCCCATTATTTTTTTAATATTCGTAACAACAATCTGCGCAGTACGCAAATCAATGGAATTAAAAGAAATCCAAAAAGGAAACGGCAGAGAAGCAAGTCTTCAAGGGTCTTATAGACCTCATCAAGGATGAGTGGCCGCTGTCTATATGTACAAAAGCATTGGTCTCACTAAAGACAGCATTACTTCGTCTCGTGAAATCTGGGTAATAATTACTACAAAAGGACAAGGCTCTGCTCAAGAAACTCTCAGGACATTTGCCAATGGCGGGAAAAACGGCCTTTCGGCAGAAAAGGTCCCTGTTCGAGCGCTATTTCTAAAGATTGCGACTGGACCCAGATAAAACCTGAAGCTGAGGTCGTATCTGCTACATCGACAAGCATACCTGTGGTGGGCACAAGAGCTACGGCAACAGAGATTCTCTAGGAGAAATGCGAAAAGTGCAGATACAGAAAGACACTGTTTAAATCCGAGAGCAGCCGTAGAGAAGACTCGCTCGAAGAAAACGGGCTTACAGGTGTTGGACAAGTGCGGGAACCTCTGGTCAACCCTAGCCAATGGATCCAAAGGAACGCTCCCATAGTTGATCTATAAAGCTCTGGACTATCTGAGAGTGAAGTATGGGGGAAGGGCAAATAACTAAATAATGGGCAAGTAATATATATATATATATATATATATATATATACATATAGTCTCGACCGGAACCTAGAACTGCAGAACCCCCTGACATGCCAGGCCCTGGTAGAGGCGCTCCTCAAAGATCACAAATCCTGGATTCTGGTAAGGTATCTCTGAGACGAAAATAACCGCCGCGGAAAGCCGAGCAGCCTAAATGGCAAGAAGAGTAGCCAGGTGAAGTAATCTCGAGAAGACAGTACTGCGGCCACCCCTCGTCAAGGGGCAAAGAGGACGACTGGATTTTAGTAGGTGCGAGTCCCACACTACCGTGACTTTAACAACGTCGCCCGGTGTGCATAAAGCATTTTACCAGTTATTTCTATAAAAAAATTATATAATATATATATATATATATATATATAAAGTGCGTTGCAAAAAATTAGCAACTCATGTTTTTTGGTGATAATTTCGGCTTGATTTATTTGAACGTTTTGAAATTTTAAGGGCATGATGTACATGACAAAACACGAGTATGGTGTTATTTTCGCAATCTCACAATAGATTCATACAAAAAATAAAAAGTGTGAAAAAAACGTGTTGCAAAATATTAGCAACAATAACATGCTAACAACACAGGCTCTTGTTTGTAAAGGATAGTCGATACTACAGCTGATATACGATCCCGGGGATCAAATGTTCAGGAATATTGTCTAGCTAAATCAATCGTTCTATAGCTGCAAAATATTCTACAGCTCAGTCGTTGTTTAGAACTAACGGCGAAGCGTATGTTTAAACCATGGGTCGTACAAAGGACCTCTCGGATAACAAAAAGACAAGAATTGAGGCATATGCTGAGCTCGGTCATACAGTAACTGAACTGCTAAAGCAACCAGATTAGGACGGCATAAGAGCACCATCAGCAGGTTCTTTCACCCTGGAGTGAACCAAAGGTGCAGATCTAACAGTGGGCGTAAGCCAGTTTTGACAAATCGAGATCGGCGTAGGATCATACAGTTGGCTACTCATGGCCAAATGTCTTCCTCCAGGATCAGGACTACTTTGGGAGTGCTAGTGCACCGATCCACAGTGTACCGAGTGTTAAGTTCTGACAAAAACGTGCGATACGCGAAAAGGAAGCTTATGCTGCGACTGCAACCGAAGCACATTGTCGCACGGCGTGAATTTTCGCATAAATGCCATCCATGGGATAACGAGTGGAAAAACATCGTCTTGTCGGATGAAAAGAAATTTAATCTCGATGGCCCTGACGGCTGTCAGTACTATTGGTACGACTTACGGAAGGAACTTAAATGGTTATCGAAATGTGTGGCCGGTGGTGGTTTTGTGAATATTGGGGCGCGTTTGGATAAAATGGAAAATCTGATCTAGTCGCGATTGCGGGCCGAAACAATTCCGACAAGTACCAGCGTATCGTCATTTCAGAAGAATTGGGGGACCTGACGCAGTTTTTAAACAAGACAACGCCACGTTTCATACCTCGGCTAGCACTATAGCCTTTTTTCAAGAACAAGAAAAGCCACCTTTTGACTGGTCGGCATTAAATCCAGACCTGAATCCCATCGAAAATCTTTGGGGACATTTGGTAAAGCAGATTTACGCAAATGGTCGACAATATGATCATTTGTCGGACCTCAAAGAAGCTGTCCAGCAAGCATGGATTAATATTCCACTTTTGTACTTACAACAGCTCATTAACTCCATGAAAGACCGAGTTCACGATTTGATTCAGAAGAAGGGACTAAAGACCCGTTTCTAAAATAGAATATGTAGTATCAAATAAGTCATACAGCCCTGCTAAGAATCGAATACGCCGTTAGGCGTTATTGTTGCTAATATTTTGCAACACTGTTTTTTTTCACACTTTTTTATTTTTTTGTCTGAGCCGATGTTTCGTCATGTGCATCATGCCCTCAAAATTTCAAGCCATTTAACTTAATCAAACCGAAATTATTACCAAAAAACATGAGTTGCTATTTTTTGCAACGCACTTTATATATATATATATATATATATCGACACACTTGCATTTACATGTGCATTGTCTGGCAAACAAAAATAGGCTGGCACGATCAACCTTCTGCAGCAATCTCGAAAGAGAGTCTGCAATGACGCTGTTCGTGGTGGGCAGGGTGCTTGATATCTAACTAATTTTTTCTTATGAGGTTTAGAGGTTAAAATACATTTTCGTGCGACTGAGTAGAAGCATTACAGGAATTACCTATAGAATTGGCTCCTTAACATGCTCATGCTCGGATAGTGTCGAACTCAGCCAGCGAACGGCAAGCCTTGACGCTTAGTCAAACTCAAGTCCTGTCAAGATGGCTCTCCGACCTGCGGAACCTTTACCGCAGAAAAAACTGCGCACCGTCGGCAGGGAAGTCTCGAACCTCTAACCATTAGATCATGCTTGTCGCGTGTGAGCAGTGGCTCTCGTATGCCAGTCTAATATCTTACTAGAGCGATTCAATTGTACAAGAAAATAATGTTAGTTTTAGTAAGGGAGACTAGAACTAGAGCTGGGACTACGGTAAACATTTAAGTGTTCCTTGTTATGTTAAGTCAAAAATAGGTTTCTTTAAGGGTCATTTGTGTTACAGTTATATAAACAATCATGCAAAAGATTTATTATATCTAAATATAACTTTAGCATGCATCAGGTTTTGCCGGTTTCGCAGACTTTGTAGAGCTCTCCACAAAAATGTGTCGTTTATTTTCACCAAGTGCGCGAAGTCCAGTGACTTAAAGTTTGCTCTACTCTGTAATATATATATATATATATATATATATATATGTGTATTTAATAAAAATTGAAAATCAAATAAAGAAAGATATGTTTAATAAAAATGAAATAAAATAGCGCGCTCAATATTCCTAATATTTAGGTTAGGTTAGGTTAGGTCCATAGCAAGGCCAAGAAGGCCGATTTTCAAACTTCGTCAATGCCGTAGACTTTGTCAGAAGTCAACAAGGTCTATTCAAATCGAGTATTATTTTCTGTTCTCCGAAATTTGCAGGGTATTATGGGCAGGGCGATGCTGCAGCGTTAGGTTAACAGCCTTAAATCAACTACCATGGCCGATTCTCTAAAATTGTGTGTGCGAGTTGTTTATATTTTTTTCGTGTTTCGGCTATATACGTACGTCCTGTACAAACAAAGAAGCTCAAAAGGTTCTGTCTTACAAGTTTTGCCTTCCAGAACAGTTCCATCCATCAGGCCGTACCTTCGGCGTTACTTGTCTCTACGAAAGTACTAGCAAGATTGATGGGATCTGCTGTTACAATAGAATTATTTTCTCGCTTCTTGTCTCCGAAGTTGCTGCTTTGAAGAAAACCTGCTTCTGCTATCAGCCCCGCGGCATTACACATCAAGTTAGGCATTTTTATTCACTTACTACTATATCTGCTTTATTTGTTGCGTTATCAAGAGTATTTTTTTCCGTTGAATACATTCTCGGCACAATACGATCTTGCGTAGAATCGTTTTGTATTCGTTCCTCGACATATTGCTTTAGCCGCTTTGGATGAAACGATCCTTAAACGTGACACTCTAGCCAACGTGCAAATCCGCAAAATTGCTGTTAGTTTTGGTGGCAAATGCTATAAAATTCCTTCCACTTGGCTTTAAATGTTTTGCGTCGCGTCTTACGCAGTAATATGTCAGAATATAGATTTGCCGTTATGTCACTCGAAACCAACACCTTTCACAATTCCGCAATCGCTCTTGAGAGTTTTGTTGCTTTCGTACATCCTGGCCAATTTAATCAAAAATTTGAATTGACCCTGAGTGAGCAGGAGAATAATAGCGCATGTCTCTCTCTGTTTCTTCTTCAAAACTACGGAACTTTGTTTCCCAAGATTTACCGCTGTTGGCTTTCTCTCGTGTTCGGTCTCTTGGCAGGTGTTTGTTTGTCCACCAGAAGGCTCTGTGACGGAGTTGCGTTGTGTCATATTGGTACGGCAGCGTAGCTACAGCTTGGGTGCGTACTGACTTTCGTCTCGACTGGCCTATGGCGGACTATCGTGCACGTCAGAATCACGATCCCACACCTCCACTAATCCAGTCGTAAGCACGGGTAGCGCTCTGTACTCTGTACGTTATATTGGCGTATTGTCGCCGCCGGGCTTCGTCTAGTCGGCAGCAACTACCCCCGCGGCTACCATTGTTGTTTAGCTAGGAAATAGGCAGTGAAATTGCGAACACACTAACACACAGTTTATTCTAGGATGGGTCCGCACACATGGGAACGTTGGGATACGCAATACAACGGACGGATTTGCGTGTGCAGTCGATATAGAGGCATGTGGCTTCGAATAGTATACGGGTATATCTCTGACACTCACGTAAGATCTCGACGGGCGAACCTCGGCTCGTCCAAAATCATCTAAGGGGTAAGCACACATATATATATATATATATACATGTATATCTATATCTACATATATATATATATATATATATATATATATATATATATATAAGCATGCAAACGTACATATACGCTACCGTGCAAAAGATTGACGCCTGGAACTAAAAACATCTCTAAAGAGGTTGTTTTTAATATATACGACTATCCTCCATACTTGGTGCTTGGAATGGGTTTTAGTAATGGGTGCCGGGTGGGTGCCATATCGTCATCCCGGCACCGAGTGCGGGACACGTTAAGGTAGCTAGAGTTTCCCCAACAGTCCAGCAGTTCCCCAGCAGTGGCCGTCGGTTGAAGGTTGAAGGTTGAAGCCTACCGGCCCGGCGTCGTCGTGGTCGTCGTCGTCTCCCCTTCAATGAGAATGCCGATTTTCCTGGTTGTTACGTTGCTCGTTGAGGGCCGATTGCTGATCGGGCCTCGTGATGATGAAGCTTCCCCCGCCGCACCGGAAGAAGTGCCGGCCAGAGGAGACGGAGGTTTCTCACCGAGCGCCCTTTTCCTGTCGTCCATTCTAGAAGCTCGTTCGGTCGATATGGGCGCGTCGTTTGCGCCACGCCAGCCTGCAGCAACGGCCTCCATTGCGTGGCTCTGCTCTATGCTGTTTTGCGCGTGATAAACTCGTCAGAGTAGCCGTACTCCGTTCAGCACTAAACGCACCACCGTCCGCGAGAAAAAGCAATGAAGCGCCAAATGAGGCTTAGGGCAGGTGGTCTTTACGAGGGAGACACCACGGCGAACTTCGCCGCCGCCTAGTCACCGATACACTCGAGATGGTGAAAGGAAAGAAAGCGTGTTAGAAAGGTGCCCGCAAAAAACTTCAGCCACCAAAACAATGAGCCAGACAGACGTACACAACCCTAGTTTTCTATTCAATTATATTCGAGCAACAGAGAGCAACCGTGATAAAACTCCTATATCATCTCAAATATATACGCATATATATATGTGGATAATATTTTATTAGGAATGCTATATATATATATATATATATAAGACGAATTTATCTGTTATATTACGGAATCAGGGACGCGGCCTAATATGCCAGTTTAAAACTGCGAGGTGGCCATGCCTACATACATATAAGCTGCGGACTTCAGTCGAGCAGGTTATGAACACTTTTATTAACTTGTGCTTATTGAGTCGTAAGCCACCACGTAAACTATTTGGTCATGAGCTCTGAGGGAACCACAGCCTAAGGAGTAATAGGGTTTTGTTTTCAAAGATTATGATATCGGCTTGATATTGGAGAATTGCTTTAGCAACACCCCGCACCCTATAAACGTAGCACAAACGCGTAGCAGCATAGACGGGAGGAGTATTTTAGCGAGTAGAACCGGATTTAGGTTTCAAACTTGAAATTCGTTTAAAGAAATAGTATGGCTAATCCTGGTGTAGACGAAACCAATAGTCCTGTATTGAGCTGCTTTGCTCGCCAGAAAAGCGATAAAATGGGAAAGAGTATCTGCTCAGGAAATTTAGCATTGATTTTACTCAGATGCGCGTGAGTATGGGCAAGACCCGTTTTAAAATCTACAAGCACTTGGATTCATTCAGGCAAGTGAGGGTATCCAATTTGGACTAAGTTAAGACATTCAGTTTCGTCGCTGCTTCCAACGATTTATCACCCAGGACCCAAGATGTCAGAGTTGCACTCCGCAAGAACAAGTAAATATTAAGCATTTAATACGATGTAAATATAGAGAGCATCGTAGTAATGTGTTTGTTTGCATAATCTATGATGCGATAGTTTACTAAAAAGCCAATTCGCTCAAACAAGGTTACTTCTTTACTAACACAAATATACCCATACAATTTTCTTCACTAATTTTAGCAAAATGCACAGCTGTGATAACCTAGAAAATAACAGTCATTTTGTATGCTTGTCTGATCAAACGTTCCTTAAGGAAGAAGGCACATATTGGATACGGCCGTTACAGGGTTTGTCTTCGTACTTCGTAAGAAGCGTTGCTTAGGCAATCCGTAGCATTATAGCTCATGATACAAACATGGGCCACATACTTTCTTAGAATCAATAAGAAATATATAAGGTGGCCTAGGACGATTTTTTGTTAGACAATATATCAAGAATTTTTGAGGCTTGATTATTTAATAATATTGTTCTGATTTATGATTCAAGATCAACGAAAAGTATTTGACGGCTCAATGGCCGAGGAATGGAATTATCAGTGATGTCTGATGTCCGGCGTAAATAGCTACTTTTATTTTGGTATTTGTTTATTTTTATAGAGAGTAATGCGAAATGCATTAACACACGCAAGCGATTGGCATTAACGCAGCATCATGCTACCAGACTAATAAGTGGTGTCGTGATACTGTACGTCGAATACGAGCGTGTATGAGTCGCAAAGTTCACCTGCAAACGTGTACCCACCAATAAAGCACGTTCCTCGGTTTTACAGGTGGCGCGGGACTTGCTAAGAGCTTACTACGTCGGGCACGTTGCTCAGGCTACTGTGAATAATGAGTAGTTTTTATATCATTATTTATTCAGGATTTTTCCTCAAACACATAACAGGGGGGTAGGGGGTACCCCTATTTCCTAAGATATAAAGCGAATATAGGAAGACATTTTTATGCAGCATAATCGTTGCCTCATTTGCGTGAAATTCCTACGTGCTAGATGGATCAGTGCTTACTGAGATGATTTCCTGTCTGGTAAGATCGACTTGTTCTGTTTGATCGTGTAGACCGAAAAATACTCCAACACCAAGAAAGGGAGGCTTGTAGTTGTGGTGTCGACAACGGTCCGTCGAGTTGCGGCAAACCTTGCACATCGAGTATTCACTTAAGGCTCGTGTCTAGGCCTACTGTGTAAACGTATATATATATATATATATATATATATATAAGGCCGACCTCAGAGCACCTGTAGCCAACGTTTTTGCTTATACAAAGTCATATTCTGAAGCGACACGTCGTAGGCCACATGCATCCAATGCCTTGAAGGAGAGGTCTCACATTTCTTGTAGGAAACTCATAGTGGGCGTCGTTAACTACGTTTTCGGGATAAACCTCTGCCAATATTTAACGTCCACGGGACTGCCTTTGCATTGCTTCGTAAGAAGGACCCCATAAAGACAAATGCGCAACTGTGGGTCTTGGATTTGTGTACGTATGTGTCTCCTGCGCTCGGTGAGGCGCACGTGAATGCAATCCCGCCACCGGGCTCGACTAACTGAATCGCACCAAACTAGACCGTAACATATTAGAAATGTGCTTAAATTAGTTGTGTAATAGAAGCAAAAAAAAAGGTAAAATGTGTTTTTTTTTAGGCTTAGAATGACATGTGGGAAAATGTTATAAATTAGCTTCAGCCGGCGCGGGCGCATTGAGTTAATGATTTCCTACACAATATTATAGAGGTACTAGCCTAGCACTCTAGGGAAACTAAGAACCCAGTAAAAACGGTCGACAGTATGTCTAAAACACACTCGAAGTGATATGCTCACCTTAGGCGGCGATTCCCTTGCTTATTCTAAGGGTAAATCGGTTTATCGGGTTCGGATTGGTACAGATAGACATACTGCACGGAGTTTTTCGAAAAAATGATAATCCGAAATTTGAAAACCAATAAATGCGTATATAAGTTCCCTACTGCCGTTGTGCCAAATGAAAATTTGATTAAAACGTGTTAGTTATATGCAAACGTGCTCCAGTTACTAAGTATAAACTGCTGCCATTTTTATCTGCAAGATATGTTGACGCGTTTCTGCTGATAAGCTCTACAATCACCTCAGTGCACCTGACTATATTTACCCTATATTCGTGAAACGGTCCTTTGATTACGTAGCAACATTCACGAGATATACAACGAAGTGGCAGACATAGATAAAAACAATCCTATTTAAGATAGACTATCTAATGTAAAGCATTGTGAGGGTCTAGCTCACGCATTTAGCAAATACTGTGACACCCGATGTGGTAGAGTTCTAATCTTCGTCCGGTGTGAGTACCCTACTATACCTTAGAACATCTGACGCGTTAAGCGATTTTTAGTGGCCACAAAATTTGGTTGATAATGGCTTATATTGTGCCAATTGTCACGTAAGACACTTAGGAATTAAAATTTGAACACAAGAGATACTACTGCTAATTAAATGTGATTCTACAGTTGCGTTTACCGGGATACATTGCAATTAGCGAGACATAACCTAAAATACGCTTAGTGACTTATAATATATAGAAGAAAATACGAAACAAGCTTGACTCCAAAACGTTTGCGATGAGAGCCAATATGCCTAGGTAGATAGTGCAATTCTCTACTAGAAACTATTCTATGCAACATAAATCAGTGGACAAAGTTGCTGTATGGTTAAACGGTCTGTCGTCGGAATATCGGATAGTGATGTTCGTCATATCTGATTGCAAGCGCCTCACGTTCAAAAAACAAGCTGGATTAAAACGAAACTCATTCATTGTTCTTTTATTACTTTCCTTATCCAGCTCCATGTGCTACACAGATATGTCGCCCGAAGTATATTGATAGACATGTGTGTGCACTTTAACTAACTTTTAAGAAAAACTAAAAACAAACGGTTTCCGGTCAGAAGTACCTCAATAAAACACACACTCAATAGCGGACTTGGCAATCGAATAAATAAATGCCCGAATAAAAAGTGTGTGCTTAAGAATATCTAACGCCAATAATGCACCCCAATAGTTAATTTGCTCTCTATATTTACACAAGAGCAAATATAGTCAAGAACCTATTCGCGCATATGGCTTGTCCAGTCAAGCGAATGGTCACATCAGTTTGCGGGTTATAGTTGTAAACATTTGTAACAAACTTGTTAAATAGTCTAAAAAGTGAGAAATTAAGGCAAGCGACATCCCAGACAGAGTGTCCGTGCTCAAGTAAGTAGTATTGTGTTTCAGAAGCTTAGACATTCGGCCCATCAATGGACTTCAAAATTTTGTCGGGCGCCTGTATATTCGGCGCTACAGGAGATTCTTTGGAAATCGACAGCTTCGCTGGGAGGCGGGAAGTACGTGGACTGTCTAAATATAATATCATTCAGTAGAAGCTACCCACTCCAACACGTACAAGCGGGCAATATAACTGGGCTAAAATGCTCATACATCAAACTAAGTTACTCTAAAGCATTATATTTCGATTTTAAACTAGCTTTTGGAACAATAACACACATCAAATTACTCTAAGTACTACCTAAGTTTAAAGCGAATACAAACATCGTAGCAGAATTATATCTCGTTTTACGTGCGCAGAGTTTCCACGTACTTATTTGCATTTGACCATGGTTTGGAAAGCCCGCTTTCACTTAGCTAACACAAAACATTAGTGGGCCACCTATGTTTAAACTCAACATCAGCTTACTAAAAACAAGGTCTTTATTTTTAGCTCAGGACAAATTACACTATACTAGCTTTGCAAATGAAACACAATTAGAAGATATTCGCAAGTGTATATGAAACAGCGTATATGATATATGAAGCAGCCTCATGGTTACATACAACTTCTAAAAAAAGTTGCAGTAAATTTGTTTCGCATGTGGCGGTCCCGCCATCTAAAGGTATCGGTGTATAAGTGCGTTATACTTTATTTTGGACATAAAAGTGCACACTACAGGTTCTTCATCAGTTGCCATCTTGCGACGGCCATAATTTGCTACGTAAATACTTCTGGGAGACTTGGGTGTAATGACGCCCGGTAACCTTGCGTGCACAGAGCCCATAACAGACAACGAGATAACTGGATTTTTCTAAACTACTTGAGCCATATACTCTAGCTACCCATAATAACATATGGTAAACGTAGTGTGGACCTCATGTTAAAAATCAGAAATTATTAGACAAAATTCGCAGTAAATACCCATGTAGGGTTGTTTGTATACGAATAAGGGGCATCAACAACATTCACAACTGATTCAGTTGGGATAACGATTAATGGAGACATTCTCCGCTTAGGCTGAGGCGAGTCATGCCTAACTGAGGTTTAAGTTATTTAACGTTTGTCCTTTGACATAGGCGTCGCGAGAAAAAATATTAAATACTATTAATCATATTTAAAAAATAATAATACTAGTATTAATTGAATAACACTGGTATTTTTAGGCGTCATGGAGTAAAGTGATTATTTAAAAGATTTGCAATAATACGTTCAAACCTCACAACTGTAACATTGTTTAACATGTGAAAAATGTAAACTAATAATAATAATAATAATAATAATTACAACTAGACATTTGTTGGAAAACTCACCTTTGACTTGATGTTACACAATTACCCAGTTAATGAATTATCTTTGGTGTGCATGATTTGTAGGCTAGAGCTGTTAAGTCAACTGGATTTATTGGATAGAAAGACGCAAATACTTCGTAAGATTACGTTGTACAGTGCTTCTTGAAATGCTACATTCTTAAGCAGAATGCTGAATAAATGTTCCAGGCCTCGCGGCCATAGTTTGGCGAACAGTCGTAATGTTCTCTGTTGAACGACGTGGACAAATATGTGTCGATGATTCGACATCAATAATCGTCCGAATTCCCTTACATTTTTCGAATTGTGATAGTCAACTTTTCACTTAACCTTTTTAAATAATGCTTAAAATTTGCATTTGAATTATACCAGGCCTTATACTATCGACTACTTAAGGGTAGTCAAGCGGTCAATACAAAAGCAGAAATAGCGCCAAATCTATCTTTGTCTTACTCATACGTGCCTAAGAACTATTTCGGTCTGATGCAGGCTATATAAACAGTCAATCAGTAATGTACGAGGTGTGTTCAAAAAGTATCGCGACGTTAGAATTTTCGCGGGTTACGTATATTCGAATTTCGATTTTTTTGTGGCGTTATGTTGGTACTCATGTCTCTCACTTATGCCGACAAGCTCAGCCATTTTGAATGTTCACTTAATTGTTGACAGCTGCTTTGCTTGCACGTGTTTTGGATCGTCTTCGATTTTTACCTATTCAAAAAATGGATCAAAGAACCTGTATCAAATTTTGTGTGAAAAACGAAATTAAGTGCGCGGATGCATTCCGAATGTTGACTGTGGCATACGGGGAAGCTACCTTGGACCGAAGCAACGTTTATCGGTGGTACAAAATGTTCTCAGAAGGCCGAGAAGATGTGAACGACGAAGAGCGTGCCGGACGCCCGAGCACTTCAACAACAGACGAAAAAATTAATGAAGTGGAGAAAATGGTATTGGCCAATCGTCGAATCACCGTTAGAGAAGTTGCTGAGGACCTAAACATATCGATTGGCTCGTGCCATTCGATTTTTATCAATGATTTGGGCATGAGACGTGTCGCCGGTAAATTCGTACCAAAATTGCTCAATTGCGACCAAAAACAGCATCGCATGAACATTGCTAATGAGATGTTGGACTCTGTCCGCGACGACCCAAATTTGCTCCAGAGGGTCATAACTGGTGACGAATCGTGGGTTTATGGTTATGACGTGGAAACCAAAGCTCAATCATCTCAATGGAAGCTGCCGCACGAACCAAGACCGAAAAAAGCGCGCCAAGTTCGGTCGAATGTGAAAGTTTTGCTGACAGTTTTCTTCGATTGCAGGGGCGTGGTGCATCATGAGTTCTTGCCACAGGGTAGAACGGTCAATAAGGAATATTACCTGCAAGATATGCGCAATTTGCGCGAAGCAATCCGCCAGAAACGCCCGGATTTGTGGAAGAACAAAAATTGGCTTTTGCACCACGATAACGCCCCTGCTTACACATCGTTGCTTGTGCGCGAGTTTTTGGCCAAAAACAACACACTAATGATGCCGCAGCCACCGTATTCCCCAGATCTGGCCCCCTGTGACTTTTTCTTGTTCCCTAAACTGAAGAGGCCCATGAAAGGACGACGTTACGCTACGCTTGACGAGATAAAGACGGCATCGAAGGAGGAGCTGAACAAGATAAAAAAAATGTTTTTTTGAAGTGCTTCGAAGATTGGAAAAATCGTTGGCACAAGTGTATAATATCTCATGGGGATTACTTTGAAGGGGACAAAATAGATATTCATGAATAAATGAATAATTTTTGAAAAAACACAAAAGTCGCGATACTTTTTGAACACACCTCGTACTTTATAACAAGAAGCTTTTGATAGTCAAATAGGAATGAGGAGTTATGTAATAAATACGTCACATCGCAGTGCACAGTTGGGCAACCTTGTGCTTAGGAAGCTCATTAAAAAAGACATCGACTTGTATTCCCGTGCGAATAATGAATCGAAGCGAATAACGTCGAGCTACGGTATGTGAATAACTAAAGTGTGTTGCAAGCTGCGACAAAAAGCCCGCAACATCTGTACTAATAAGCTCACTCGTACGAAACGTATTTTAGTGATTCTTGTTATCCTTTTCTTCACTATGCGCTATGAACTCATGCCGGGTTGAGCACGCCGTTAAATTGTCGCTGCTAAATGAATAAGGGGAAATTTTCTTTTAATTATGTCGTATCGCTGAATTGAGAAAATGTAAGTGCGCATGTCAGAATGCATTTATACCTAAAACGATTGTCATTTTAAGTGGGTAAATTACGATTTTACGATGTTTCCAATGCAAGAGAAGTACTGCGGTGCTGTATATATATATATATATATATATATATATATATATATATGACACTAAAGTATAGTTAAGCCTTTGTTGTTTATGTATACCCACATGTATATATGACATGCATATCACTAGTAATCATACCGATTTACTCATGTCAAAGCACTCCGTTTCCTTATTATTAAAATCATCATGCAATATATATATATATATATATATATATATCTGAATACACATCTATTAACGATTACACGTATAAACATAGCGTTAGTTATATCAGTTCAAGCTATTGTTGGTCGCAGAGGTCGCCTGTTTGACATTTGCTTCGTTATCTATCCGGCTGTAGTTATTTTCAATTCGTGGCCTTTGCTGTCAAGGTCAACTGTCGCCTGGCAGAGTTGACTGTTTTGACAGCCAGCCTCTACTTCCACTCGAACTGGACGAAAATAAAACGGACAACTGGTACAGTTCCTTCCTGGTTGTCTTTTCCGTCTTACGCCCTCCACCCCTTCTTATTTTTTTTATTTATTACAAGAGTGGAACACGGGTACACGGGTTGCGTCGGCGGTAAATTGCACCTAAGTCTCCTAGGCTAGTAGGCAGAGGAGGCCGTAATGGACTCACCGCTATGACGGCGCTACTCCTATTCTTCTTCTTATTCCTACATACTCCAATGGAGGAGGTGGTGCCGCCATACCTCTTACTACTGCGATATGCAGGAGACGAGAGAGGCTAAGGCCTGTTAAGTCCTGAAGTAGGTAGTCGCTACATTCCTGGCAAGTCCTGGCTTAACCTCATACAATTACCGAAACCGCAATGCTACCTACCTTACCTACCTGCCTACCTGTCGGGCTGCCGGAAGAACCCGGGTCTGGTCAACATGATGCCCCCCCGCATAACAGCTCAGCGTTGCCTTGTATGTACTTTGTCTACTTCTCGGATGTTGTCCTGCTTGTTGTTGCCTTCACTCGCTGATGTACTCACTCAACATCGGCAGTCGTAACGAACGGACGGGTCTCAGCTCAGCCGACTCGACTGGCCTAGCATACGTTACAGCCTACAGCTTAAGCTTGTTCGTTTGTTTGCCATTGTGCCCCGTGCCCCGAACGATGTTGTATATACGCAGGCTGTTTGCAACGGTCGTCAGAGTGGTTGATGGTAGTGGCGCTTTTGCTATTATTATTATTGTTGTGTTGCTACTGTTGTTCTTGTTGTCACATTGCTACAGACTGACAGCGTGCTTCCGTCCATCCAAGCCAAGATACATCTGCCAGAATAGTCAATTTGGCGGATATATACATATACCTCTTTTCCTATTTCCGCCAAATAGAACAACTTAAAAAACGAATAACAATCGCAAGTTCTGCTGAATTTGTATGGTTACAACTCTAATAATGTATTTTTTTGAAGGCTGAAGAGCAGCAATAGTTTTATTTCATTTTGTGGTTACAGTGGTTACTCTAATAATTGTCTTCTATTTCGTAAGTTAATTCTACCCTAGGAGTCTTCTGGATAATAATAATAATAATAATAATAATAATAATAATAATAATAATAATAATAATAATAATAATAATAATAATAATAATAATTGTATACAGGTCTTTAAATACACGGTTTTTAGGGGAGAATCTCATCGCCCGAGTCTAAATGCTAACTGAAATAGGTTTTTCCTTTCTTTTTGCCCATTTAAAGACCCTTAGAACGATAAGGCAGACTCGGTACGCCCGCTGAGCGAGGTTGTCTGTTCAAGTGAAATGTTGATATATAAAGGATGAAAAGAGTACTTACCAAGATTCTGTCGAATTGTTTAGTTTTAAACTTAACGACGATACATATCATCTATGAGCGAAATGGGGCTTACTTAAAGTCTGGATGTCCGTTTTCCCTATTTTAGTTCTCCGACTTGGCGTAGCCAGCCCTCACTGATGGAACCACTTTGATAAATTGGGTTATTGCGGACTCTGGTGCGTTAATAGCACTAGTCAACGCTCAAGGCACACCGCGCTTAACGATATCTTTGTCAGAACTCTTAGGTCTTGCGGTCTTGACTGTGTACGGAAACTGCCGGGCCTTGAGACCGCAAACGATCAGACGCGATGATACTTCTTTCTTTCGAACATGGTAAACTATAATTTTGGGATGCAACCGGCGGTGGGCTACCGGGCCGATATCGAAACTTGCCCCGCATACAAGCAACGGGCAATTTAGACAATATGTTTGCCAGATTTTCGGAGGCTCAATTGTCGTTCTAGGCGTGGGCCGATCCCGTAAGGCCATAAGGTTGATCATTAGTTTTAAACACTTGACTTCTCGGTTCGTCGAAAGATAACGATGCTCTGCGTTCTCTTTCACCCATGTAGTACATAATCTCTGTATTCTGTTGGGCCAGTAGTTCTAAATAATGACCTTTGTTTAGAGGGATATCATGATCAGTGCTTTGTTTGCCGTCCGCTTTTGTGTTCGCTTATTTCTCGCAGAGACCAGTAGCAAGAGGTCATCCGCGTAAGCCGAAGTCTCTACACCCTCCGGAAGGTTGCCGATTTCTAAGGCTCCGTCAAAAGCAAGATTTCAGAAGATTGGGCCAAATACGAAACCCTGTGGAACCCCTGCTATTATCGCCCTAATGTGCCTGCTATGATAACCCCGTGAGATTCGCTGGCATGACGTAGCAGATGTTTCAGAGCGGATAACGTTGATTTGCTTTGGCGGAACCCTGAAGCATTAGAACACGCGTGCTCCTTCTCCAACTCCCTCTTGAAACGCTTTGTCGGCTTCAATGCGTTCACGATTTTGTGCGGCGTGTTGGGAACCAAGGCGCCCGCTATATGATCAACCATATCCGGAGGGAGTGCAGGGGGACCTTTGAAACTGATCCATGACCACGCTCCTAGTTCTCTAATGGTTAGATTTGGCGAAAAGTAGCAGCTCTATAACACCGCTACTCCGTATACCTCTATCCACGTGAATCTACCTTTTTGTTCTCGACTCGCCATCGCCAGGAGCCGATCTTGATAGATCTGCGCACGCGAATGGCATGAGTCGTTACAGGGGGTGCCTCGACCAGAGATAGCTACGACTTGGCTCTACTCAAACTGAGCCCCGTGACCTTTTGATGGGGGGGGGGGGGTGTGCGACAACACTTACCTGTTGGGTTGGCTCGACGTGGCAAGTGCTAAAGGAAATTGTTAAGGGAAACCCGGCCGTCCCCAATAGAGAACTTCTCGCAGGCAGTGGCTGTCTGGACGCCTAGAGAGACAATGCACGAACTCACCGCTCCTCGCAGCCGTGCTTTAGTCACAAGTCATGTGCCACCGTTCGCTACCACCAAGCTCTCACAATTAACCACGAAACGCAGGAATACACGTCCACTTTGTTCGATGACCAGCACTAGACTCGGATGTTACGCTGGTTAGCGTTCCGGCCTACCAGCACACTCGACACTTTGGGTAAGATGGTAGACGATCGAATCTTAGTACGTATTCAGAAAAAAAGCCGCTTTACGCTCGCCGCCTTAAAGAGGCACAGGCAGCGAATATGCAAGAAGACCACTTACACTTTCAGAACGAGAAAAACCGTGCATTTTATCCGTTTTCGGCTTCCTCTTTTCCAGTTCCAGATAACGATAACATTTGTATGGCGTGCGGCTCTGGCGAGCCAGATGACGTAAGTTAGACCGTTCTGAACTCTCAGAGTTGCACGGGGGGCCACTGCATGGGGACCCCGAAAAATGCCAGGAGAAAGAGGCTTGACCGATACAACGTCGAGACGAGGTTCCCAGAGAGCTGGTGAGCAGGTGGGCCCTGGGTTCAACGCACCTACCCAGGTGGGTTAAACCATTGTTCTCGCTCATCTGGACAACCGACACGGTACTGTGTGAAGACGAGGGAAACCAGAGGAACTATGAAAGCAAGCGGTGCAGAGGCGCCTCTCCCGTGGTTTCGAAGTGATGCCAAAGCAATAAAGGCCCTGGGAAGGTGCGGAGGTATCCCGGGGGATGGAAACGCCGCTTCAGTCCACGGTATCCTGCTGAGTTAGTCGGCCTCTGGCCTGTACGGACAGGAATCGTAACACCGCATGTCCGTAATGAAATAAGTTCCAGGAGAGGTCCAAGTGACGGCACACGTGCCTAAGTAGCCTTCCTGCATAGGGGTTCAATATCCTCGCCGGGAATGTCTTATCTCCGCATCAGCAAAGTTTTTAACACGCTAACATATATAACAAAAAGTAACATTGGGTATTAGAACAATGAGTATATGTGCACATGGATCATAATGTGTCACAGTAATGTTTGCCGGTGACATTATTTGGTCAGAGGAATCTGTGCATAATAATGAAATAGGCTGCGATGGGTTGGGTTTGTGTATGTTTATCTAGCGATCCACCAAACAAATACGCGAGTAATGATGTGCGAATTTAGAGCTTATGAAATATCGATATATTGGGTTAATTTGTTTTCAACCAGTTTGCTGTACTGTTGCTAAACTAGAATTAATGTAATAAACGTGACAAATCACGAAAGTTGCTATCAGTAAAAAGATTCTTCAAATTAATAGGTTCTATAATTTAATGTAGGTACTATTTGGAAGTAGAGGGCAGCGTATTGTTCTATGCACATCGGGGGTAATATCGTTAACCCAGACTGTATTATAGACCAGAGTATTACACAGACAGTGTGAATAAAAGAAATTGAAATTGTATCATAGACCAAGAGGAGTCCGGGAAATTAATTGAATTATCTCGTTTTAGATTGTCCGCTGATTTGATATCTTTAATATGCTATAAAGGGGGAACACGCGTCCGCTCTGAAGCACACCTGACAGAAAGGGGCTTACTTAAAGTATTGTTGGTTTGACTTAAAACTGCCAACTACTGAAGTATATACTTTAAACCACCATAGTATGTGTGTGTGTGTGATAACCTAACTGCTGTAAACTACATAGAAGAGCATGGCCCCAATAAGCGTTACTAAGGCTTGCGCCAGTTTGATGAATTAAATGGAACTAGGACAACGTTTTATGGCGCAAAGCTATTTAGAGTAGTATTTGTAGAGAGAATAGCATTTTAACAATGTTGTATTGAGAAGTTCCGATTTCGTTCAGATGCGTGACCTGTTGTTTAGGTGCTCAAGTTTGATGCGCGGAACAAAACGCCTAGCGTGAAGCCACGCCACCTGTTCAATTGTCTCATCAGCATCACTCTATTTATTGTTAATAAAATGACAACCGACTCGGTTCCAGATAACCAGGAGGGCGGCATGTGCTAAAAACGAATAAAAAAACAGAATGAACATACTTTCACTTTGTTCATCCTGTTTATCGTGCGCTTGTCCTTGGCCACCTTTATATACGTATGCGCATAGAATAAAAACAATGTCTCAGGATGCGTAGAAGTTCTCACAAAACTCCTGTAGAAGCTTTTCGTCTTTCTGGGTGTATGACCCCGGCAAATGGATATGTTAGATCGTTAGATACTTTTTTTCGAAGAATATGCGTTGCTCGTAACATGGCATGATCTAGGTCACGTCATTCCTAAATGCAAAATGTGTTATTTGCCATGATTGCTGAGCGTAGCTACGAGACTAAATAGTTTTGTTAAGTTTTTGAAAGATTTGACGTTGCATCTGCAACTGTGTTATAAATCTGGAATTATCTAACTTATATATATATACTCGTATATCTATATATATTAGAAAACTCGAAGAAAATATAATGATACTATGATATCACGCATCACCTAGACGCTTTCTTTCGTGTCCCACCGATAAGGCACAGATGACGGATTGTGTCGTATAGACTTTACTGGCTGACGAGATAATGAACGAAAATAGAGGACGGGAGATTATATCGACAACCTGACTTCGTTCGCTTGACTTCGCACTTGTTCGCTCGTTCGTTCCAGCGCATGGTTGTTAAGGTCGCTCACTGCGCGTGGCGTTGATAAAAAAAAACAAGAAACGCTCATAAATAAACTTCCTGCCTGCCTGCCTACCTATACGGTTGAGCGCCTGAATGATGAAACACGGTTGCTGTGGCAGCTTCTACCTAAATCTAACTCTGAGCTGGCGTCCGTAGCAGCAGCAACAACAACAGCAACAGCAACAACAACAACAGCAACAGCAACAACAACAACAACAACAAGAACAACAACAACAACAACAACAACAACAACAACAACAAGAACAACAACAACAACAACAACAACAACAACAACAACAACAACAACAACAACAACAACAACTACTACTACTACTACTACTACTACTACTACTACTACTACTACTACTACTACTACTATTAAAGTTTTCAGGCTGACTCCCAGCCAAGATTTAACGTCCACGGAACTGTTTTTCACATTGCTTCATAGACGGACCCCCATAAACATAAATGTGCAACGGTGGGGCTCGAACCCGCGCACCTATGTGTCTCCTCCGATTGCGAAGCGCAGACTTAAGCCGCCACGCCACCGGGCTCGACACTACTACTACTACTACTACTACAACAACAACAACAGCAACAACAGCAACAACAACAGCAACAACAGCAGCAACAGCAATAACAACAACAACAACAATACGACTACCGGCATCTCCAATTTGCTCCGCCTTTCACAGGACCTTTGCTACGGCGGCTCTTAGAAGATGCCCTGATGATGTGGCGGCTGTTAGGAGGAGGCGGCGCCTCCGCCGAGCTACGACGCCCATAGAAAATGGAGTCAGTCTTCTTCCTCCTTGGCTCTCTGCACTCGCAACAACCAACTCCGGGCCGGGTTGATTGTTGTTTATTAGTATGCCGTAGGTACTAAGATCTGCCGAGCTCATTAAGAACGCTCTTAAAGTCAGCCTCAAACGCGTGAAACGAGCAGCGCCTTTTTCGCATGCGCCAGCTGGATAACTAACTGGCTGACTGACGGACGAACGGACGGACGGTCGGTTGGTTGAGCGGTCAGTGGAAGGACCAGTGCGTCAGAGAGCACTCGTCGGCACGCATACTCCTCTCCACTTACTTTCCAAGCGAAGCCTTGCGAAGCGGTGGAATAAATAAAAGCAAAAAGTTCCTACCGCTACGATAACGGGGCAGTTTAAAGGTGTGCGTGGGAGGGAGGGAGGGAGGGGAGTGGCGCTCCGCCATTCCTATACGGGACCAGAGCGGGCGCCGGCTCTCGTTCGTATCTCAGTAGTCTCGTATAGGTATGGCAGAGATGTTGGACATGCAGCCCATGTTTCGTGGCACGCGAGGGTTTTCGAGAGAGGGAGAGCGAGATAAAGCGTTGGGGCAGCAAAGAAAAGTTAGCAAAAGATATAAAAATAAGTGAGTATATATATATATATATATATATATATATATATATATATATATATATATATATATATATATATATATATATATATATATATATATGTATATATATATGTATATATATATATATATATATATATGCATATGTATATATATATATATATATATATATATGTCTTATTGCGCTAGCTTAGGCGGGCCTTGTTCTTATGTGACGACAGCTATTGCGCGCATACAGTGAGGCTGTTGAATATTATGCTATATGTGCGCTTATCATCGCACAACTATAAACATTATTTATAGGAATATAGAATATATGTGAAAAATGTGAGTTACTACTCCAAGCAAACTAGCCAACGTTTCAGTGTGTCTTAATCACGTAATGATCTCTCTCTCACACGCACATATATATATATATATATATATATATATATATATATATAAACATTTCACTTTTTGACACCAGAACGGCAGTACAAAATAGATCCACCAGAACACGACGTCGCCTGTGTGAGGCCTTTTAAAACAGATACCGCCTCAGCACCTCGATTGCTTCATTGACGTCTAGCTGAGGTAACTCAC
The DNA here is from genome assembly GCA_003439945.1 of Dermanyssus gallinae. Lineage (NCBI taxonomy): Eukaryota > Metazoa > Arthropoda > Arachnida > Mesostigmata > Dermanyssidae > Dermanyssus > Dermanyssus gallinae. Next base: position 2,894 of record QVRM01001831.1, on the reverse strand, counting down.
TTTGCTAAATCGGGTGACGCCGACACCTGCAGATGATGCAGACATTGTGGGGACCACCTGAAGCAGGAAGTTTAACTTAGACTTATAGCACATACCATGCTGCCTACAGCTATATTACAGTTCGTCTATTTACACACGCATGACGTTTTTTACAAGGTAAATAAACGACAACTTAGTGTAATGTTTGTCACTTATACATGAATCCTCTAGATCTATAAGAAAAGCCATTGAGGGTACAGATGGAATGAGTAAACCACACGCATAAAGACCAAAAAAAATGTAATTTTAGCTGATGACGTAACGTCATCTGTGGGAGTAGTACAGAAGGGCAGAACGTTAGAACATTTATCTAGTACAAATCAGCTCCACGGTTGCTTTTTGTACAGCGTGTACAGTAATAATGCACAAACGTGTGTGTCTCCATATTACGGTATTTGTATTCGCGCATACTCATTGTGTGTGCACTACTGTTTGAGCTAAATTAATAAACTGCTTTAGGTAGCGACTCAGTAGACAAACCTACTTACATATTCAACGGCGCGAAGATAAGAACGGCGTCTTTTTTTTTTTTTTTTTTGTTCTGGGAGGTTTCGGTAATGCATGATGCACATGCGCCACTAGCAGCCTGCGTGACTAGTGTGAGACTCGCAAACCCACTAAACCCGGATTCCTCCCCACCCCCCCAGGCGTCTAGATAATAAAAAACGACCGCAATCTATAAGTTTAGTATATATTTATTTGACATTTTGGTGGATTTAAAATAGTGGCAGTATGACCGTTTGCAGCCTGGCGTAGGCTAGAAATCACCAGAGGCTGGACGGTTGCCAAAGGGTTGATGTTATGCTTTTGGAAGTGTTATATGCTCGGGAAAGGCCATTTTTTTAAATTCAACATTGGCATGACCTTCAACATGCCCAAGACATCCGGCTTGGAAACTTTGTTCAGATAGAATGTATCGTACCAACTAATGCTACTAACAACGTATACCCAAATCACTTGGCATGTGCTTTGCCAAATAAGAACCTTTTTGAGTCAATAACTATAGACGAGGACTTAATTTAATTGGAAAATGTATCTCTGTAGAGCCGGTTATTCGTGCCCGTCGCGCGTTAAGCTTCGAAGGATTGAGAACTGTTGTTGACTTTTTAAGTGCGTTTTATTTCAATCGATTATTAGGCTAAATTTGAACATAACTGGTATGGTCCATAACCAAATACGGCAAATGTCTAAAATATTTCGTACCGACTAGCCAATGAATTCCGGCAAATAAACCTCTAACGAATAGCTTTTCCTCTCCTACCCAAATTCTCAAACCTTATGTTCATGTAAGTGCATTGAAGCCGTTATTGGCTTTCATCAGATACGCTTGCTTGTTTTAGCCACCAATCATTGCATTCAACTCAGTCAGTACGCCGCGGCACATATGTTACGGACAAACAGCTATGCATTCTAGATTTTGACTATTTATGCCTCCTATATAAACATACACACATCGCCATTCTCTAATCACTGTTCCATTATTTGTAATGATGTAGGACACGACAAATTAATTGCCATAAAATATTGGCAAGAATCGACAAAGAGTTGGTAGCTGGCTGAAGATCTATATTTTAAACTGAAAACTGCTCTATATAGAAAAGTTCTCAATATTTCACAAGACGCCCCAAACACTCGGTTTTTTTTCTTTCTTTGCCTCGTGTTTGTTCTTTGTGCGCTTCGTGTTCAGATTCCAGACAAACAAACCCGCAGGAAAATTTATTTGGGTTAAACAAACCATCAACATGCCATTACACAACCCGGAACGCGTAGCCACACCGTTGCTATGTAGTGAACGCCACAGTAGCGGCTTAGCGCAATATATCTGAACATTTGCAACGCCTCTCAAACGAGGACAACGTACTGTGCTTCCAATTTTTTTGGTTTTCTAAGCAATGTGGCATTGCCGGAATTAGTTTTCTAAGCAATATGGCATTGCCGGAATTAGTTTTCTAAGCAATATGGCATTGACGGAATTAGTTAGTCTAAGCAATCTGGCATTGACGGAATTCGTTTTCTAAGCAATATAGCATTTTCGGAAATGTATCTGACAGTGCAAACACTGGCCTCAGGAATTCCTTAGAGAAATAGTCAAACGGGCAGGCACATTTTTTTTAATATAGCAAATTGTTTATAGTTTATTTTTACCTTGGAGTTAATTAGTTACACAAAGACCACGTCCTTAGCATTTACCCATTATACGTCGTGCCAGGGTCGAACCCACAATCATTCGATTTTTGATCTCGCAATACAAACACTGTGTGCCGCTTGTGAATATCATTAGACAAACACGCGCTTGAACGCGCTCTGCAGCAGGAGTTCCTGATTTTGTATAGGTACACAGGGTTAATCCTGCCAGGTTTGCCTTGGGAGAATGCCTACAAAATTAAACTTCACAAATATAATCTTTATTGCTAACAAAATACTCCCCGGTTTATCCATGTAAAAAAGTTTTTGCTCTATACACTCGTTTCTGATGTCATGCTCTTGGCTTGCTTTACCACAGCTCGAAGTCTGGCCTGGAAGAAGGGCCTCAAACGAATCGCTAACGACCTTTTGTCTCGGCATGTTATCCCACTCTCGTACGAGAGCTTGCCGCAGGACGCATTGACGAAAACTGTATCTGACAACAGTGCGAACATTTGCCTCAGGAATCTCCCACCGGGCAAATAGCCAAGCGGGTTTCAAATCAGGCGGCGACTACGGTGGCTATTCTTGAGATGTGATAAACCCCAAGCCAGGTGAAACAACCCCCCGTCGGTCTTTAAAATAGTTCACTCTCTGGTTCACTCTCTGGCTGTACCTTACCCCGCCATTTTTGACTCCATGGCGAGCAACGTGCGCCCGCCAATGGTTAC
>QVRM01001830.1:0-30837 GCA_003439945.1 Dermanyssus gallinae | reverse complement strand
GGAAGACGGTAGGAGATGCACAGAAAACGGTTGACGCGTGCCGGCCAACCACAGGTAGCACGGGCAGCGCAGATGCCAGGCTATATACAAGCGCCCGGATCAAGGTGCGCAACAGAGACCTGAGAAGAAATACAAGGTGCGCCAGAAGATCAACACGAGAACAACAGCGCGCCGTGTGAAGGACGTCCACGGCGGATGAGACGCGCACCGAGCCGTCTACGGGAGTTCGTGAGTGAAGATGGGGCCGAATCCGAAACAAGCCGGTGAAGGGGGGAGAATGTAGGATAGCGCGTCCGTTAAGCTGCGCGGTATATATATATATAATATATATATATATATATATATGTATAATATACCGCACAGCTTAACGGACGCTGCTATCCTACAGTTCATCTTTCGAGTGCTCTTCAGCATCTTTGCGGACTACCGCCTTAAATGAAACATAAGGGTCGAGGTCACCTTGCAGCTGAATCAAAACGTAGGGTTTTAAATCAAAACGTCCCTTCAAGTTGAATTTCTAAGTTGCCTGGCCTTCTTCTTACTCATCGCAGACCTAGTCCGCCATGCGCGGGAGGCGTTTAGAAACACCGTCGTCGTCATGTATGCGAATGACATGGTAGTGGTCCACCGGGACCGCGGTGCCATTCGTCAAACTATCGGCGACGTAAAACCTTATCTTCACCATAAGGGCCTGCAGATAAATTCGCGGAAGACAGAAGCCATTAAATATTGCAGGGTGTGGGGGCATCTTTCAGCGACAAATTTTTCGCATATTGAGAGATGCTTCAAAGTATCTATGAAGCGTATTCTTTGTTTGCCACGGACAGCTTAAAAACGCTTCGTGTACTTGTTCGCGGGTTGCGCACCGGCAGTGGAAACAATCAGAGTCAAACCTATGTCACCTACTACAGGACCATTTCAGCAACTTTTGTTGGAGTAGCAGGAAAAGTAAGCGAGGCCTCGGGAGAGATAGCGCAGTTACATGTGTATCTTGCCAAGAAGCTTTGGTATGGAAAGGCGTGCATGTATGTATTTTCACATATTCTTTTCTGATTTTTCTTTATGATTAACTAGTACGCCCTTTTCATGTCTTTTATGTGCTTATCGATTGCATTATATTTGCCAGTACTTGTTTCAGTTTCGAAATTGCGCCTTCTCGCTATGTCTTAGCCCAATTAATGCACCCGGGCGTGTTTTAAAAATCGGAGTTGTAAGGATATAACTAAATGTGTATTGTATCAGTTAATCGTATAACCTAAGTAAAATTATCAGAAAGAGTAGACAATAGTCAAACAAGGTAAAAAATACTTAAGTGTGTTAATAAAGATATACATAATAGACGAAATTAACTGGGATTAGTTTGACCCCAAGAAAGGCGAGCCGATTCAGCGGAATTGCTCCGCCCGATTGAACAATGCGCAATTGAACTACCAATCCCCATTAGATGAAGGGCTGGTGAGGACACGATAGATCTTGAGTAGTTGATTGGGCGAGGGCACGACCAGCTCGCCGACTCAATCAACCACTCATTTCACGTCATCGCCTTTCTGTTGGTATATAAAGTATTCGCTCCATGAGCAAATTACTTTTGAGCGATCCTCATGCTACATCTAAAATGGCTCGAACGGCTGCACAGAGGCGAGCACGCATTATGCTGCGGCACTACCTAGAATGCGAGATGATACGCAGAGAACAAGAAGCGACTTCGGAGTCCATCACACCACCACCATCGGAGTCTTCACCAGAGATTCAAGTCGTCCCGACTTGGGAACAACAAGTAGCTTCAAAGTCTTCACCAAGCTTCAAGTCGTCCCGACTTCGGAACAACAAGTAGCTTTAGAGTCTTCACCAGAGCTTCAAGTCGTCCCGACTTGGACACAACAAGAACTACGGAGTCCACCAGACCTCCATCAATGGTGTCTGGAACAAAGCTTCAAATCGTCCCGACTTGGAAGCGACGACCAGGCTTGGACTCAATCTGTAAAAAATGTCATAGAAGGAAGCGCCTCGCTCGACGGCATACAAGGAGATGAAGTGCAGATAAAACGTCGTTTAATCTAGTGAATTAATTTCAATGAACACGCCTTACGGTGTTTTCTGTACTTAACCCGTGGAGTTAGAGATAATGCCGTTAGAGGCAGACTACAAAGACTAATACTGCTTCGTGATCATAATAATACAAATAAACTGACTGCAATCTCAAAATAGCCTATCGACATGCAGTACTTATTTATTCTTACTTTATGCGTAGACCTTTCTTTGGCCACTTACACAGCTTTGATGAGCACATTTTCTGTATGATGTTTACAACTGTAAAGAACGCCTTACTTCCGGAGCAGTTTGTATTTAGAAATAGTCGGGGTACATTAGACTCAATTCCTATCCTCTAGTCAAAAGTTCAGCTGGTGATGTGCCTGGGGGCTTTTATTGCGAGTGTTAAGACCTTCGACAAAGCTCCCCGACACTTACTAGTCAATTCATTTTGACATGTTAGGCTGAGTGGTTCTATCTTTCGAGTGCCCTTCAGCATCTTTGCTGAAGACCGCCTTAAAAGAAACATAAGGGTTGAGGTCACCTTCTAGCTGAATCAAAACGTAGGGTTTTAAGTCAAAACGTCCCTTCAAGTTGAATTTCTCAGTTGTCTGGGCCTCTTCTTACTCAGCGCAGACCTAGCCCACCATGCGCGGGAGGCGTTTAGAAACACCGTCGTGGTCATGTATGCGGGCGACATGGTAGTGGCCTTTTATGTGCTGATCGATTGCTTTTTATTTTCCAGTATTTGTTTCAGTTTCAAAATTGCGAGATGGATAGCCTTTACTGGAGTTTCTTGTCTAGTCAATCGTATACATACGTTACGCATGGGTCAAAGAACGTTTAAAATAGTCACATAACTTGGAAGATGACAAACGGCAGTTTCAAAGAATCCTTATTTTAAAGAGTATATACTGCAGCACGTATCACTCGAGGTTCAGTGGGGAAAAGCGGCACCAGTCAAATGGTCCCTTCCCTCCGCCACAGGGCTCCCTGAGCTCTCCCAGAATAAATTACGTTTCAAAGACTATTTTGATTATTTAAATACATTAAAAAAAGGGTGAATGCCACCGTAAATCGTCGACCATTAAATCGCCTTTTTTCCTGAAAGCCAAATCGGACAATACCTGAACGCGAAATCGAATATTAGCAATGTTTGCTATCTCTAATCTAAGATAGAACCGGTCCGTTCCGAAACGAAATCAACAGGTCGCTCATTTCTCAACCATACATATTTCACCTTTAAAACAATCATTTTTATTTTTTTTTATTTATTAACATAAATAGAACGAAATTAAGGACAATGTCGTCGAATCGACTAAAGGCATACGCCCTGCAGTCGACGTTTTGCGCACAGACGTATCCGCACCGTGTACGTCGGAACGGACACGAAAAACGTCCTGCTAGTGCGCTAAGAAAGGCTCGCACTTCGTCGCCAAAAGACACGATAGACACATGCCGCTCAAATTGTCGCTGGCTAACACAGACGAAAATAGCAGCTCATCTTCGTCTTGCCTCGTCGTCGTCGTGGTTAAGCAAAAGGCACGGGAAAGCACGGGAAAAGACGTGGATGTACACGTCATCCAGTGGAATGCCGGCTTCATTCAGTTAAGCGACCGCCCAGAGCGTTGATGGGCAATTCGTCCGCATACGCACCCGCCACAGTCTTTGGTCTCACATTGTTCTTACGCTCATTTTCCTGCCCAGGTGGCTACGCTCTCATCAGATAGACGGCCCCCAATACACGACGTGACACGACTTTCCTGCGGCACACCGCTGCGGGTTTTTCAACCCGGTCATGTCAGATGTTGCTCATACGAAACAACAACGTACCATCAGTCTGTAACCGGTTTGCCATCACTTGTAACGCATGGCTGGTGCGCTAAACAATGTGGCATTCGTAGTTTGATGTGGTACGTCACAATGGCATTCGTGGTACGTCACAATGGCATTCGTGAAAAACATATGTGTAACGGCAATCCCCACAAACAAAACTCTGAGAGTGTACACAATAGTCGAAGTTGGTCAAGAGCGCATACAATTTCCCCCTCTAAAATCTAGAGTCAGCGTATTAAACTACTATGTTTTTTCAACACAATATTTATTAGATATTTTTTTGGCGTACATTTTTGGTCGTGAAACTTTGGTCGGGCAAAATTTTACGGTTTTGAACGTGGAAGCTTCAGCGTACGACATAACAGCATATCGACTTTTTATGACGTTCTTCAATCCGGCTAGTTTGCCTTTCGCTTGCTGGAGTTGTGTGGGACTCGGTTATGCAGAATTTTCCGTCGAACACGCCGGTATGATCAGTTATGTCATGCATTGACTGGCTTTCCGGCAAACGTAGATTTTGCATAACTATCTAGGAGAAAAAGGCAGAATAACTTCTTTTATAAATTTCATCCTCGCCGCTAAACAGACGTTTCTGCCCATATATATATATATATATATATCGTATACATATACATATACAGGGTGTTACAGGGATAATTTCGAGAGCGATACAAGGAATTGTGAAGCTCGTTAAAGCAAATATTTTTTCCAATGGAATGTGGTCTCCGAGAAGTCTTGTTTTGAAGTGAGAGCAGAATTACTACAATTTGTGACGCTGGTGTTGTTGCCCAACGTAGAAGCATTAAATGTGCTATTGCGAGACAACTAGTTCTCCTATACAGAAACTATGCAAATCGTCGTATTCGCGAGAAAATTCGCAAAAATAAAGTTATTTTAATAGTCATCACGCCCAATACCTCAAAATCCTAACCCTACGACCGTCTACAGTGCTCAACACTAACACATTTATGCAGATGCGCACTTCATGACGATCATTTTGGTACTAAGCTATGGCAATGCGAGCCATAATTGCGGAGAAATTGCGGAACATGTCGAGATTAAATGCATGCATAAATTACTTTGTCCTAGAAAAATTTGAAGGGCTATATAGAGAATTGCGGAGCTTGTTAAACTAAATACCTTTTCCAACGAGACATGGTCTCTAAGAAGTCTTGTTTCGGTGATATTGCTAAAATCGGTAACATTGGTGTTTTTGCCCAACATGGGAGCATAAAATGTGCCATTTCATCTCCTGCTACGACTGGAAATAATCTCCTGCTAAGGTAATCTCAGGCTGTCCGCAAGGAACAGGTCGGGGACGCTTTTGCTACACTTTGTATACAAACTCGATTTGTCTATAGTACCGATGAGGTATCGACGAAGGTGTACGCTGATGACGTAAAAATATATGCACGCGCCAATTCTATGTCAGACTGTGGACGCATCCAGAAATGCATAGACAATTTCTATGAATGGACATACAAATTTGACTTGAAACTGTCGGTCCCAAAGTGCAACGTAATGCACTTTGGAAGAAGTATCACAACCACGTATATGCCATCAATTGTGTTTCACTCGAAAATGTAACTGCTATGAGGGATTTAGGTATAACTATGACATCTGACATGAAATGTTTTGAGCAGTTTGAACAAATCGTGCTGAAGACGACGGAAAGGTGCATCTGGATTCTCAGATCCTTCATTGGTAAAAATCCTGCACTGTATATACAATTATTCGATATTTATGTCAAACCATTCTAGCGTATGTTTTCCAGTGTAGTACCCCATGAATGACAAAGATAGGTGACTACTGAGGGATGTGATCAAGAAATGCACAGGCCGAGTTTTTATCGTTCCACAAACGCAAAATATATGTGTATATATGTGTACATATATATATATATATATATATATATATACCAACCGGCGTGCCATAGCGTCAAACAGATTGTAAATCTTGGCTTTCTCCCAGCTCAACATGTAGCCACAATAGGCGCTTTCGCTCCCAGCAGGGCAATAGAGATGGTGGTAGTGGTCGAAGTTTAGGAGTTCAACGCTGTTGCGGATGAGAACGGCATTATTGCTCTTGTTTGTTATTGTTGTTGTTGTCGTCGTCGTCGTCGTCTTCGTTGCCATTCCAGAAACTGGGCGGCTGCTTGCGCAACAGCTTATCCTTTGGCGGCACTTTTCAGATGTGGGCGCTTGGGTCAACAACAAAAACCGCACTAAACCCGACCGGCCAGGCAGAAGCAGCATACACACTCACAGAAACACCCTCTCACACACACCCACAGCCACATAATGTAGAGACCATTATTGTGTGTTGGTGAGTGGTGTCGTGGCGTTACGCCAGCATGCGCATTCGACGTGCCTTTTTCCCCATCCAACGGCTCTGTTCCCTGTTGCAGGGATGACAGGCAATGATGACAACGCCAGCGAGGACTTTATAAACGACTGCCACGTGTTGCCGCCACCCTCCCCCCCCCCCCCCTTCGTCGCTATCACCGCAAGCGGCTGCAGGCCCAAGGCGCTTCTTTTCGCAATGGGCGACCGGTCGGAGGCGTCCTACTCATGACCAATGAGGCACGAGCAGCGGTAACGTTTATCAGGAATGTTGTTGTTGTTGCTGCAGCTGTTGTTTGTCGTCGTCGTCGTGTGTTGTTGTTGTTCTGGTGGTTGTTTGTTGTTGTTGTTTGTTTGTCGTTTGTCGTCGTCGTTCGTTGCTGTTGTTGTTGTTGTTGTCGTCGTCGTCGTCGTTGTTGTTGTTGTTGTGTTGTTGTTGTTGTTGTTGTTGTTGTTGTTGTTGTGTTGTTGTTGTGTGCTGCTGCTGCTGCTGTCAATCCTGCCCTCGATTCGGTGGGTATTCATCGGTCTGTAGAACGCGGGCCCGTTGAGTCCGTTGATTAAAATGATTGGTCGGACATTCGTCGACACGTTCAACGCCCCATCACGACGTGCGTACGTGCATTACGTCGACCTACAGTCGAGAGACACGGGGCAGGGGGCAGATACAGCAAAAGAAAGAGGAAAATTTGAGAGATAGAGAGAGGGAAATGGAGAGGTGGAGAGAGAGAGAGCTGTGCGGAAACAGGATAGAGAGATTGAGACAGGATATTGTGGGGTTCATATTGTGGGCCTGCAAGGGTAGATAGGGAGAAAGTCGGGTTCGTAGGAAATAAGGACCATACCGCGGCTGAATCAATCGAACGCGACCGAACGAAGGAGGCGCTCAAATTCGGTACTCGGCGCGCAGACTACGGCCGCCATCATCATCATAAACGTCATCGAGACGATGACGTGGGCGTCATAGCCACTTAACACAGCAGCCTACGCTGATTCGAAATTCAATAAATCAATAACGCCGCGGTAACGCGCTGCCGTGCATGAGATGGCATCACGATCATCATTACGAGGATATATCGAATCTGCACTAGATTACCAAACGAAACCAAGCTGCATGCGCACTATGCATGGTACGTAGTGAAAAGAATAGATGAATAAGCATCTCTCTCTTTTTTGTGAGTAAAGGTGTTAAGCAGTGTAACATGTTGAACAGCACATGCATACATCTGTCACATTGTATGTGTTCATGACACTAGCGTGGCGATACGCCACGAATACAAGATTATGCACTTAACCTGTTTATAAGCTGCGAGCAGGCTTTAGATTTTGGTTTTAGTACAAGCCCTCAAACATCTCGGATCGGTTGTTGTTAGATCATAATATATCTAGCAATTGCTTGTTTTGAATTATTCCATTAGTTGTGATATCTTTCAACTTTCAACAACAACAAAGCGTTTCAACGGTCTCTTAATGACAACATCTTGTTAACGACCCTCGACTGACTTCGAATTTAACTCCTGCCCTGGCCTGAAAGTCGTTTCCGCTCTAAATTGATACCATACTGACTACCAACCTAATAAGATTGATGATAGTGTAACTCGATGTTAAATTATAGCTTCAGATTTATATCAATTTATATCTATGTTTTTTTAAAGAGAATCCTCTTCGAATCCAGTTCTGCCCAGCACAAGACATCGAATTGCTCTGAAAAAATTAAGATTATTAATAATTTCTTATATCTACAAAGTGCTCAATCTGTTCATGTCGTGCTCCCAAAGATTAGATTCGTTGAACCCATGTGCATTACTGCACATTTATAGACATATTTTTAGTATCAGGCCCAAATTTTTGTGCCAGAGTGTTCTTTGGCAGGTTTATGTGCTCTCCAAAACCAGTTATGGAAATATAGATTTTAGCAATGTCTGAATGACTACACATTGTATAGGGTTATATCTAGTATGTCTTATCTCGTCCATACGGCAGCAAAGCAGTATAATTCCTAAAATAGCAGCATTAACACACAGTCTCATCACGTCCCTATCCGTATTTAGCTTAGTGGCGAAGGTTCGACCTCTTCAGAAAATCAGATATCCACTGCACTGTTTTTACGCTTACTTTGTTGGCGTGCAACACGACTAACAACGATAAATACAATCTAGTAAGTGTGCGTGCTTGATTACCTGATGACGTATAAGTACGCCCGCAGGGACTACATGTGTAACAATTAACGGGTTCACAGAAGCAAACACGGACACGGGCGGTAAAATCCGTACATCGCGAAGCGTAAGCAGGCGGCAAAATCCGTACAGACTGCGATTGCACCAGATATAGCTTTTCCACGATTAAATAATATTAGATTTTGATATGTTTTTATTATTCTTTCTATCAACTTTTATATATTATCAACCCGCCACCCAATTAATTTTATATTTATTTTATTTATTTTATGCCGATTTTTCTGATAGCCCATCGAATCCTAGATCAAACACTTCTAGCTGCTGTATCTCGGGGAATGTTTCAAATCGCGTTTTACTGCTTCTGACGAAGTGATTTTCTGTTTCTGAAGATAGTTCTGCAGACATCTAAATAGGTGGTTGTCCGACGGCGCGATGTCCGATGAGCACGGTAGATGTCACAAAATTTCCCAATCGAAGCTTGTTACCTTGGTGCAAGATAACGTCTGTCCTACTCACCTGACTGTGTATTTTGCTTTAGAGGACGACAAGAGACGGTCGAGTCGATCACAGTAGACACCTGTGCCTATCGTTAGGCCACCAAGAAGAAACTCGTGACAGACGATGCCATGCCCACCCCACCAAACACAGAGCAAAGTCTTTCTCAAATGAATAAGTTTCTTTGGTTTTTCTGGGAAGATTATACTGGTGCGCACCAGGATCTTCCATGTTACACAGGGTCGTAAAAAACAAGTTCTTTGTCACAGGTCGATCTAAAAATGAACACACTTTTGTCTGGCAAGCCAAAATGAGCAATATGCTGGACACCCGATTTTGTTGCACTGGTTCAACTTTGACACGAAACCCAAGGCGCGAAGGTCGTTGGCGATATTTGTGTAACACACTCCAAAGGCCATGGATAACTCACGGGTAGTCACTCGATAATTATATTCCACGGTTTTGCGCAAGCGGTCTTTCTCGAGCGTAATAGGCCTTCCGGGCCTTATCGGGAACGCTTGAGCTGCCGGAACGCAACTTGCTGAACCAATTGTAGCACGATGTTGAAATGCTGGCCTCGCCGAATAAGCTCCAAATTTTGGAGACTAGAATAGGACACTAAAACGGTCCCAATGAGATAATTTTTGAACCCAGAGGTTTTTGCTGTCCATCCCAACAGAATTTATATAGCATAGACAATGAATGAGATCACTTTGCAAGGCAAAACTTCTCAAAGCTTCTACAATCCTTTGCAGTCACATAGATATCTCTTTTGTAATTATAGTAGAATTTTCAGGGGCGAGGCGGACATTTTAAGAACACATCTGAAAATACTAGTCACTCTCTGATATACCTAACTTATATATATACCCGTCGAATAAGTAACCAGAGTTTTACGCAAAAGCGACGCTTCGATCACATTTTACAAACATTTAACCGAGCACGTCAGCAGTTGTTGTAAACATAACAATATATATATATATATATATATATATATATAGGCAAACTCTGTACCGTACTTAAGCATTTTAAGATGCGAGTGGTTACCAATCAACGCGAGCGAGAATTCAATTGTGGCCGGATATCAATCAAAAACAAAACGTTCCCTAAACGTCCGCTTAAAGTCACTACACCAGAAACTGTAAAGAAAATCCATTGTACCACCATGTAAAATTGCAGAACGTCGTAGTCATCTTAGAAGGTGAACCTTCATATTATGATTACTGCATGAGTTATTGAAAATTCAAAGATCTACCGATGTATGGCCAAAATCAAAACAATGAACTGTCATTGAACAGCGCCTGATAAAGGTTTTGCCGAAGGGTTCGAACACTGCGTGGTCGACCGAGAAGGTTATAGCCCAGTTCGTTATGAAACTCCTAAAAAATGATATGCATTTACACGCACATCTTTTACTTTGTCTGTATGCATCTTTAGCCAGACGTGTCTCGTGGAAACGACATTCTTGTCTAATGAAGATACGAATCTTGAAGGGCTCGAGACTTTCTGCTGTTCTAAAGGATTTCAAAAATGTGTGACACTATCACACAAAATGCAGAGTTCCAAGGAAGCTCCGTCGAGTATGAAAACAAATAGATAATAAAGGTAATTTAACTGATGTTGCCTATTACTTAATAATTGACGCACTACGCTATATATATATATATATATACATTTATATATATATATATATATATATATATATACAGGGTGTTCCTATTTGTGTGTCCAAAACGCTAGGGTATGGTCAAACTCGGTGAGAAAATCATTTTTGCCAATGGGTAGAAGCCGGGAAAACGTTTTGTTTAGGAGTGAGAATGAAATTTATAAAAGCAGTTATTCTGCCTTTTTCTTCTACATAGTTGTGCAAAATCTACGTTTGCGGGAGAACCAGTCAACGCACAAAGGAATTGATCATTCCGGCGTGTTTGGCGGAAAATTCTGCATAATAAAGTATACATTACTAGCTTGCGTAGCAAAAAGCGAATAGCCAGATTAAGGAAAGTCATAAAAAGTCGAAATGTTACGTTAACGCTTTTTTGTGCAACATCGTAATTTTTTCCATTACGACCAAAAATGCACGTCCAAAAGACTACTTTCAGGCAATAGCAGATTCAATGCCCACTACATTCGTACCAAAGTGATGGTGCTGCGTTACGTAGTTGCCAAGTAACTAAGCTTTTTCGACAGTCATATCAAAAGCGAAGGCATGCATACTTGCATAGGGTGTATGAGAAAGTTAGGTACATATTTTGAGGTTTGGTAGAACTCAGCAAGAGAATAATTTTTTCTAATGAAAAGAGGGGGCGGAAACGTCTTGGCAAAATGCTACGGTTCTGAACGTGAAAACTTCAACGTAAAACATAACAACTATGACTGTCGAAAAAGCTTAGTCACTTGGCAAATACGTAACGCAGCACCATCACTTTGGTACGAATGTAGTGGGCATTGAATCTGCTATTGCCTGAAAGTAGTCTTTTGGACGTGCATTTTTGGTCGTAATGGAAAAAATTACGATGTTGCACAAAAAAGCGTTAACGTAACATTTCGACTTTTTATGACTTTCCTTTGTGCGTTGACTGGTTCTCCCGCAAACGTAGATTTTGCACAACTATGTAGGAGAAAAAAGACAGAATAACTGCTTTTATAAATTTCATCCTCACTCCTAAACAAAACGTTTTCCCGGCTTCCACCCATTGGCAAAAATGATTTTCTCACCGAGTTTGACCATACCCTAGCGTTTTGGACACACAAATAGGAACACCCTGTATATACATATATATATATAACAAATTATTCCCCGTCTTCGCATAGCATAAGTACAAGAGAAAGAAGAGAAAGTTCAAGAAGAAGGCTAATGACCAGCGACACCCCGGCGCGGATCTATCCGTTTTTTTCCTTTCCTGCTACTACTGCCACTAATGCGCTTGCTTCCATCGCGACACACAACGACGGCAACGGAAAAAGTCGCCTATCAAAGCCAATTAGTGTCGCGCACGTCGCTACAGTGGGAAAGCGAGGACAACAACGCTAAAGGGCCGTTAGCAGTAGCGGTCCTAGCACACAGCCCTGTCTGGGCCACTTATTTAGAGTTGCACGTAAGTGAACCATCTGCAGCAGCTTCTTGTTGCGTCCATCGTCTGTACGCTTCTGAACGATATTTTTCCGCTTCGGTTCGTTGTCAGGATTGCTTCTTCATTCATGTTTCTCATTAGTAGTAGTATTCAGATTATTTGATGCAAACAAACACTTGCGTATACATATATACGTATATAGATTGTAACCCCAATTATTATTATTATTATTATTATTATTATTATTATTATTATTATTATTATTATTATTATTATTATTATTATTATCCTTATTATTATTATTATTACCGTGCTTTGCTCGTCACGAAGACAAACACGAAGATCGCCCCGGTCATTATCCTGTTTGCGGTCATCATTGGTTATCCATTGACGGGGCGCTGCTATACTTCTACAGTTTTTTTCTTTCTTTTACCTCATTTCTTACGGCTCTTTTTCTTCTATTTCCACTCCTTCTCTCTCTCCATCTCTCTCTCCCTCTTTCCATCGCTTGCCTTATCTATTTATCTTTTTCTCTCTCGCGCTCTAACTATCTTTCTCTCCTATACCTTTTTGTTGACCGGCCTTCACACAGCAATAGAAGGCCGAAAACGGGAAAGGCGAAACGCCAGGCTCGCGTCCGCTGCGACCGTAGCAGCCCTTGCCGCTGCGGTTGCACTGTTGCTATTACGGTGTACGGCTGCGTGTGGGTCATACGCGGAATCTGCGAAGGACCACCCACGTACTCTAATAAGCCGTTTTAGAGCCGCACTGATAAACCAGCCATCTGAGAGAGAGAGAGAGGAGAGAGAAAGAGAAAGAGGAACAGATCGACGAAGAGGACAACGACAACAACGACGTAAAGTGAGGGACGCCAACGAACGCCTCTTGAAGAACTGATTTGCCAGCCCACCCACCATACATGAGTACATGAGCGTGCCAGAGGCGGTCGGCCTCGCGACTAAAACGTCATTGGACTCGCTGCAGCAGAATTTGCCTGCGCCTCGCTGAAAAATCTGCCTCTAAAGAAGATCCTCAGTGGAGCTGATCCTAATGAGATCGGGGTCGTGCGTGTACCTGGCGAGGAGCTAGTGGAAAATAAGCATAACTCATCTACATACGCTCCCTCACACATAAACATAGTCTACTTACACACAGAAGAGTATACATATGTCTACACATGAATGTGCATTCAATTGCACGCCCCAGGGGGAGGAGGAATACTAGCTCACTGATTGCGACGTTTCCTATACGTTGCTGTGATACTGTTGGCCGACGCTGTAGGTCTGGCACGTTAGCCGTGCAAATCTTGCTCCGAGCATACACTAAACTTGTCTATCAAAAGATTGGCTTGTTCTCAGTGCGATTAAAAATATTTTTTCGCTTATATGTCTATCTCTTGAATTTTCAAGGAAACAATTGGTGACTAGCTCTGAGCGTTTCCGGGACGGCAACGCACTACTTCGGTTGCAAAAAGTCAACTTTATGTCAAGCATTCTAGAGCGCCTGTTTTGCCGTACAACTACTAAATATTAGAATATTTGGCACTCTTATAGGCTAAAATAGGATAGTATGTTAAAACTGCAGTGTACGCCCGCCTGCAAAGTGCAACAATGCATAGAAATGGGCAGATTGCAAGCTTCACACACGTTTTCGACTGTCCGCTGTGTCTACTACATCCATGTAAGTTGTGCAGGACTTTTGCAGCCAGTAACCAGAGAATATTCAAACGCTAGAATCATCCTACGATCCGGTGCTTTTTCTACATAGTCGGTTTTGCAATCATTAAACAAGTAGTATACCTCAGTTGACAGATCTGTTGCACACGAGAGATTATCCGACCCAGATTTCAAAGTACATCTTTAAGGATTTACAGGCATTCCTAAGAAATCAGTTTAGCCTAGTTAAGAAAATATTTGAGTCTCCCTCCGAGGGAAGAGAGTGTGTGACGTCGCCGTCGGCGTTCGCGCAGAGAGCGATGTCGCATCGGACGTTTCGCTTTTTTTATATATATTTTTTCTTACCTCGGTCGTAAAGGACGCCACAAGAAAGGTGCATCTCTCCAACCGAAAATGTGCAACTAATAATATTGTTGATATTTTTAGTCGTATAAATTGTATAAAAATCAATAAATGCACATGTATAACTAAAGTGCGATGGAAATAAATATTGAATAAGAATAATAAACTTAAACTTCCCGGGCTGCTTGCCGGCATTTACTCGGCCACGTGGCTCCTGAGGCTGCGTGTAGTCGTAGGCCGGGGACCAGCAACAAGACTGGATAATGGGATTTTCTTAAGGGGAGTTAAGAAAGTGTGCATACCAGTAGATATTCAAATAGAGTCATATGCGCGTAAATTGGCGAATTTGGTTTAAAAAAAGTAATGGTTCCGCGCCAAAAGAAAACAGAAGGAAAGGTCTGGTTGAACGATCGGCATAGAGCAGCGAAAAATGCCAACAGACTAACTAAGGAATACGCGAAGCTTTTTCCGCTAGTAAGACCGTTTGCAATAATGTTGCAGAAAATGAGTCAAAGGGCATACAAGGAAGAGAAACGAAAGTATTGGAAAAGCCAGGAATGGGGGCTGTTGCAAGAAGCAGAGAAACAACCGCGCAAGTGACTAAATCAGAAAGAAAACGGCAGTGCCCAGTGGAGACTGGACGACTGATTAAACACTTTGCTAGTGTGCTGCAGGGATCAGGCAGCACCCGAAAGAAATAATATTATACAATGGGCCTTGGGTCAAAGAAACAGAAATTGCACGGGAATGGGTGGTTCGACCAATCACAATCGAATACGTTGTCAGGGCAGTTGAAAGAGCGCGTAGAAGCACAGCGGGAAGGAACGATCTGATAAGAAACGAACATTTAAAGCAAATTGTGGAACTTGCACCCTGCTGGAAAGCTTTATTTGACGAATGCCTTAAATTCGGGGCATTGTCTAAAGCGAGGAAGGGGGATAACCTGAATGTCCTATTGAAAAAAAAAGGTATAGAAACAGAGCCGGAATCTTAGAGAGGAATAACACTTAAAAGTTGTCCCTTTAAATACTATAAAAGAAATAATATCAGATAGACTTAAGCACTTCCTTGAAACTAGAAACGCAGTACCAGAAGAACAACATGGTTTCAGAAGAAGTCGAGAAGCGCCACAAAGTAGATTTATAGAGAAGTTATATATATACATATATATATATATATATATGCTGCCGCTCTAAGCGCCCCTGATATAAAAGGGTGACATGTGTATTTAGGTATGCATGTCAAGCGAACAATTAATCAAGATATATATTGCCCTTCCTCAACCATGTAGGACTGCTGCTATATAGAAGTGAAAAAGAAGGGAGTTTTAGGGAAATAAACCCGGAAACAATATTGTGTGTTCAGTAACGCCTGGGGCAGCTAACGTCATTCAACGTAATTATATATCAAAGTCTCTAGAAGTCCGAAGCGTATGTCCCTTGATTAAAACGCTCTTTTATTTATCATAAAAGGGGATATAATACCATTCACAACATGTACACAAATTATTTCACTTATACACATTTGATTAGCACCATGTACACAATCTTTTTTTTTCGATTGCACAAGTTTGTTTCACAATAATTTTAGTTCTTATTCGTTCAATTGCTTCACAAATCTCAATGGGTACAGGTGCATTATATTTCACGATACGCAAGAGAGCAATACGGCAGCGCCGTCTCTCGTCGTATTATTATTATTAGTACCCCACTACTCCGCCCTACCGATTAGACGCGATCACCCCGCGACTCCGCGGTACACCCCAGATTATACGATACGCCCCATAAGGGACGTTCGGCCACTCCAAGGCAGGGGGGCCCCACCGCTGCGAAGGGCAGCAGCGGAGCCAGATGGTCCTCTCGACAGGCGGTCTGCGTTAATGTGGCTATCTCGCCCTCATTATGTCTATTAAGCCAAGGCAGCAGGCGTCCCAGACGGTACTCCCAGGTTGCTAAGGCCCGGGGCATTAACCGTCTAGCCCGGGGTCCATGTGCAGCACACTTCTCCCGTATATAAAATGGGATGAGCAGAGTTTCACTGCTAAGCGACCCACACATGATCAGCGGTCTTAGGAAAATTACTTAATATGTTACTTTTTGTGTATAGCGAACTACAGCCTTAGACAGTAATGTTAGCTTACTGTTCCAATAATGCAAAACAAGTCAAGACTTAAAAATTATCATGCCTTCTATATTTGTTTAATGCTTACGTTTTTTAAGACGAATAGCATTTTAGTTTAAAAACAATATAAATAGATCAAACAGTAGATCCTTCGGCAGAGCAAAACGGTTGCCAGATTACATAGAAAAAAGTTAGTTTTAGCCGATAAAATACGATGCGTCTTACGGTCTGTTATTATGTTTGTGGTTATGGTTATTTATTTATCCTGATATTACAATCACATTTTCTGTTAACATGTTTGCATGGCTCAGTAGTGCACATTTTTGTGGATAATTGTGCATACTTGAGTACAATGCAATATATCCAGTTTGCTTCTCCCAATACGTTTTTGAACTCCAGGGATGAATGCGCAACCACAGGCGTTGGCCAGGCAGCTCAACACAAGCCTTGTTCGTAAAGGGTAAACCGCCGGTGTTGAACAGGACCGTGACGCGCTCAATATATATATATATATATATATATACGTCGAAAAACACCCATAATTAAAGTATTTCTCAAAAATAATATCTGTTGTCGTGCTACTTGTCTAGGTTATGTTTCGGGTCTCGAGGCAGGCTAAATATATAAAAGCAGTATCTGGTGCACACGCACGAATTCGTCCCATTGGCAATTGAGACACAAGGCGGGCCAGGTGACGGTTACTACACAAACCATTTTGTCCAATGCAAGTCACCGCGGTAACTCAGAAACTCTCTTAGAAACAATGTTTGATTAGTTCCAGTCTAGGTTGGCGACCTAGCCATACCAGCTTGGGTGGACGAGGATAAACGTTTCTAGTTTGTATCCGTCAGACTATGTGAAACTATTTTCAACGTGTATAAACTGTAGGCAGCATACAATAAAAGCTTGCACCATCACCTCCCCCAAATAAATCAAAACTGTGCCCTTAGCAAGCAAGGTGATGTTCATATGCTCATCGTGTTTTTCGACGTTTTAATAAATACAAAAAACGGTGGCGTGTACTGTGTGCCAATCCATCAAGAGCAAACGGCCTGGGCTGCTCACGGACGGAGTAATTCTGCTTTACGGAAACGCGTGTCCACACATCTCCAGGGTCACACTTAGTGTGCTAGCCCTGTTCCAATTTGGAGCAGAGGAACAGAGCAGAGAACGTCTCTTGTCGCAGCCGCAGGAATTTTGGGAACAGGGAATCCCTCGGCTCATCAAACAGTGGGATAGCTGTGCTCAGGTCCCTGGAGATTACTTTTAAATAAGAACTTTAATTATGGCCACCGTGTATTTTTTCTTTTGAACCCTACAAGTATATTTCGCAACTACATAGCAACAATGGTTGTTCGTATAAAAATGTCCTCTTTTTGACCTACCTAGTATCCCCGTTATTAGTGTGGCAGTCATAACGATATATAGGTGTTTATACTATATATATATATATATATATATATATATATATCCAGGGTCATTCATATTGTTGTGCACGCATTTCGAGGTTTGATAGAACTCGGCAAGAAAATAAGTTTTCCCTATGGAGGGAAGACGCGGAAACGTCTTGTTTAGGAGAGAGAGTGACGTTTATAAAAGTAGTTTTTCTGCCTTTTTTTCTTACATAGTTGTGCGAAATCTCTGTTTGCGGGAGAACGAGTCAACGCATGAAGGAACCGATTACACCGTGTTCGGGGGAAAATTCTGCACAACGGATGACACTTCACTAGCTTGCGTAGCAAAAAGCTAATACCCAGATGAAGGAAAGTCATGAAAAGTCGATATTTTACGAACGATTTCATGAAAATCATAAATTTTTTCTATTGCACCAAAATTACTTCCGAAGCCACTCCACGCAAAGTAATTTATGCCCACATTTCGATCAAGGTATGGTTGCTCGTAGTTTCAAGTCACTAGCTCCGACACGCCGGTGTATCGATCCTTAGCTACTGTTCTCCCGCAAACAAGATTTCGCATAACGTAGGAAAAAAGGCAAAAACTACTTTTTAAATTCACTCTCTTCCTAAACAGACGTTTATCTAGAAAATTATTTTCTTGCCGAGTTCTATCAACCTCGAAATGCTGCAATATGAATGACCTGTTTATATATTATATATATATATATATATTAATCAATATTTATTTCATTTCCTCATATATTATAAGTAACCATTGTCTCGCTATGAACGTAAACAGCGTATTAGACTAAGTGGAAACGTCACACATCCTCCTTATTCGACCGGGTCCAGTCTAGCGGAGTTCCACGTACAGAAGCGGCATCACCTCGCTGAATGTCCAAGGATAGTCTCTGGTTCAAGTACAGCTATAGTGACCCCTTCTCGAATGGTTGGGCGCCTTGCCGACTCATTGAATAAGTTTATACGTCTTCGGGCCAGGTTCCCCCAGTGTCTCAAATGCCAGCGGGTAGCAATAGTGGCATACTTTCTGCATTGCACATTGGTCTCCGCCAGCATAGGCACATGGCCGGCACGCTCCGCTCAAATATATAACTACGATACTTTCTCAATTCACCTACCATACCTGGGAGAGACACCACCCTCTATAGGCAGATGCTCTAATTATAAATGCAGTGATAATTACTTATCAAAATGTATTGGGGTATTATGTAGAGCATCTAGTTGCAGAACTTTATTCCCCATATTGGGGCAACAAGCATGCTGACAATGCTGACGTGAATAACCGAAGACAATGAACAAACAGAAAAAAACAATAACACAGAGAGAAAATGTTTCGTATTGGCGATCATAATTGCCGCTTGCTTGCGGAATATAGCACCAGCACTCTATGTTCCACTTCCATGGCGGGCGGTGGGAATGATTTATTAGCGTGTGAATTATTAAAATTAAATTGTTTTGAAGTGTGCAACGTCCAAGTAGGGTCAAGTGAATAATTGGACATTAGTCATAGACAACATCGACAGCGATGGTGATAGCAGCGGCAATACGGTGCTCGCGGAATTACGCGACTTCCCTTGCGATGGAGGACGTCGCTTAACGCAAACCTGATACATAATTAAAAAAACTGTTAGATGTGCGGCGCATAGGACACCTACCACTTATGCTACCAGTGAGTGCAGTTTGACCGAAATAACAACCAAGCCAAGTAATGAGTGGCTGGGAAGAAACGATTAAAACGCTGGATTGCAATCATCTCGCACGTTTCGGGCATCACAGAAGGAGCTAGACGAATGGTCAGTGAGCCAGATGAAATCTGCTGCTCGACAAAGTCATTCTGTGTGGCCGCAGCTAACACCGCTAGTATTTATAGCACACTATCCGGCGTTATGATCAGGCGCGGAAGCACCCCACATAAATAGCTAAAACAAAAGATTGGAAATAAATAAAGCAATGACAGAGCAATTATAATCAGTCACGTAGTATGCGGTGCGTGGAAAATAAAAATAACAGAGAACGTGTGACGGACTAAGAAAAATTGCAACGAGAATAATAGTAGTGGAACTACAATCGGCAGCTACGACAAAAAACTGACCAACCCAAGTTCCTTCTACTTGTCTCGCAGATGTCCCGCCTGTTCCAATATTGTACGTGGTTATGTTTGCGCTCCCGTACATTGAGGTACCCCAGCGTTAGCAAAAATGAGAACCGCGGATTCGTGCGGTGCTACAAGCAAGAAAATCTCTCTGCCTAGACAGCGGGCCGTAAAATCTTTACGACACTCGCGTCATTTAGTAGAGCCTGTCCTGTATTCCTTGTATTTTTGACGTTATACAGCGCGAATAACAGCAGCGGAAGCTTAGGGCCAATGTGGTGCTGCGTACAGCAGATGACGTTGTGGACATAATAGAGAGACATCTATTACTAAAGCCTTATAACGGATTTTTGCCCAACTTTCAGGCCAACTGCGAAGACTGCTAGGAAAAGGTTTTGGTGCACTGCAAGCTAGCCGCAGTTTTTACGTGAGTTTTTTTTGTATTTGCCAAAAACTCAACTTTCCGTCTATTGTACTGCTGGAACCCAGCAACGCTTCCGTCATATTCCTGAATGTTTAAATACACTTAAGTAGATCTACACTCGTATTACGATTACTTTACGAGTTTACTTGGCTAGTAAAGTTTTCGGGCTGACCCTCAGCCAAGATTTAACGTCCACGGAACTGTTTTTCACATTGCTTCGTAGACGGACCCCCATAAATACAAATGTGCAACGGTGGGGCTCGAACCCGCGCACCTATATGCCTCCTCCGGTTGCGATGCGGAGACTTAATCCACCACGCCACCGGGATCGACAAAGTTTACTTGGCTGTACTCGTTGTTATTACTATGTGACTACCTATTATGACGAACTCTTTATATCTACTCGTCTTACTATCTGCAGGCTATTTTTGGGATCGCGGGTTTTCGGAAATCTTGGTTTGATACCTTGTTTCAATATACCGTAGAACTCTGAAGATGAAGGCGTCGTGCAGATCTAAAAACCGTACTCCTCTAAGGTCCTCTAAGGAGCGCAACGGTGCAGGGCTAATACTCCGTGCTTAGGTGACAATTAAGGTCGCCTGCCAATAGTGTTGGAACTTCTCGAGGCGCCGCCAACACCGTTCTGCCGAGCGTGGAATCCAGGAGATTCTTCATCGAGTCACCGTTACCACTGCTGTACGTTCCTATTAACGCAAGGAACTGGGTGCTCGGGAAGATGGTGTTGTCCTCCTCGTCCAACCGTTCTCTCTTGTGTTTAACGCGAGGGCCGACCTGTAGGGAGACACCCACTGTTGGTCGGCCGTGTGAGGCCCTCAGAGCTGGCCAGTGATACCAGTGGAAGTCCTCAATACCGAAACGGTCTGTGGAGAACGTTTCGAGAAGGATGACATTGTACCCAATACCCAGTCGCTTCTGAAAATTACAGACAGCTGCCATTTTGTACCGGTAGATTTGGAGCTACTAAAACCTATCAGCAGGTAAACAGCGATATATAATATGAACGTGGCAGGGAAGGGCAGCAGTGATGCGGAATTGTGATAACTGGTGTTTTTCGTAGTGCCTAGACGCAACGTCGCTTCCAGAGTCAACGTCATAAGACAGATCCATAGTCTTATTTTTTACTAAAATCAATAAAATATGTTTGAGCCTTACAATTTTAGTGAGACTCAAACTCAGGGGAGAGACAAGGTACAGAATGTCGAGCATGTGGGCTAGGGAGTGAGTCAATCGAGCATATTGTTAACGAATGTATAGCCTTAGGGGGGAGCAGATATATAAAGCTGTCGGAGGCTCTAACTCTAAGGCCAAATGTTGAAAAAAATTGGTTGATATTACAAAGGAGAGGTTGTCCCAATGAAAAGCAAATACTCAGTATGTATTTAAATATACATGGATAATATGGATGCGTAGGTAACATATGTGCTGCCGCTCCAAGCGCTCCTGATATGAACGGGTGACATGTTTGTTTAGGCATACATGTCGAGCGGACAATATATCAATCAAAATCAATCATAGGTAATGTTTTATGTATGCAGTTTTTACATCTTATGTCTGTACCTATTGTATTGCTAAGCGAGCCCGGCCAAGTTTCACGCTGTGGGTAAATCAGTACTAATCGATACCACAATTTTAGCTTATAATTTTGTTCTCCATAACTGGGCGACGCTTTACATAGGAACTTACCAGCTCAATCTAACGTTCGCCGCATTTTTAGCGATCTAACATTGGCACGGCAACTGGATACTTATTTTCTGGCGTCCACTATTCCGCTTGTAGCTCAGTCGCAGCAGTGCTCCTGCTTCATATTGCAATATTTATATTTGGTACCTTTTCATGGGCGACTATAATACTTTCTGGGCTGACTCTTAGCCAAGATTTAACGTCCATGGGACTGCTTTTGGCATTGCTTCATAGACGGACCCCCACAAATAGAAATGTGCAACGGTGGGGCTCGAACCCGCGCACCTATGTGTCTCCTCCGGTCGCGAGACGCAGACGAATGCACCAGGGCTCGAATTTTCATGGGCGACTAGGTCTGCGAAAATGCCGTGCGTTAAATCGACAAACAGAGTCCGACCACGGCGTAGCGCTCGGAGTCGACAAACACCTGATGTAGCGCGGAGTCATGCTTGATGATTTTCGTGTCTTCACCGGTATCCTCTGCTACGACGTGTCTAGGTAAAGTCATGCTGTGCCGTTTCAATAAACCTTTGGCTGGGATCACAGAGGGAAGGCGACGGTATGTGAGGCTGCCGAACGTACGGGGTTACGAAAGAGACCGGCCGGAAGAGCCTTTGACCGGATACGACACTGGCGGCACGAAGGCCGGAGTTGCCCAATGACTAACCTAGCTGAGCTGGGCCACTAAAAATGATAGGGCAATACGATTCCGCCCAAAAGCTGGCCTGCGTTCGTCCTAAGTAGCCTTATTGGTCATTATTTTGGCGAGTGTCAGCTATCGGCCATATCCGCCGCTCTGGGGCGGTCATTCAGTTATTTTTGAGAGAATTGCATAATCCCATACGACGCCTTGCTACTGCTGGCCTCTCGCCGAGTAAAGCAATTCATGTGACGAGATTTTTAATGCTCCAAATTGGCTACCGAAAACATGTATTTATATATATATATATATATATATATATATATATATATATATTTTTGTTTTTTTGTTTAAGTTTTAAGTTTCAAACGTGGTTTATTCAACGGAACTGCATTTAGTAAATAAAAATGGTTGCAAAATAAATCAAGTACCGAGAAAAAGGCCACACTCGACAATATTTCAAAGAATGCTTTGAAATAAGCGCAATTACACAATACAAAATCACAATAAGTATCATCACAAGGACTTCTATACCGCGTTTGTTACAATGTACAGCAATAGGTGAGGCAACACGCGCTCACATATACGCGCAAGTGAATTAATACACTCATTCAGCATCTAAATAATACACAACGATATCAAGAAAAAACACACTGAAAAATTAAAAACAAATTTAATTTGGGAATATGATTCCTTATAAAATCCACTAATAACCCCGATTTAGGATACATATGATTTTTTTTCGCCGCGACTGTACTTCGGAGCGTGCGCACGCCGACTGGATTCGGTGAGAGGGCGCTCCTAGCTAACGAACGAGCAGATGTTAAATTTACCAAAAGAGACTAAAGAGACTCAAACGAAGGGTCAATCGGGTCCGACAAGACATTGCAGCCGACTGGAAGTTGCATCACGACAACGCCCCGGCTCATACCGCCTTTCTTGTGAACAGCTACCTGACCAAGGCCGGCATCCCAACGCTTCCGCAGCCGTCCTACAGTCCAGATGTGGCCCCCCGGACTTTTTTTTGTTTCCTCGCCTGAAAAGGACGATGAAAGGCAAGCATTTTGAGACGACAGAGGGGATCCAGGCAGCTTGCACCGCGGCTCTCAAGGCTATTCCGGAGAATGCCTACCGTGACGCCTTCGATGCTTGGAAATCGCGCTGGCAGCGCTGCATCGACGCAGAAGAAGCCTATTTTGAAAGCTTTTAAAAAAATTGTAACATTTGGTTCAATAATTTTTTTAAATCGATTTTTACCTATTACTTTTAGGACAAACCCTGTATAATTAGATCACCAGTCTGATTCAGACTGTGAAATTTAAAGCATTTTTTTTACTTCGTGAGCAAAAAGGTGCTTCGGTGTGAGGCATATAATATTTTTAGGAATCCTAGTCCAAGTTTCGGGCAGGCGGCATGCAAGTGAGTGTTGACTAGTCTTCAAGGACACTGAGGGCACTGCGAATGGTGTTGCACGCCTAGCTGATGTCCGATTTGAGGTAACGCAGATGTGCAGGTGTACCAGAGGAAACGCAATTTCCGCTGGTACAATATCTCACGAAATTTGATATGCTAGCATAGAAGCCCGCAGTGCATATTTTTTTCCACCTTGAGTAGGTTATGTAGAGTAAATAAATCATGGACCGAATCTCTCCGTCTCCTAAAAAAATGGCTCTAAGTGCATCAATCTGAATTATTCTGACTCTCCGGAGAATTCCGTCATATTCACCACCCCAGAGAAGGATACCATAGAATAGTACCGGTAAGAACACGGCCTTGTACACCAAAAGCAAGCCCTCTGTGGGAACCCCCATCAATTTCATTCTGCGCAGCGCCGATATCACAGCATTGGGTCTAATATATTCTATGTGGGGATGCCACTTCAGATTTTCCTGGAGAACGAGCCCCAGGCACCTGGCTGTCTGCGAGAGCTCAATGTTTCGTCGCTCGAGCAGTTGGTTGTTAGGCAATGCCTGATGCCTCGGTGATGAGCGAAAAACTACAAAATTTGTTTTATCGGCATTAAAAACTAAATCAAAAGTATTAAAAATGCTAATTGTATTGTAAACATTTAGAAGAGACTGGTGCAAATCTGCATCAAAATTTCGATTATTAACTTCGTATATTAGCGTCGTGTCATCAGCAAAAGCTATAGTAGAACCAAGATTTAGCCCCTGAATTTTTAATAGGATAAAGTTCAGAAGGAAAAGAAACATAAAAGGCTCGAGAACCGAACCTTGAGGGGTACTTATATCAACCTGTTTCCACGAGGATTCTATTTGCTCAGCTCGAACCACTTGCCTCCGTCCTGAGAGATGAAACCTAAACCAGGCAACAGCCGGCACGGAGCAGCCGAGCTGAGCGAGCATCTGGAACAGTAAGGAATGGTCAAGACAATTAAAAGCAGCCGACACGTCAACAAAAACCGCAAGACAAAACTTGTTTCTCTCCACCGAATCAGACACCGCTTAGCCTGAACAACACCAACTTCTCAATGACCTTTGAGATATAGTCAACAACAGATATCGGCCTGTAATTTGCTGCGCGATTTCGTTCACCCTTTTTCTTGAATAAAGGAAATACCTCCGTATCCTTCAACCGTGCTGGGAAGTTTCCGAACTCGCTCTCTCTTTCTCTCTCTATATATATAATCTTCTCTCTATATATTAGTAAAACAAAATCTGCCACTTTTAAGAAAAACCAGTTCGACAAAGATCGGGATATGTATACATATATATACACCGTGTTTCTAAGTAGCTATCGCTGACGCTTTAGGGACACAAACGTTTCGCAGAACTTCGGCATGTACCGCAGTAAAGCAGAGCACAAAACGGTTACGACGAAATAGACGTTTCTAAACTTAGCACTAGGCTGTTTGAAAACCTAGTTTCCTTGAATGCCTTCCTAGCGTTTGAAATCAAAGTAAAATAAACGGATGTAGATATGCACATGTGTATGGCAATGCGACGTACAACGTACGTTAATAAACATTTTACTGGTTATGAACATGTGTTACAAAATGATGAATAGCAAAGCCGCATGTACTCGTTTCCTCACGAGTGTCCCTGCTAAACAACTGGTAGATGTGGATGGGGTCCGGTGGAGGGGCTGCTAGCTTCGAAAGATGAGTGAACACCCCAAAGGAGAAAAGGTCGTATATACTCGTACGTCTGGGCGATCCCCGTTAATGAAGCGTGAGATACAAAGCTAGGCCAGTTCCGAGTAGTAACGCAATCCGTTCTGGCTTTGCCAGCCTTAATACTCCAGGTCAATATTATAACGTTGTTTTAACGGTGATGCATACGGACACTAGTCTTTATCGCCTTTTTTAGACAAATGGAAAAATGACATCCCTTGGTAAATAGAATTCCAGTGTTGAATTGCCACAATAATGGAATTACATGCATTGTGCGATTCTTGTTGCTATAGAAATGCATAATTGCTGAATCAGACAGGAGACTCAGCAAATACCAACTTAGGGTTACATACAACGAATGCGTCCCGCGTGGTGACGTCTTGCTACTTAACAAATATATTCGACAGATTTAAAATATATATATTTTACGACGGTTTTACTAAGACTAAGAAGAGTAAAACAAAACTGATATTGAAGATGTACAACATTAATACGTCTACGCGTCACGAGAAAAAAATTATTTTTGGAGATTGTCTAGGCCAATTGCATTTTAAACGTATATATATATATATTCTCGATGCCTCCTCCCGCCTATATATATATATATATATATATATATAATTTTTTTACGACGCACATTAGTACAGAACTGCGGGTTGGGTTTGACCTAGTCGTTCCCCACCAAGGTCGTTGTGGTTACCCTGTGGTGAGATCTGCTGATATTCCGTGTGTACTGAAACCTCCAGGTCTATATATATCCTAGGGACGATGGAAAAACCTGACGGTCTCACTCTGACCCCCTTTGAGCGTGGCCGCATGACTTTGGGACGCAACTGTAATCAACTCATTAGCCCCCTTGATGGTCGGTGCAGGTGCGGACCAAGCAGGTCATGTTTCCAGGTTAGCAGAGACTAATATATGCAGAAAATACTCTGGCGTTGGTTATCCGCACTAATTTTGTTCGTTGCCTTACGAGACAATGGGAGGACCAGGACCTCTTACACTCAAGCTGATTTAGCGCGTAAGTAGAAGTCTTTACCTTTCGACGGAAGACTCGCAAAGCATCATAATTTTTGCGTCAGACGCTGTCGCTCGACATACAACGAAGAAATGCAGCATCTGTTCGGGGCACATTGTTGAACTGGGCTGATTTTGAGTTAGAGGACCCATGACCGCACGCTCACGCAGAGACAATTGTTCACTTTAAGGTGTTAACGTAACGAAATGATATAAATAAATAAACAGAAACAGTCTACGTATATATATATATATATATATATATATATATATATATGTATATATATATATATATATATATATATATACGAGGTGTGTTCAAAAAGTATCGCGACTTGTGTTTTTTCAAAAATTATTCATTTATTCATGAATATCTATTTTGTTCCCTTCAAAGTAATCCCCATGAGATATTATACACTTGTGCCAACGGTTTTTCCAATCTTCGAAGCACTTCAAAAAAACATTTTTTATATCTTGTTCAGCTCCTCCTTCGATGCCGTCTTTATCTCGTCAAGCGTAGCGTAACGTCGTCCTTTCATGGGCCTCTTCAGTTTAGGGAACAAGAAAAAGTCACAGGGGGCCAGATCTGGGGAATACGGTGGCTGCGGCATCATTAGTGTGTTGTTTTTGGCCAAAAACTCGCGCACAAGCAACGATGTGTAAGCAGGGGCGTTATCGTGATGCAAAAGCCAATTTTTGTTCTTCCACAAATCCGGGCGTTTCTGGCGGATTGCTTCGCGCAAATTGCGCATAACTTGCAGGTAATATTCCTTATTGACCGTTCTACCCTGTGGCAAGAACTCATGATGCACCACGCCCCTGCAATCGAAGAAAACTGTCAGCAAAACTTTCACATTCGACCGAACTTGGCGCGCTTTTTTCGGTCTTGGTTCGTGCGGCAGCTTCCATTGAGATGATTGAGCTTTGGTTTCCACGTCATAACCATAAACCCACGATTTGTCACCAGTTATGACCCTCTGGAGCAAATTTGGGTCGTCGCGGACAGAGTCCAACATCTCATTAGCAATGTTCATGCGATGCTGTTTTTGGTCGCAATTGAGAAATTTTGGTACGAATTTCGCGGCGACCCGTCTCATGCCCAAATCATTGATAAAAATCGAATGGCACGAGCCAATCGATATGTTTAGGTCCTCAGCAACTTCTCTAACGGTGATTCGACGATTGGCCAATACCATTTTCTCCACTTCATTAATTTTTTCGTCTGTTGTTGAAGTGCTCGGGCGTCCGGCACGCTCTTCGTCGTTCACATCTTCTCGGCCTTCTGAGAACATTTTGTACCACCGATAAACGTTGCTTCGGTCCAAGGTAGCTTCTCCGTATGCCACAGTCAACATTCGGAATGCATACGCGCACTTAATTTCGTTTTTCACACAAAATTTGATACAGGTTCTTTGATCCATTTGTTTGAATAGGTAAAAATCGAAGACGATCCAAAACACGTGCAAGCAAAGCAGCTGTCAACAATTAAGTGAACATTCAAAATGGCCGAGCTTGTCGGCATAAGTGAGAGACATGAGTACCAACATAACGCCACAAAAAATCGAAATTTGAATATACGTAACCCGCGAAAACACCTCGTATATATATAATAAAGTACACTGGTTTCGATATGTATTAATTATATATGAACGAACATGTGCATGCGGACTACACGTACACACACTATTTGCATTTCTGTCCAAACAGCAGGCAAAACTTAACCAAAACTAGCTGGTCTTAAAAGCACACAGATGTTGCTAACGGTAATTTACATGATTTTTATAATGACCTTTATGATCATGGGTCTTGGGGCCGATGGCAATGGATCATGGCGATCGATTCCGTAGATCCCGACAGCGGCAGCGTGTTGCAGTTTGAACAACAAAATACATGCGTTAGAAATGGTTTGAAAGGAAAGACTACGCCCCATACGGCTGCTGTTGCGGGGACGACGACAACGACGCCCCATAACGAGAAGATGAACTAAGAAGAAGAAGAGGCCAAAGAAGGAAAAGGGGAGAAATAAAAGTATGAGCCCAAGCCCTGGAAGGATGTTCAGCAAACGAGCGTGCGTAGGTACGCACACAGTGAGTGCCCATCCTGGCTGGCATTCGACCGAAGCAACAGCTGTAGGTAATCAGTATGCCGCGGGCAAGAGATGGAGCGTGTCGCCCGAACCGTCACCTCGATGACTTTAACCGTCGGAGTAGATCTCGGCCTGCCGTCGCTCGTACCGTATTACTGGTCTTCCCCTCTATCTATATATCTATCTATATATAGAATGAGAGCGAGAGAAGGGGGTGGAAGATGTTGAATAATAAACTAAAGAGAGCACAGACAGAGAGAGAGAGGGGGGATAGAATGAGAGAGTGAAAGGTTTGAGAGACGACGCCAGGTCTGGAGAAACACTTTCCGTCGTCACATTCAAGATTCAGGCAAGTACGAGTGTATGAACGAGGAAGACAATCTCGAAGGCAGCCACTCTTCCACAGCCACTCAACAGAGGCGATGTAGCACAGCACCTTGTTTGTGTCATGTCACAGGTGCAGGCCAGTGTAACGTGCAGGCAGCATATGTGCGAGAAAAGGTGCGCCGTAAGAACGTCGCGCCATTCCATTCTGAAGAGAGAGAGGCGCCAATGATTGAGGCAGGACGACGGACGACAAGTTAGTGAGTTAGTTAGACTAGCTATAGTTGAAGGTTAGCAGTCTCTCCTAGCGGTCTCCAACTTCGCCGTCGACCTGTCGATAGGCTATTGTCTCGTTTTGACCAGGAAAGGGCTGTTTTGTTTGCCTTAGTAAGGCGACTGTACGTTGCTGACACGACAAAGCAAGGCAACTGGGTCGTTTCCTATCCTAATTAATGAACTGCAATGAAACTTTTGAAATTTAGTGTAATGGCACGTCTGTAGTTTGTTTGTGCAGTATTTTTGACAAAAAAATCGGGCTTAAACTCAACTTTAAAAAATGTATCCACCTACATGCACGCACGCAGTCATTTGCTCTACATATCGGCTGCGTTTTCGACTTGACCTATGCAAACTTTATAGCGCTTCGGCTAGTCTAATCAGGCTAAGGTGATTTTAAAAGCAGCGCGCCTTTAACACTAACCCCTGCAAATTTGTAGAGCAGACCTCTTTATATCAGCTGGTGTGCCCAAATAAAAGCATAATTTACCGTTGGTCTGGGCGATTTTTGGTCCCGGTAAATGCTTACGCAGAGCGACAGTAACGAACAAAACCAAATAGATCATATCTACTGCTTCTTTAACTTGTAGCTAGTTTCTTGATGTAGTTAGTAATCGGCAAAAAGTCAAACAAAGCTGGCTTAGTTATAGTAGATTTGATGAGATACCGGGTAAGATGTTGTCGCAGAACAGCTATGACGGTATCTACTGTCTATTTACGTTTGTAGGAAAGGCTGGTATTCCTGAATGCCGTCATCTAGAATGACTGGGTTTGCCTTCAGGATAGCTGCCAGTATCCCCAAAACTCGTGGGCCCACACCCGCGGCGGCTAGCTTCTCCATGACAATATCCCTGGGGGCAGTGTCAAACGCCGCTTTGTAGTCTACAAATACAGCGTACAGTGCTTGGTGCTTGACGGTGACCGAGCGCTTCACCTCGTCTAAAAGCTCCTGGGATGCGGTCATTGTCGAATGTCTCGCGCGAAATCCATGCTGTTCCGGAGGGATGATTCCCCTTGCTTCGAGATAGAAGCTAAGCCGGTGTGCCAGGAGGCATGACAATATTTTGTAGATGCAGCTTTTCTTTGCAATGCCTCGCCAAGAGGATGGACAAAGCGGGTCACCTTTGCCTTTGGGGATGACCTTTAGCAAGCATTCCGACCAGGTTGCTGGAATTTCACCTGTTTCCAAGCACTTGTCAAAGAGTGCCGTCCAAAGCGGCGTTAGGAGGACCGCCGCCTTTATATGTTCATTCCGGACGAGGTCGGGTCCGAAGGCCTTGTTATTCTTCAATTTTTCGATCGCACTTTGAACTTCCATAAGAGAGAACGGAGCATCTATCTGCTGGGATAGAAGACTCTCGTATTCATCCGATAATTCACACGATAACGGGATGATCCCTGGTGTGCTATCTGTTGTTGTGAATGCGTCGATGAAGTGTTGGCGCAGACGGTCGGAGGCAACTGGACAACTAGAGAACGTAAAGTTCCTTTTAAGGGCGCAGTGAGGCTCAAACCTGGCTCTTCGAATCATACGATTTTCACTTTCCTTGGCGAACAAGATTTTCTTGAATTCTATTAGCTGTCGGTACCAGCGACGATGTCTACAATAAAAGTCTCTCATCTCTGGGTGTT
>QVRM01001829.1:0-84958 GCA_003439945.1 Dermanyssus gallinae | reverse complement strand
ATATATATATATATATAATGGTCTATCTGCGCAATAGCACCGACGGCAGCAGCGCCACTGACTGTAGACTCAAATGGATGAACGAATCAACATCAGCAATCAATATAGTTGTGATGATTATTGTTATTGCTGTCGTTTCTTTTATTGTTTTTGCGAGTGCTGATGTTGTTACAACAACAACTGCAAAAACAACAACAACTACCAGCGTTGTTGCTGCGTCTGAAAATTGGAAGCCGACACATAATGGTCAGCTGTTGTTGGTTAACAGCTGATTTGCTGGCGGTAACCTTGTGTCATCGCTACGGCGTTAAAAAGGCGCCACATCCTCACTCACTTTACGAGAAGGCTCGTCCAGTGATCCACATCAATATAGACGATGTTCGGTCATGCAGGTACACATATATGCATTACCACTGCACGGGTGAGCCTATACACATGCATAAGCGGCATGTGCCAGCTCTTGTGTATCTGTAAGAACATACGCAATTGTATATATATATATATATATATATATATCTGAACAAGTATGTAGTGCCGTTATTTATTATTACGTTAAACTTACACATGTGTTGCAACTAATCGTGAGACAGAGGGGCACTGGACGTTCGGAGGCAGCAGAGTCGATTTATCGAGTGGTGGCGACGAGTAGCTGGAAGGTGAACCAAGAAAACCCTACTAATGCTAAGCGGATGTGATTTTCACACCCGTGCTGACTAGAACTGTAACAGGCACTTTGGCACTTGTTGGCACTTTACTAATGAGAACAAGATTAGTTGGTGCTGCTTGGAAACAGCAGCAAGCCACGAAAATAACGTCGACCGGTTTCACTCGCATATATATATATATATATATATATATATATGCGTGTGTGTATGTGCGGTCTTATTCAGGGCACGACATAGTTTTGACATGTCGAATGTCCTTAAGTGAAGCAAGTTACGCTTAAGTTGATGAGGGAAGTTAATTAACGTTACTAAGTTTAATTCAGAATAAAGATATAGTACCACTATGCGGGCTTGCTCTAAGTGCCACTACAATCGGCATCGTTGGAGTCCGTCAGAGCGGACAACAACCCGGACGCTTGTTTGGTCTGTGCGGTATACGTTGTTGAGCGGCAACCGTCCTTATATAGTAGATACACCGGTAAGAATTGGATCAACACACACATATATACATATATATATATATATATATATATATAGAAACTTGCGGCTGCTATCAAGCAGATAAGCAAAGCAAGTGAGACACCTTATGGTGACAGCAGATAGCAAACGGCAACGTTGTGCCAGATCGTGTATCTCGATAGTAGTAGTAGTATCGTGGAGAAGGTTTGTTGCCACAACGACACGGTGAGCAACCACGAGAAGCTTGGGTACGAGCTTTGGGGGGATGCCCCGCATCACTTTGTCGTACAGGACGAACGATGTGATCGCAAAGCGTTTCAAATTTGCCCACCACCTGCCAGCTGGTGTCGTTCTGGGTCTATTGGATCTTGCTGAGGCGCGGCACAGCCTCTGTGGTTACTACTCTGGTCAGTGTTATTGCTGTTGTTTGTTCGCCTGTTGTTGTGGTCTCTGTTGTTGTTGTTGTCACTGCCTTCACCACCTCCGTCATCGTCACTGATCGCCATATAACCACCCCTCGAGAGAGAGACGCAAATGAGCCTTTCACTGCTGCTGCTACTTGTTGCACTTTGTCGCGTTGGATTGATTGGTAGGCTGTAGTAGTCTTCATCGGAGTGGCCATTCCATTCTAATGTTTACGTCAGACTCGTCATGTTCATGCTCTTGTTGATAGCGATGAGAAACGATACAAAAACATCCCTCGTATAACCAAAAGGCTTTTCCTTGAAAGGGCTCACGCATCTACCAACCCCGTGTGTAAATATACACGATATATATATATATATACACGATATATATATATATATATATATATATATATTATTATTATTATTATTATTATATTGTGTCCGTGCGTGTGGAATGAGCTCACACGCTACTACTATTCATTCGGAGCGTATATGGCCTGTATCAATGTTGTCGCCACTAACTCTTGTTTCTGTTCTTGTTACTGGTGGTCTTATTTCTGCTATTGTGGTTACTTCTATTATAATGATTGTATTATTGTTGTTGTTGCCCCTGTTGTTGTTGTTGTTGTTGTTGTTGTTGTTGTTGCTGCAAGTCGCATGCATATCCCTCGGTACTCTTCCAGTGTACTTGGACGATTTGTAATTGCTGTTGTGTACGCTGCTAATCTAGTAGGCACGAATTGTTGTCGTAATTGCATCGTGCGCGAGGTCTGTTGTTGCTGCTGGCTAGGTTTCGGTTAAGAATTGATACCAACGATGGATCGGAGGGTGGATGGTGCGGGAGAGGCCTAGAGACGAGGAGGCAACGAGCAGCTGGCTGTGCTGCGTTCGGAGAAGAGGCTCTCGCCAAGTGAATTGGCAGCCAGGCCTTCTCCTTCTCTCGACGACGCCAATGAATCACACGGCCCTTTTCAGCGCGACACACTCCGAAGACGTCATGTCCAGGCTCAAGCATCCGCTGCTGTGCTTTCTGAGCAGTTCGCGTTCACACGCTCAACCCTTTGCGACTACAACGATGATTACACAACGTATGTAGTTGCCTCTACTTGTTCTTATTATTAACTAATTTGTTAGTATTTCCCATTGGAAAATTGCTTTGCCACTTTGTATGCAATTTTGGAATAAGAATTGTTGCTGTTTCCTTACCTAGCAGTTGATTTGTTTGTTGCTTGACACGCTGGCAAAAATCAGTGGATTGTTGCTGCAGCGACGACTGTGGTACGCTTTTTGACAGACTAGCGGCCGAGGGAAGACCATCACCGATTGCATTATTACAATACCGTCATTTATAACAGTAATTGTGGCGAAGTCCAAGAAGCGAGAGCCCATTGGAGTAATTTTTCATTCCTAACAATTAGGTTGGGCTGAACAAATGGCCTGAGTGGGACCAAACGAGCCGCGCATCCCGACGACGGATTCGGGTGGTCTCGATGGCTGACGATGAGATAATGTTGATGGTGGTGCTGACAGGCAAACTGGCATGCTTGGCTAAGGCCACATCCTTACATTCTTGGTCTCTCCGTGGCAGGATGGATCGGCTAACATGTAAACATGCTCTCTAATGAGACTGGCAAATCTTGAGCGCCGCTGTGGAGTTGTCTACTGGGATCAGTTGACATGGGGCCTAATAATTTATATATTTACGGTCCCCAATTTATATTCCGTTTTTGCCATAACCTTTAAGTGAACGGTATGCAAACACTAATTCACTAATAGGTATGCAAACAAAACACTTATTCACTAATAATGACACCATCACATGATGTTCTGGAAGTAATACAATACAGCGGCTGAGGTTCTTGATGAGGATAGAACAGTTTTGTGCTATTGAATATTTTATTCAAAATACGAGCGCTATCAACGATATTATATTTGGTGTGAGCTACAATATATCAAGTCGCAAATATAGTCTCATACAGGCTTGAATTTTTGTCACTGTGTTTTTTGTTAACTATCTGTCTGAGAGGTGCCTTACAGGCGAAGCATGCACACGTTGTTAATAGGGTAGTGGTGGTTTTTTAGTAGAAGCTCAATTAAGTTAGAACACTGATTTCTTTAAGCACTTCACTCCAAATGCTTACTACTGTCCGAATGTTTACTTTGGATACCACTAGTATGATTTGCCATCCTCTCTTGGCATCACCATCAAGTTACAAGCGTAACCAGCATGAAAGTAATGAATTAGCTGTGGGTCAAGTGACAGTTCGACAGCGGCGTGTTATTATGAGCACCAGGCTGTCATTCATAGTCTAATATCAAGTGTTTTGCATCCTGCCTTGACCTAGAGCACTGTAGTGGTTGGACAATGCGCTTTCACGAACGATGTTGTGGTGGGCCACGATAACGGGTGAGAGAAAAAAGCCAAGCGATTTTGTATTGCTAACTCACCACTAGTGCGCTTATTTAGTGCCGTTGTGACCAATACTATGCACATTCCTAGGTACAGAATGCTATACATTTTAAAGTATGCCACTGCCAAGCGCGCGTCTTATTGGACGGATTGCCTGTAAATATTACAGTCGACGTCAATCAATTGTTGTTAAGAGTTCTACATTTTATTTATAAGATAACTCCTCATAATTTACTTGGAACTGTCTACCTACCCGTGTTGTTTGAACCACAAGTTACCCAGAATAGTCGCCTGTCACTTTAGAACGTCGTGACGCTGGCTTTTGCTTTTGGCTAAGTTCAATTTGATTGAATCATAATTTTGGCGTGGCGTTGGTTTTCAAGACGAAGCCCGTTTAAGTGCGGCATATGCCAGAGTCTGACGATAGGACTTCAGAAAAGAAGCTTACTTTATGGAATATTCTATTAAGACGAAAGTGTACATCAGCACACGCGTTCTTGTAGCACCAACGGTTGCGAGGCGGTTGACTTTAGGTCACTTCAGGTCAAACGTAGCAAACGTTATGATTTTAGCGTCCATATGAGGGACAGTCTAATGTGGTGGAAAATTCCTTATGATTTGTGATGTTTTTGTGATGTCCAAGCGATCTTGTGGCCGCAGTTAATTTTGAATGCACGGACGTTGATTTAAGGACTCGTTACGACTGCTATTACTTCTACTACTAGATATAATTTAAGGCAATATCTAAGAATGATTTTGTACCTGTGCATACATCTCATTAACGATTTAGAGCTTAGTAAAAGCTAACACGTCACGTTATTTTGACAATATATTTATGTATGCTATAACCGTATTCACAGGCGGCACACATGCAACTGCACACACATATATATATATATATATATATATATATATATATATATATATATATATATATATATATATAATACTTTGATGGCACTTTCAGCCACAAGGTATTTTCTTGAGCGTCAACGGGATGGCCGCCGTTTCCGCGATGATTTCAAGGACGCACACCTTTTATTTCTTTGGGTTTGTGCGCGGCCGACTAAATGAATGGAGTCGCTTCCTCGCTTGACCTCGCTGGCCAGCCATTCCGACATCTCCCTTGAAGCCACCACAGCCTTCATTGCCTAGTGGTTTGTGACGGCTGTATATACGGGTTTTCATACTTGCGCTGTATCCATAATAGCTGTTATAGATAATTATTACTATTATTTAAACGTTTACTATCAACAGAAAGTCCACCGTAAAGATAAATGGGATGCAAGCAGTCCATTCGAATAATTTTGTGTTATACATATATGAGAGGAGTCGACTATAAAACATAGACATATAGACAAGAGCCAATTGTCCGCCGAAGCTCAATTTGGATTCCGCTGTGGTCATGCAATAGAGAAATGTTCATGCCATTTTTAGTTATATCGATCCGCATGTTATTATCGTGTATATATATGTATATATATATATATATATATATATATATATATATATATATATATATATATATATATATACAAACGTATTTAAATATCCCGATGCCTACATGTGTAACGTAGTACTTATGTAGTGCGTACAGAGTTCATCAGAAGAATAAAATGACTTTTGCGTTTTTGATTGGGAACGGATCTACGGCGAAACAGTCTGGTGGGTCACCGGGGTTTCTGTCGGTGTTCCGTGTGAGCCGCGCTGCTGTCTGATTTATGCTTGCGTTCGCCGTCCCGTGTTCTGTTCGTCTGTTTTTCTGCTGGCTTCATCGCTCGAGCGAGCTGTTGCTTCGGTGACTCATTCATCTTCACTGTGTTCGATCCTATTTCTAACGAATGTGCATTTCCGTTCGCGTTCTATTAGTTGATAGTGATGATGTTTCTTCTTCCAACTCTGCTGCCCGCCTTGGGGCACGGGCCCATCTCCGATCAACGCTGTCGCCTATCGTAGCTGGAAAGACTCTCATCTTCTGGGTTGTTACTGTTATGACTGCTACCACCGTTCTCTGTGTTATTACTGTCCCTGATGATGGTTGTTTCTTTTTGTCGTCTTTGTTGTTGTTGTTATATTGCTCTTGGTGTTCCCATGGCTGTTGTTGTTATTATTGCTGTTGTTGTTTCTATCATTGTTTCCGTTGTTGCTCCCGCTTCTTTCCTTGTCGATCGTCGCTTCTCCTTCGACCGGTTGATGTTGATTTTGGCAAACCAACGAATGCGCTGTTGCCTGTCGACATTTGTGTATCTTTTGCCTCTTACCTATACTTTTTTGTGTTTTATTTAAAATTCGCTTGTGTTATATATATATATATATATATATATATATATATATATATATATATATATATATATATATATATATATATAATATATATATATATATATATATATATATATACACATATAATATATATATATATATATATATATATATATGTGTGTGTGTCATTACGAGTCTCTATTTTATCCTCGTCCCAAGTGCTTACTGGGACGGATTTTCTTTGTGCTTGCCATCTGCACGCGTGCATACTGCGTGTGCACGCGCGTGCTTATTCTACCGGCATACAGCGCAGCGTACCGGGCGCGAGGTGTCCGTATACATGCGGTTGTGCACATGCGTATTGCGTGTCGCTCGCTGTTCCACAACCGCTATACGCATAACCCAGCATGAGCATCTTCCTCTTCATTATTATTATTATTATTATTATCATCGTCATTATCGTTGTCATCGTGTCTCACCTGTGAAGCCTGCCTGATGTCTGGGTTATCATCGCCCAGCACGTGGTGCCCCATTTTCCTTCTTTCTGGCATTTCATCGAATTCTCGTATTGTCAGTCTTCACCGTTTCGGTCGTACCACTTGGTTGCCGCTCTCATACGTCTCATCATTCTGGCTCCACCTGCTGTCGCAGCGGCAATAGTCGTCGTCGTCGTCGTCGATTATTTAGTTAACTGCCGTTAGAGTTAGTAGAGTAAACTAGTCGACGTAACACGAGTAGTGTGTGTAGTGCTTAACTATCTACCCGGCGTATCTATCTGATTGATTGTCTGTTTTTGTCGTCGTCGGCTGCGTTTTCCTGTTTGGGGATGAGAGACGGGCGGGATGGGGGAGAGGAAGCAAAAACATGTTCTATTATTAGGAAAGGCACCCCTTTTCGTTCTCGCCCGTTCGCTTTCTCTGTATGGGCGAGTCTATATAATGCATATATGCATAAATAGTAGAGGTCACCTTTATGGATAACGGCAGTAACAGAATCAGCAATAAGCGCAGCACAGCGACAACGTTAGCAAACTGCAACAACAAAAGTAGCAGCATAGGCTCACTGATGTAGCGCGACTCTATATCAGCAACACCACAGGCAACAGTAACATGAGCAACAGCAACGGGAAACGACAGCAATTACGCTGTCAAAAAATCCGGATTTATTTCGATTTACAGGAGTTTACTGCATGCGTCCTTTTGCCGATTCGTTTGTTGGCGACCAGCTTTTCAGCAATTTCTCTCGATTTTTATATATATATATATATATATATATATATATATATATATATATATATATGATGACTTCTTTATTTGCTATAATAAAGGTGCTTTTTTAATCAGATTCTGGTCGTGGTGTAATGACAGTGACTACCTACCAGCTGCTATTGTGCAACTGTGCTGCAAATCGAAAACTGCGGCGGATATGCGATCGAATGGGTTGGCCTGTTTGCTTCGTGGCTAGTTCGCTTCGTTTGCGCTGAATCCATCCAGGTTGTTGCTTGAGCTGGTCTATCGCGGTCTGGTGGTGTGTTCCAGCTACCACCGCTGGTTCCAGAGCGCTGATACCAGCTGCCGTTCCAAGCCAATATCTCTAGTTCCATCTAAAACTCGAGACAGAAGATAGACCATAGAAATAGAACGTGAATGGTGAATATCAATCAATGATTTGATTATCGAATAAATAAATGATTGATCAGATGAACGGAAGCCCCCGCACCAGTCAGGTGGTGACAAACACGTTGACAATCTTCCTGCCGATGCCGGTCTCATGGCGGGCCGCTGACGCTACAGCCGACATGGCTAATGGTAATTGCTATTAGGTTTAATGTTGTTGTAGTTATTTTATTATTATCGTTATTATTTCGTTATTGTTGTTGGTGTTGTTGTTGTCGTTGTTGTTGTTTTGTGGTTATTGGTTTTGTTGGTGTTCTGATGGTAGTATGACGACTGCTACCTGTGGTGATTATGGTTCGATCGTGGTCGCTTTCTTATCTTCGGCTTGCCTTTGTTGATGTTATCGTTGACGTTTCGTACCCGCCGTACCAGTACCTCTTGTTGATTAAATCCGTTTTGCGTGTCAAAGCGTTTGTCTTTCCATTTGCTGTCGTTGTTGTTTTTGTTGTTGTTGCTGCTGCTGTTGTTGTTGTTGTTTTTGTGGTTGTTGTTGTTGTTGTTGTTATGCTTCCCCTATTTCTGATGTTTCGTTTTTGTCATTTGTAGTCGTCACCGACGCCGTTATTTATTTCGCCATTGATTTATCCAAATCTTGAAAGTACCTATTTGGATTAGTATGTGCTACCGTACTAGATGGGGCCCGCGACTATACTAACTGCTGGTACCCGATTCGCCGGCCATCGCATCGACAAGTGTTCCTCTTTTATTTCTTATTGTTGTCATCATCGAGACCGACGCCGTTACTTGTGATAACCGGTAAACGGATCTTGGCGCTGTCAATTGAAGTGCAACTGCTGTAGAACTTGGTTATCGAGTACATACGGACTAGAATGTTGCATTCTCGTTCATTGCTTTTTATTATTAAAAATATGTCAAAAAAATTGCTATATCACAGTGAACAAACACTATGTTTGTTCTAAGACAAACGCGTGCTTGACTTGTTAATGTTTACTGTAAAGGTTATTTAATTTAATCGTGCGTATTACATCCGGGTGTCCTAATAATAGCCGCCATACGACTTGGAATTGATCCAATGGCATTCATGAGCTCCGAAAGTGTAGCTGGAGTTCTGGCTTTAACTCGTTGTTTTAGCTCATCACACACATTTTCGATGGGATATGCATAACTGGAAAAGTTGCTGGTCACTCAACTAAGCTAAATCCAGCTTCTGCGAGCTACCCCCGAGCAAGTGCGCAGTAGTATGCGTGGTCTGGTATTATCTACGCGTTGGACTCTCCTGCTTATTAGGATATTAGCACCCCAAAGATGGTACAAATGCGTAACGTCTCCTATTCTCCAGTACTCTACCAACTGCAAGCCTCTCAAACGGAAATAGGAGTATTTGTGTGCGCAGCAAGATGGTACCAATTTGCCGATCGGATCGGATGGCTCGCTGGTGCGGCGGGTAGGCAGACCAACGCCGGCAGGCCCACAATAGGCGGTTTGACTGTCGAAGTCAACACTCGCCACGGCCATTGGCGGTTTCAAAGCATTGCGAGACGACAGTGACATAGACGGCAACGACCTCGAGCACTCTATCAGCGGTCTTGAAGACCTCATCAACGACCTCGGCGACTTCATCGACGACCTCGGCGACTTCATCGACGACCTCGGCGACTTAAACGTCGACCTCGGCAACTACCGCTACAAGCCTAACGCGAAGGGCGGTGCGAGGTCCCGGATAGCGGAGCCGCCAGTCGCCGCAGTTCCGATAGTTGTCGTTTGGCAGCTGCATTGGAATTAGATGGAGAAGAGGAAGAAAATTGACAATAAGGCGTAAGAACATCTGCAGTAGACTGATCAAGTCAGTGAAAGTCGATCACTGATGGATTATTAAGGAGTGATGACGGAATATATATATATATATATATATATATATATAGAAAGGTTGGAGAAGTAAATCGATTAAGTGAAAACATGAAAGAGTGTTCATAATGTTTTATATTCGACAGTAACCACAACAACAAATATATAAATAGGTGTTGGCCGTCGAGTGTCGGTTATTGCCATTCTAATGATTCTATCCCACGATGAGAGAAGAGATCTGTGCATCATGTTTGGGTGGACGACACAGCCGCTTACTGGATGCGTGTTGACGGTGCTTGTCAATGTTGTTGCCGTTTTTGTTGTCGTTGAGTTTGTTGCGTTTATTGTTGTTGTTGTTGTTGCTGCTGCTGCCGTCTTTGCCCATACCCTGAGAGAGAGAGAGAGAGGGGGGAAGATGGTGGAAGAGAGAGAAAAAATATGAAGTGAGTGTGCGAGAGAGAGAGAAAATGTGCCCTGTCTGATGGCTCGATAAGGAAGAATCAGCTTTGCTTGTTTGTGGCAATGGAAGGTTCGTTGAAACGTCGTTGAAATCTTCTTCCTTCGCTGCGAAGGACGGTAGCCGTCGGGACGACGCCGATGTCTTTGTTACGGTCGGTCGTCATCTTGCTGGAAAATTATACAATGCAAAGCGATTAAATGACGACGCGCCGAAGCTGCTGCTGCTGCAGCAGTAGCAACAGCAGAAACACAATCCTCACTGAAGTTGTTGCGTATGCCAACTTGTCGTTTGGTTGACTAGCATGTAAATGACATTGACAATGATGCCGGGTAACAACAGCAGCAAGATTAATATGCAGGGCAGCAACAGCAACAATAACGATAACGACAATAGCAAAAAAACAAGCAACAACAACAACTACTACTAGTACTACAACAACAACAACAACAACGACAACAACAACAACAACGACAACAACAACAACAATAACAACAACGACAACAACAACAACAATAACAATAACAACGACAACAACAATAACGGAATGAGTTGCCACAGCTTAGTTATAGATAGATAGACAAGCAGACAAAATTAGACCAACATCATCGAAAATACTTGTCACAATCTTAATAGCAACAGTGACAATAACAAGATTAATGGTAGCAATAAAAACAATCAGACAAAAACACAACACAATAGAAATGTCAGCGACGCGACCAATAGCGACGATAGCGTCAATAATAAATTCAACTACAGAGGGTCAACGTCTGTTTGTTCTCGCCACGGGTTGATTGTTCTGGCTAGGTAATGTAGATGGAATGCGCGTTGTTTGTTGGTACGTACTTTCACAGTACATATTTTTAG
Organism: Dermanyssus gallinae; assembly: GCA_003439945.1. NCBI lineage: Eukaryota > Metazoa > Arthropoda > Arachnida > Mesostigmata > Dermanyssidae > Dermanyssus > Dermanyssus gallinae. The sequence goes on along the minus strand of QVRM01001829.1, from coordinate 73,949 downwards.
CAGAGTTTAGATTAACTCTGCTAAAAATGTGTACTGTTAAAGTATATTTATATATATATATATACATGTAGATTCATATATGTATACTATATATATATATATATATATATATATATATTTATATATACGTGCATGTATATATATATATATATCTATTTATATATACGTGCATGTATATACATAGAGGTATAGATATATTTATATATATATATATATATATATATATATATACGTGCCTGTATATACATAGAGGTATATCAATGATGGTGGTCCTTTGTTCTTTGTACGAGAGTAGCTTGGCTCTGTTTAGGATGGATTACTACAATTAATACCATCAGTACAACAACAACAACAACAACGGTTAGTCGTTAAATCAAGTTCGAAGAAAATCCTTCCTTTTCATCGGGGAGGCCTTCTCTCTCTCTCGCTCGCTCTTTCTCCCTCTGGTTTCTTCTTGCTCGACAACCTTTTGTCTTCACCGAAAAGCCGCACTGCCGCACAGTAGCAGTGGGCAACGAAGTGGCATCACGCGAGCCATGAAGTCGCCTGCGTGAAGCCAGATTCTTTTGCTGTATATGTATACTCGATGTTGTTTTGTTTGCGCTCGGTCGCCCGCTCGCTCGCTTTTCTGACCTTTTCTTTTCTTTTCTTTTGTGTACGGGCGTGTGCGAGTGTTTCTGTCTGTGTGTGTTTTGTTCCTTCGATTGTCCTTTCGTGTCGCTTGTGGTGGCGGCGGCGGTTTGCGGCGATCTGAAGCGATCACTTCTCTTCGCATAGTAACTATATTCAGTTCATCAGTTCTTCAGCGGTTAAATGGCTCTCCGCCATGGGCCACAGGCGGGCCATTTCATTTGTGTGTGTCGCTCGGTCGGTCGGTCGGTCATCATTGAAGTGTTCTTCGGGCGCGGGTCTTCGGATGCGCGATCTTTGGCGACTTGCGATTATTGGTGAAGGTGGTGGTGGCGGTGGCCGTCGCCAACCTCTCGATACGTCGCCGATACCGTCTGGCGTCTCGAATTGATGCAGAACGGTCCACGATCCACTCTGTCTCGACCTCAAAACCTTTTGAGTATCTCTTCGATGGTCATTCGTTTCGTTGCGTTGCTCCATTGCCACGTATTGTAGACAAATACTGGTTGGCAGAAGAGGCAAACGGATGCTGAATATGATGACGGACTCGACGTCCGGTGGCAGTTCTTGAAAAAGTATCCCATTATCGATTAATCTCTCCACATCTATCTGATTGTCTGTTTTGTGCATTGGTAAGCGTAGCGTGCAGCAGAACAACAACAACAATAACAACAACAACAACAACAACAACAGCAGCAGCAGCTACCGCAGCTATGCTTTCACCTCCGTGAGGCCTTGCATTGAGGCCAAAGCCTGAACAAACAGACACACAGCCCGATAGCAAAAGAGTCTCAGTGGGTTGGTGGTCATCAGTTAGCATTTGACACTGCTATTGTCATATGTGATGTTTCTGCTACTATTACATCTTCTACTACTACGAATACTACTACTACTACTACTAGAACTGCCACTGCTGTTCCGATGGCGACTGGGACGATACTACGAAAAGCCCGAAATAGCGTGTCAGCCTCAAGTGACACAACATATGGTGTGGAGACAGGCGCGTGCGTTCTAGCTCTCCCCTTCTCGGCCTGACTCCGTACATGTGTGTATGTGTATATATACGCATTTGAATATGTTTCAATTAGCTTCGGGTATATATTCTCCATATACTCCTACATATATATATATATATATATATATATTCGTATATATATGTTTCAACAGTCTCCGGGTTCGATTCAATTTCGAACTCGGCGAGCGTTCGAAAGAACGAAACGTCGATACGCGGTTCTCTACACACCACTACAAGGTAGGACTCGTAATCGGTGCTTGTGGAAACACTCTATCGGGTTATAAGTTGTCGTCGTCGTCGTTGTTGTTGTTGTTGTTGTTGTGGTGGTTGTCTGCGTCTGCGGTATCACTACGAGCGGCACGAGTCTACCGAAGACCAGCTGTTTGCGGTTCAATTCAGTCATAGTCGATTGGCTAGCTAGACGATGGCGGCTTTATACGTCGTCCGCGTTGTGGTCGTTGTTGTTGTTGTTGTGGTTGTCGTACGCGTTGTGGTCGTTGTTGTTGTTGTGGTTTTCGTCGTCGTCGTCGTGGTTGTTGTTGTTGTTGTTGTTTTTGTTGCCGTTGTTGTTGCTGTTGACGTCGTCATGATCAGGTTGTCGCGATCGCTGTTGTTTGCCACATGAGCAGTATAATAGCAGCTAGAGCTTGGAACAGCGACATAAGACGAGAACCAGCCGACCGATCCGAGTCGTCGTCGAACAAGAAGAAGAAAAAGAAAAGCAGACCGTCGCGAGCGGGTCGGTCGCAGCGACCGCTTCGGAGCCGCGGCTCTGTGCGTCTGGGCGTCGCCTCTCCGGCTCGTCTGTCGCGGTGATTCGGAGAACGCGTTTGCAAAAGATGCGCTCCGCCTCTAACCGGCTACCCCCCCCCCCCGCCCTAACCCATCGCCACCCCCGAACCCCACAGCCACCACCTACCCACCTATCTACCTGTTCTCGTAGCGTCTTGCGGCATCGATTGCCGAGCGCCAGATGCTGCCAGATTATGATGATGATAATGATTACTCCGACGATGAAGACAACGACTCCAACGATGATGACGACGGTAGCGCGGCATGATGGTTTCAGCTTCTGTTGTTGCCACTTTTGCTGCCGTATAGTCCGGCCTAGCTGAGAGATCGAGGCGGACGCCGCCACCGCCTAGGTGTTTCTCTAGTTTTCCTAGTTTCCTACCCAAACTAGGAAGGGCTAGGCTAGCTACAGAAAGGCCTCGTCGTGCCCCACAGCCTCGTGGCAACCGCAATCGTGCCGAAAACGTGAAAGCGTGGGGGGAGAAGACGTGCGACCGTAGGAAGAAGAGGGGAAGTGACTCGCTTATTGATGATGTTGTTGTTGTTATTGCTATTATCGCTGCTGCTGCTGCTGCTACTGCTGCTGCGGTCATTGTTGCGTGCCTAGAATGGTCCTTTCTGTCAACCTACAGGGAAAGGTTGCGCTGACTGGCCTAGAAAAGAGCCGCCAGAGCGATCCGGTAGTTCACACTAACACACACACGTTCCTGTGGCGCGTGGTATATAGAGGCCCCGTTGATGCTGTTTCTGTTGTTGCTGCCTTTGCTAGCGAGGTGGGCCTATAGTCTGCCAGCCTTTAACTCCGACATATGTTTCATTCGTGTTCACCGCCAGTCGGACAAATATATATATATATATATATATATATATATATATATATAATTATATATATATATATATATGTCCGAAACAGCCCTACTTTGGCTGATCGTTCTACAAGACAGACGAGGATCGCAGTCAGTATTTTGGTGATGATGCGTCCAAATTCCTAGTTGTTAGGAAGCATTGGCGAGACTGTTGGCGACCACGGCGATCGTCGACTTCTGACGAGAAACTCCTTATGGACATGTAGACGGCTTGAAATGTTTGAACGACAACACCAAACTGGAGACTGCCTAATGGTGGTGTCACGGCATCTTTGCACGAGTGCGTATGTGTAGATAGAAGTCGATCGACGTATTGAATAGTGGCAGCGCCATCGCCGAGCAGAAGGCTCTGCTTTTCAAAAGCAGCCGCAGAAGAGATATCGACGTATGGTTGTGAAAGCAGCTTTTTCTGGGCTATCATGGGCGAAGTTCCGCAGCCGACATCTCGATGCGTTGCGGTCGCCTTACTGGGTCACGGGCGTGACAAGAGTCGGGTAAGTCGGGTCCCAGAGCCCGCAGAGACAACATTCGGTGGTGCGTTTTCGTTCGCGATCTGTACGCCCACCTGCAAACATCCAAAACCCAAGCTACATCGTCAAACCAGGAGATTAAGTGTACAATGGAAAATTCTTCGATTTATCAGAATATATATATATATATATGACCGGGTAAAGGAGCTGCTTGACAACTACATTACGGAGAGTGTCGTTGGGTTCGGTCCTTCTATGGCACAATGTTAAGTGCATATTTCTGCTGTCATTTCTGTACAAGATATATATATATATATATATTAGATTTATAGCTACTAATTATATGGTAAGCGAACATTGCATTGTTCTCTATTATATGTATATAGCAGCCACGGCGACAACAGCAACAACAACAACAACAACAATAACAATGATGATGATGATGATGAACATCAGCAGAGAGCACCAAACGAATCCACCGATCGCCATGATTACCTGCTTCTTATATTAGCACTTCAGCTGTTGACGAAAAAAAATGGCGATATCACCATTAAGACCAATCATAATAGGACGAATAATATTTCGCATCGCCACGATCACGTCTGGGAATGAGTAGCGGCTGTGGTACCGGCAGTAGCATCAACCACCACAACAACAACAACAACAACGGCAACCACGACCGTGTATGTAATGGTTGCACAAACGCAACGTTGATAACAATAACAGTGAAAATAACAACCACAAAAAAAACGACAACGACGACCATTCGACCAAGAAAAATCTCGGCACGAAGAATGATCGCCAATCGTGAGGGAAATTGCGCGAAGATGTCTGCTGGCTAACGATTTCGAACATCCGCAGTCACGAGTTAGCCCTTCCGTCCCACCCAACCAACCACCAACTGCCGTCGAACCCGCATTCTGCTTTGACAACCCATACGCACACGCGATCACACACATTTATCTATATTTATATATATATTTATATGTGTGTGTACGTATTGAATATTCATTGTCCGTATGTCATCTACTGCAATTGGCTCGGATAGAGGGCTTTGTTTGGAAGCGTGCGGCAAAATCAGCCACTAGCATTAACTAGGGTTTACCTCCTTGACGATACGATTGCTGGTCTTTCTTAACCTAGATCCTGGTACGTGTTATGCCGGCTAGTAATAACTTTTATATATATTTTTTATATTTATTTATTTATATATATATATATATATATATATATATATATATATATATATATATATATATATATATATAAATCGGTTATACAATGGATTGTGGCTATCCTCTAATTATTTTTTGGAATGTCGACATGACTAGACCATGCGAGAAAGAGAAAGAGAGAAGAAGAGAGAGGCCAAGAACCTTCAACACGCGACGGAAGCCTCTCAGACTGGACCCCTATGCGAATCCCGTGGGCATGGAAGCGTTATATTGCGTTGGCTCAAAATCCTTCATGGTCGAACTCAAATCATTTCCACCGCGGCAGAGGAATGTGGCTACAATACGTTCACTGGTCGAGAAGTCGGAATGATATCAAATCTAGTGTAGCGAATTTTGCACTTGCTCCATCGTGTCGCTAGGTCTCCCTCCGATAGATCTGGATTCTCGTCGTTTTCGTCGGTGTTGCATTCCGATCCGGGGTCGAACGTTAGCAATGATCGCGCTCCGTTTTGGGCTGAGATTCCAATCAGGATCTCGCGAGCAGCCAAAAAGCGGTGGATGCACACCGTGACTCCCCAATGTGGTTGTTTGCCTACGTGGGCGTGTGTCCGTTATTTCGTTTTATCTTATGCATTCGCGTCAATCTAGTGTGTATAATCTCGCCAAAAGTCAGACGTCGTAATTATGTCGGTTGTTCTTTCGACACGAACTCGACAGCGAATACTGAATACTGGAATACACCATGGTTATTGTAGGCCGTAGGGCTGTAGGTGAAAGGGAACGATTCGGTACGAGGTTCTGGTTTCTCGGTGAGAAAGAGAGACAGAATCCGCCTTCGCTCACACGGAGTACACTTTTGGTCGGTGTTCGCGACCTTCTGCTACGAATGCATGGATCGAACGTTGTCTGGGGAGATATCGAGTCGGGACTCGAGTTTCGGACTGGTTGTTGTTGTTGTTCGCCGCTCCTGTCGGGACGCAGTTGTCCGCCACGTCTGAGTACCGTAGCAATTGTTGTTGTTGTTGTTGTTGCTGCTGTTGTTGTTGTTGTTGTTAACCATCGTTATAACAGTGGTGGCGGTGGTGGTGGTAGTAGTAGTGGTAGTAATACCGGTAATGGTGAGCGTAGTGGTTAGAAGATCAGCTGCCTACACGGCTGGCTAAGACAAATGCCTTTCTGGGATTATCCGGTCGTTTCGAACAGGATCAGCAAACGATTAACGAACATTAGCAACAACGGAGACAACGGCAATGCTTGTAAGCGATCGAAGACAAATCGGTTAGCGTGTTTTTGTTGACAATCTTTCTACCACGGCGTTCTTCGTCTTCAATTTTTTCGAGGCGGAGAGGGCAGATTAGGAGGAATGTGTGCATAGGATACGAAAAAGACAAACCTATACGTTGTTAACTTCATTATTATCGCCATCGTAGAGATTGTCGCCCAGCCGCGATAGCTTGGGCAGATTAGAGTCATTGATCAGAATAGTTAGCTATGCTGACATTGAAACTGAATGTTAATAAGCCTTTATTAGGAAGGGCTCGCTATTGTACGAGAAGAGTCGAACCCGGTGACGTGGTGAGTGCATTCGCGTGCGCCTCGCGACCGGAGGAGACACATCAGAGGTGCGCAGGTTCGATCTAGCCTCGTTGCACACTTGACTTTATAGGTGTTGTCTTCTTACAAAGCAATGCGAAAGCAAACCCGTGTATGTTAAATGTTGGCTGAAAGTCAGCCCGAAAAAAGGGGTACGAGTAGAAGCGACTGATTAACACCTACCTGTGATGCATCACATCGCGTCGACTTTGAGCCTACGACTCGAATCAGATTAGATTCGCCGCACACTGCCGACTGTGGCCCTATAATACTATGGCCGCGTTTGTTAAGAAAAACAAGCGAACTAATGCGCAAAATCAAAACCAAATAGCATCATATAGGCCAGTCGGCGGTAGCAAGCGGCTATTGACCTGTCTGTGCTGCGATTCGGTCAGCATTATTAACGGGCTAATTGAGACGATAATCTGCGTTTGGACTTTAGTGATAGCAGTTTGTAACAACACGAATCAGGTTCGGTGGCCACACCATGTAGCTGAGTGTGTGCCTGGGTTGTTACCTTGTTCCTACTACGTTGTTACCTTGTTCATACTACCTTGTTACCTTGTTCCTACTATTAATTGTACCTACTAGTTCTAGTTGAGACCTGCATCAAGTGTATGCCCTTTTGAGGAAGATCTTCCCAGAATGCGTATGTGTCTAGCTGTGGTCAAAGTAACGACGTCTGGGCCAGTCATCCCCAAGTGTGTATTCTGCTACACATATTTACATAATTTTATAATAAGAAAAGGAACTTGAACTAGTTTTATAAATTTCATTAAAGTATGCATTTTATTTAGTATGGAAGAGAGCCGTTTTGCGCGTATATCGCGCGCAAAGAGCGCATTGCTTTTATTACATAATGCCTCTTTGATTAGCTCGTATAGCTCACAGCAACGAGTGGTGACGCTACTGTTATTCAGTAGGGTGCTTGCATTCAGCCCCTAGCGTACTCGAAAAACGTAGTAGGATAGTTAGATACTGGGGAAGAACCGCCCCCGGGTTTAACTACCCCGGTACTACTGCACCGATTACCAATACAATTTTTGTCATGATGAAGATGATTAGTAGCAGTAGTAGTAGTAGTAGTAGTAGCGTTAATCATATTATTACTAGCACCATTAACGACCACTTACCAAGTACGTTCGGTTGTATTAACGCGCATTTTCAGGGGCGTTCACGCAGCAACCGGCACGCTGTAACAGCGAGAGCAACTTGGCCAATATCGGTCGAGCAATGGCAGCAGGAGGAGGAGGCGGCGGCGGCAGCGGGGGGCCCGGTGCTGGCCATGCTGAGAGCGGTATGGGTGGACGCATCCAGCACAGCCAAGATGATCTCCAGCTAACGGTACGCACCACGAAGACAACAACTAACGCAGATGCTGCAGCAGCAGAAACACCACCACCACCACCAACAACAACAACAACAACACTAAGAACAATAACAACAACAACATCAACAACAATACCACCAATTACAGCAACAACAACGACAACAACGACACAGTTATAACAAGCACCACAGCATCAACAACAACACCAATAACAACAACAACAACCACCACCGCTACTGGGTTATGGTTGCGGTCGACGACGCACGGTCGCATGCACAGAAGACACGGGACATACTCACCGAGACAAAGCAACAGGGGGAGGCGTTTATGTATATATATGTGTATATATATATATATATATATATATATATATATATATATATATGCTATAACGCGAGCGAGAACGGAGAAACCGAGGGAAGTAGAAGCAATGCGTGCATGCATCCATATGCAGCTAGTAGGGTAAGCAAGCCTAGGCTCGTGCTGGCTCAGGACTCTGTGTGTATCGTTCACTTGGCGGATAGATAATGACAGCCGCAGTGGTACACACATACAAAGAGACACGACGCTTAGCGTAGAGATCGCGCTAGAGTAGCTCGAGCGAAAGGCAGAAGAAGAACAACGAGAGAAGATGACAGACACAACAAGGTTTCTTGCCAAGGCTACTTTTGGCAACAAACTGACTCAAGCAACGATGAGCACAACGAACGAACGAAGGGGCTCGAAATAAAGATGTGTTTATTATTACTAGTATTATCATTTTTATTGTTATTAAGGCTCTACTTTAAACACACAACAGTCTTAGAGGCGTGCGGTCGTAGAGTGGTTATATATATAAATATTCCTTTCTGCTTATTAATTATCGTAAATATCGCGTGCAATTTAAAAGGCTTTATGCAGTTTACGTTGTTAAAGATGTGCACGCACAATTGCTTTGACAAGACCGAGGTAGGCTTGTGAAGACGCCTGAATTCCACGCGTGGTGACATTAAAGCAAATTCCACACGGGGTGGTTTTAAAATGAATTCTTTTGCTAGAATTTACTTTAATGTAGATCAAGCAGAATTCTACTAAACGTTTTTAACTCGGGTTTCTACGAATCCATGCATTAATAAAATGAACATCGGCTTCTATGTAAAATTATGTATCTCTCTCACTTTCTTTCTCTCTCTCCCTCCACCCTCTCTCTCTCTCTCTCTCTCTCTCTATATATATATATATATATATATAGTACGTTCGTGCAGAAACTAATTGATGCGTAAGATGTGCATTCTGTTTTTTGTCGTTCTGGAAACGCTGGTGTAGCGAGTCGTCTACATGGCCTTTACTTGGAGTGTTCTGTAGAGAGGCGTTCGTTTCGATGTAGAACAACGGTCTTTGTTTCACACTGCGCGTTCATTTGCGCCTCATTTTCACCCGCGTTGATTCATCTTGTTGGCGTCGTCTCTTACAGGTGACGTTATGTGACGAATACCAGGATCCTGTCGATTTGATCGCCGAGCTTAAAAACAGTCGTGCACTCGCGGGCAGTGACGGCTGCCTCGAGGACATGTACTCGACCCCGTACGCGTCGATGAATCTCGGTACGTACTACGCAAACGCACGTATATATATATATATATATATATATATATATATATATATTATATATATATATATATATATATATATAAATATATTGATCGTTGCTCAAATCAATGGCAACGCAAACTTAATCGAACTGAGCCATGCAGCGAGTGTGACTACAATATCCCCAGCTACAGCAGATGCCATAGACGTAATAATAAAAATAATAGTACACTCAGTGGCAGTTGCAAAGCCAGCAGTAAATGCATCATTGAATGAACTGAAGTGGTAATGGCAGCAGCAGCAACAACACAAGAAACGGCACAAAAAACAGCCCCAGCGGTTGCTTGAAGAATGTTAATAGCAACAAAAACAACGGTATCGTTCCGTCGTAGCGTATCGTGAAAAATGTCCGCAATGTGACCAATTGTGACCACCACAAGAGTAAAAAGTAGTTCTAGCAGAGACATGTATGGGCAATATTGTTAGCTGGCAGAGAGAGAGAGCAACAGTGACAGCAACACCAACCGCAGTAATAGCAGTACAAATAAACAGTCACACAAACACAGCTACGGCAGGGAACGACGTCTATATCAACACCAGTAATTGCACCAAGACAAAACCAACAACAACAACAACAACAACAACGTCGTCAACAACCACAACAACAACGACAACGATATTACACACGATAGCGACGACTATTGTTGCCGAAGACTACAGTTGCAAACGCAACTCCCGCACGATTGGCAGTGTGTCCGATCTCCTTATTTTGGAAACAAACAAGTCTTACAAGTGTAATTCATTATTTGTGACAGTGGTAATGGGTAAACGAGAAAGGCACGGCGTGTGGCTCTCCTGAAGGCAGGACTGGGCCACTTCGCAGCAGCAGCAGCAACAATCTTGGCAAGGGAATCTCTTAGCAATTTGAGCTGTCTATTAAGCCAAGACAGCAGGCATCCCAGTCTGCTGTACCTTTAGGCCAGGGGTGTTAACCAGTATTCGATCCGGAATCAATAATAATAATAATAATAATAATACGACGCGAATACGTTTAGCGTTCGTTGTCGGGCTTGGCAGTTGCCTCAGTACATTAATGTTTATTTGCATACGGTACCCAGTTCACTGTTGTTGCAAATGAATTGCTACCCTTTCATTTGCATTTTGGTTCTCGGCTGACCTCTGTTGACTGTGAACTGGGCTTCAATTATTTGCTTCGGTGTGCCCGTAGTTTCTGTTGTTGCCGTTGTTGTCGTTGTTGTTGGTGGTGGTGGTGATGTTGTTCATGTGGTAGTCGTTGTTGGCGTTGTTGTGGCTGTTTTTGTTGTTGTTGTTGCTGTTGGTGTTGTGTTGTGGCTGTTGTTGCTATTGTTACTGTTGTTGTTGCTGGCTTTGTTGACCCTGCTGCTGCTGTTGTGGTTGTTGTCATTGTTGTTCAGCTTTTTGTTCTTATCGTCGTCGGAGTCGCTTAGAGTCAAGTGCATCGAAATCTTCCCGATTTTTTTTTGTCTCTATTCGAAGCCCCTCCAGTTCTAACTGGGTGACCATCAACATCCATTTAATGCTGATGTGGCGGTAACAGCCGAAGTGGGGGCTTTCGTGACGGTAGCAGTAATCGGGGTTTTGGTGCTGATGATGATGAAGATGGACGAGAGGTCAAAGTTTTGTGTGCCCTATCCTACTTACTCTTTTTACCCATGCTGTCCAACGTAAAACCAGTAGCAGCGGATGGAACCGCTTGAATAAGTTGAACTTTATTGTCCAACCGCTCATGTCTGTCCTAACTGACCATTGGCTATTCCAAGTTTTGCTCGCTTGCATTTAGCTTTGTTCGCGTGTCTCATTTGCCGTTTCATCTTGTTGTTGTTGTTTGTTGACTTTTCTTCTGGTGCGCTCAGTACACGACTGTAGAATAGATGGCACAAATAAAAACACCGTACACTTTTCTAAGGATACGAACATACAATGCTCCTACTTGATGTCGAGCTCCTTCGCGAGTAATTCACGCGAAAAGGGCTTCGCTTACAACAGTACTAGTGGGTTCCAGACGTTGTCACGGAAAAAACACTCCTATTCAGCGGCTATAAGCTTGTCCCTGGGTGGCCGTGCAGTGGCCAGGCTTTGCATCTAACTTTGAGCCGCATGAGTCAGCTTTACGACGATACGTAAAGTTGACTTGAACAGGAAAATGACTTTTCCCATCAATTGGCGATCGACGCACTAACATTTAGTTGTTGTTGTTCTGCTCTTGTTATTGTTGTTCTCGTTGGTGTTGTACGCTGCCGCGACGATTCAATCTCCTATCAAGCAGCTTCGTCAGCGAAGTTGGCAGCGGCCGCTGCAGCTTCTGCGGTCGCCCGCAACGGCTGTAGCGGAGCCGGCGGCGGTCCTGGAGCGCGAATACCCCCGAGGCCTCAGCATGTTGTACGGCGGGCCAACTCGACCAGCGCCAGCCACGGAGGCGGGGGTCGTGGCGGCAGTGGTGGAGGTGGTGGGGGTAGTGGTGCTGGGAACGCGGCAGCCCGAAGTCGATCCGATCTACCGGCTGTCCCGCAACCTCAACGCAAAGGCGTTCCTCACCATCATCATCCCGCACCTCCACCTTCACGCGTGTCCGAAGTGTCGCCCGTCCAGCAGTTGGCGGCCAAGCCGCATCAACAGCCGGCGATTATATCCTCGGTGTCATCAGCGTCCTCTACGTCCTCGTCTGCGGCTGGCAGTGCTAGCGGGCAGTCCAGCTCGTCAAGACAGCAGCAGCAGCAGCAACAACAACAGCGGCAACAACAAGAATCGCAGGCCTCATCACAACAGGTAGGAATAAAGAAACGACCGAACGGATCAAAGAAACAGGTTGTCCGGCGTCATTCGCCCTCATTATCTTCGAACCGATTTAGACTGTAGTCCTGTAGTCATTGAACACGTATTGGAAATACGTATTGCCTTGATTGACTTGAAGCCAGCGATAAATCGTAGTAGTCGTTCATCAGACAGTCAGTCGGTCAGGTATGCCGTAATGAGTATTAAGTTCGACCAATTATTAATTAAGCATTAGGTTATTGAGGTTCGACCAATACGTTCTTATGCGGCTGACATGTTTGTCTGGCCCATGTCTTGACGGAACGAAGTGGACGTCTCATAGTGGTCGGCGATTCTGACGCAAGAAATTGCGGATGAATCTCGCTCTCGGTCTCGGCGCTAAACTTTTATTCTTTCAAGGCGATCTTTTTCAGTGCGAGAAGGTTTGCAGATTCGATGTAAAGTTGCAGTGAATCAGTGTGTAATAATAATCCTATTGGTGCGATACCCAGTTTCAGGGGCCTTCGTCTCCTGCTGGTCCCCCGGTACCGGCGCCGCGTCATCCACGGCAGGGAACGACCTACCAGAATCTTCCGCAAGTTGATGCTGCCAGTAACAGCAGCCCCAATAACGCCAGCAGCAACAGCAACGGACAGTACAAGACGCCGCCACGGACGAGCTCGAGACAGCCTTTTCCTCTGCCCGGCTCCCTTAGCGAGAGCAAAGATAATAACGTAGGTTTATTTCGTTGGTGTTTGGCCTACGTATTTATCATCATGTTAGCCAAAGCTCGGCTGTTCGATTAGTTGTGTCTTTAAGTCGCGCAAGGGGTACAAGGGGTCAGCTTTGATACGTAGTACTCGTACTGAGCGACAATTGCGAGCTGTGATGCTTGGATGCTGTATTCGCTTCTGGTTCTGGGATATGATCAGGAGAAGGATAGGCGAGTGTCAGGATATGCATTTGCGTTGTTGCTTGCTTTTTATCGGTGACTGCGAGAAGTATTCATTGCGCGGCGACGTCAGTTGATGAGTTTGCTTATCCTGCCACGTACCTTTTGAAGTAGTGCTGATTTCCACTTGCCAAGGTGGTTAACTAACGAGTGACTTGTTTTTTCCCCATCTACTCTGTCGGAATACGTCCGTACTGCACACACAAACACACACACACACACAGTTGCAGCAGAATCCGTCATGTGATAATCGACCTGAGGAGGACTACGATTCGCCGTGGGACCTCCCCAAAGGCGGACAGCCTGCGGTTCCGGCGGCTTCTCAGCGGCCAGCCAAGGCTTGTACCTCATCGGTGAGCTCGATTGCGTCTTCCAGCCAGAGCTCGGTGGTGTCGAGCAGTGGCTTGGGAGGCGTAGGAGGAGGAGGAGCGGGAGGCTCATCGTTGGCGTTAGGCCAAGCCAGCGGTCCTGCCTCGGGAGATTCGTCACCTCATTTGGCGCCTCGAATACCCGCCCATCGATCGACGTCGTCAGCATCGTCCGCTTCATCTTCTGACCACTACCGGCCTGGTAGCAAACAGTCAGCCGAAAGACCTCAGGAGCTGCTGCCTTCAAACAACAGTAAGCTGAACTCTCCGCTTCGTTCAATTCGACTGCAGCATCAAGCTGTGAGCGACCAAGCAAGCAAATGCAATGTTTCAGGATTTTGGCGAATATGGTTAAACATCCGGGATGCGATCCACTTTCAAGAGTACGTCGATTTAACTTCTCTCCCAGCGATGTCTCTTTCTCAGTCTCGGTCCATCAACTATGGCCAAACGTGTATGCGATATTCTGAATGACTAAGCTTGCCACTGAGATTCCTAGTTATACTAGATGGAGTTTAGGTGTTTATGATAATACTGAATATGGCCAATTCAATCAGATTATTTTTACTACAGTACTGAGTATTATTCCAAAATAACAATAATAATACTAATGTGTTTGCAACTGCTTCAAATTCTAGATGTATTGTTAGTGGTCGAAACGCTTAGTTTCCAGATATGAATATGGTGCGTTTTCTTGGTAGACGAAACGAGTTGGTCAGTCGCTATGTGCCACTACTACAGTCTGCAGCTACTAATGGGCGTATGCTTTTTCGTGTTGGTTACCTCTCACCAGATTCAGAATCGAGTTCGCCGGCGTCTCGACCAAGTCTTCCATTAAACCTCAACGGGTCACCGAAACGAAGTCGAGGTAACATGGCGTTTAATTTTGGGTGCTCGGTGCCGCTACCTCAGGCCGAACCGGTAGATCCCGCTCTTGGCCTTGCCCGCCAGGGATGGTATCATGGGGCCATTTCGAGAGTGGACGCCGAGACGCTTCTCAGGGCCCAGAAAGAAGGCAGCTACCTCGTTCGAATTAGCGAGAGCAGCAAGCAGGACTACTCGCTGTCTATCAAGTACGTATATATATATATATATCTTTTTTTTTTTAATATAGACATATAATAAGGTGTTCATTTTTCACTTTTTGTCGGCTTATATGTTTGATGCTACGATCAGTATCATTAACGTCATTATCATCACAACTGTGTGGGCAACTTTCAGTTCTAAGAGGTCATAAAGGGCTCATGATCATGCATTTAGAGGTGTATTCCCTAGCTCAGCTCAACTTCGCCTCGCTAGTCTCTGTTAATAACATGTCTCCATTTTCTTGCATTTTCTGCACTCTCCGTGACGTGTCACTCGCTCGTTTCAGGAGCGCTCGCGGCTTCATGCACATGAAGATTGTCCACAAACCCGACGGCCGCTTCGTGTTGGGCCAGTTTAGCAAACCGTTCGAGTCGATTCCTGAGATGATTCACCACTACTCGCTCAACAAGTTGCCTATTAAGGGTGCCGAACATATGAGTCTGCTACATCCAGTCATCGCCCAGCTTCTTTAATTCAATTCCTAACCAATCAGCCAGTAGGCTGACTAACTCTCGCACGTCAGCGGCCCAAGTTCCCCAGCTTTCAACCGCTACCCCCGTCTCCTCGTGCTGTACTTCTGCTGCTAGGTGCTACAACTGTGTAGCTCTAGTGCCACCAAGGAGCATCGCGGCACGCGGCAGGCTGAAATACGCACTCCAAGCAGGCAGCAACGACAGAAAAGAAGATTCCAGTCGCGACAGGACGCCATGGAGCGAACGAAGGAACGATTGAGTGATTGATTGAATCATGATCAATGATTGTTCACTCAATATGAGTGTCTGTCTGTCTATCTGTCTGTGTGTATGTATGTGAGTGCTTAAATGTATGGGAGTGTTCAAAGAGAAGTGAAAAAAACGAGGTGACGAGTCGGGAAGGAGAGTCAGTCACCCACGAACACCGATGACAGCTGCTACGCGACAACATTAACCATATCGGCGTATTGTCGGCCACCCACTCACGCTGCGCTCGTGCGTGAGTGAGAGCGTGCACGTTTGAGTTTCGTGCGTGGCTGGCCTAACCGTCAACTCGATCTGATCATTAGAATAATAAGAATAACTAGAATAACGATATATACGCCTTGGTCGCACGTGTAGGCGCAACCACAGCAGCGCCAATGCTTTGTCGCTTTGCTCTGCTTGCTAAGGGCTTTAAAAAGATGGTGGTCTGGCAGACAGACAGATTTCAGAAGAACAAGCAGCAATAGCCGGTGTTGTGTTGGACGGCACGCCGCAGCATGACTCTCCTTTTCTCGAAAGCGCGCAGCGGAGCGCAGCGTACACTATGCTCGATGAATACATGAGTGGCCTGCGGAGTTAGTTTTGTTCGTAGTGAGTATCTAGTCGTTCGTGGTAACTAGTAATGCTGAAGCTGGCCTGACTAGCTTTTTGTTTGAACCTAGGTTCTCGAAGAAAGAAGGGAAGCTGAACTTTTGCATGCGCTTGATCATCGTGGCCGGTCTAGAGATAGCAGGACCGCTGCTGCCATTGAGAGATCAAGCATATTCCGTGCGGTGAAATAAGATGGCGCGTCAGTAAACTCTTTCAGTGCACAAGAAGGGTACTACTTGCATTATTACTACTTTTGCTGTTGCTGCTGCTGCTGCTGTTGATAAAAATGAAAGAAAGACAAGGGGTACAGAGTAGAAAATTGAGCGGGGATTCCACCACGAAAGCCCAAGTGGCAGCAGTTTATGTACACTACTGTACTCCTGTGCCCGGCGTACTCTCGAATAGAAGCGAATAAGTGCACGGCTACATTTAAAAAGCTTTAAACAGTCAAACATTTGCAATCTCCTCTTTTAGGTCAATCCGAACCGACATACGGGGAAAATGTAGCAAAACGTTGCGCTCTTTTAATATTCTCAATGACATTTTCATTCATACCCCCAACGGCCACTCCGTGTCGCCAATACGATTTCGTAGTGTTATTTGCTGACGACAGATATCATGTTGATAACAGAGCTTTGTGTGGGGTTCGGAGGGGAGGGGAGGGAGGGGGGATAATATGTCCTGGGCTGCGAATTAAAGGCAGTTGTCAGTGCTGATCCAAATTACTTTTAAGTGTGCACGGATAAGGTTTAATTGTGACGTTTTGTTTTGGGGGCACACACAGCTGCGGATAGCCGAGCCAACACTATCAGTAGTAATACGTGCGAGCGGCACAACGTAAAAACGGCAATAACAAAGGCAACAAACATTCAACATAATCTTTGTGTACATAGACGTATAGAATCGAGTTTCTAATTCATCATGAAACGCTTATACGTGCGTGAAAAATTGAATATATATATATATATATATATATATATATATAAATATATATATATATATATATATATATATATATATATGTTTTACTATGTCCCTGCTGAAACTCCTACAGCCCAAAGTCAAGTGTAGTCAGTTTCCTTCCTCGGTGACGATAATGTATAGCGTACGCTCATGAAGACAGTGATCGTAAGCCGGAAAACGAGGTGGACACTGTGCCTGTATGGGATTGACTCGGACAACAACAATAACAACAACGTCGACGACGACAACAACACAAATGACAGCAAAACCAACAACAACAATCGCACGAACTGTATAAACCGAACTCTGAATACAGCAACGGCGACAACAACAATAAGAGCAACTATACGAAACTCCTCGCGACCGATAGCTTACGGGCAGGATACGAAGGCCACCAAAATCGAAGATCACAATAACAACAGCAAGGCGGCCAGCAATGATGCCAAAACTAGAAATATCTGTCTATTGCTACGGTTGCCAGTGGTAGAGTGACGAGAGGTCGTAGTAGTTGTAGTAGTAGTAGTGACAAGAAAAATACCACAAATAAGGGAACTCAACGATGGCAACGTGGGGAAAAAGCTAACGTAACTTAACTATCGGTGACAACATGCATACATAATCCAGACAAACGGGCAGGTAAACAAACAAGCAAGCAAGCAAAGAAAAACATCGCACGCACCCGTCCACCCGGCCGTTAAGCCCGGGGACGTGACAGACAACGACTTTTGTAAAAAGCTCTCGACTTACGCGATCGAACTCCATCTGTAGACATTACCTGTCTGCGCCGCGCGTGGTGATACGTAGGTCCGTCACGATAGTCGAGGAGGTGGTGTGTATTATTAGTCAGGAATCGAGCCAGTCGTCGAATAATCGGTCGACAATCGACCCAATGGGGTGGTCCCTGCCGCCAGAGGGCGGCGGCCGGATACCGGCAGTCGGGGGATACCCGAATGATGCCGATGGAGTATCGTGGGGGGAGGCAACCACTTCACTTTATGTGACTCGCTGATATCGACCGCTGACCCGTATATAGACGGGGAACTAGAGGAATGCAGAGAACAACGGCCAGGCTCGTGCGTTACGATATCTAAGGTGATGATATATATATATATATATATATATATATAAAGCGGCCAGATAACTTAATACCAAAGCAAAACCCTTAAATGAAGCTCATGTTAAGTAGTCCATTAAGTGGTCCTTTCATAACGAGAGACAACGTGTTCGTAGAGAGAAAACGTCTTTGCGTAGGAGAAGGGAAGAAGGCTGAAAGAAAGATGTAGAGTATACGTGTCTACATGGTGTCTCAATGAGATTACTGACTGTGTAAGTGAAATGTAATTATAGTATGAACTGAGAAACATGGGATTTACAGCGCCAACGCGAATGGGAGACAACGCGTAGGGCTCCGCTTCGCGATTAATAATATTATTGTAATAGTAGTAACCATTATTATAAATATGGGCATTTTTCCTAATATATTCCGTCAGACGGCAACAAGACCAGATGAAATAATATAAATAAATGCAATAAGTATTAAAAAAATAAAACCTAAATAAATATATTGAATATATTATGGTAGCGCGTTTTGTTTGTTTGCAAATACAATCATTAGCATGTAATGTAAGTACCAAATATATATATATATATATATATATATATATATGTATAGTATAAGTCCTGATATATCGTATAGAAGAAAAATATATAACACTAAATTCTGTGTTTTCATGAGAAAGCTACTAGAACTCAGGTGTAATAAGCTTGGCTTAAACTTAACTCAAGTAACTTTACGTTACTTTGTAGTACACGCCTACTTACCGTTATATTCATAATTGGTAGAAAACCAATGCTATCATGCTAAGGTATGTGCAATACGCATGAGGCGTCAAGTTCATTATCGCCAGCTTATCAGAAAACTGTTTTGACGCACTTTTTCCCCTCGTCTACTAAAACTCTTTTGCTGATTTTCAGCTTTAGCACCAGCTTATTTACTATTTCACTGACCTAGACATAAATTCAACGCCAAATCCTTACGCAGTTGAATGTCTTGGAAAAACAAGAAACACTGTTACAGATTCGGTGCTGTTTATTTTAAGCAAAACTATTTTTTTCTCACGCTCGTGTTCGAGAGACCTGCATATTATAGTAATGTTGAAGGCGGCAAAATACCCAGCTAGTGCTCTAGAAGCAGATCTGCTTTTCGTGAGAAAGGTTGACCCTCTATGTGCCTGCGAGGCCAATCAAATTTTACTGAACATTGTTTACCGTCAAATTTTTCACGCGCATATTCAACTGATCAAATTGAAACGTATATTATTTTATTTATCCAAATTTAAACGTATATTATTTTTTAAAAACAATTGGTAAGGTTTATTTATTGTTCTACATAGGCTCATGGGATCCTTAACTAAAGAAATAACAATAGGCAAAGACGCAAGACTATCTAACAGTTAGAAAACTATTTGTCTAAGCGACTGGTACTTCGCCTATCAAAATACTATCTCTATTATTGTTCAAATTCAACAATCTGAGACAAAACGTGTAGGGAAACTATTGATTTTACTGACCTATCAAACGCAAGTGCGTGTGATAGGTCAAAATAATATAGTAGTTTCAAGTTTATTGACCAAATAGTAGGTATTATATTTTGTTACATTAGACGGTTTACAGAAACCAGATTGGAGCATTCAAGTAAATGATATGTTGTGCACTGATGGCCGCAACGTTGACAAGTGCATGATTCGTCAGCCTCATGGTGGCCAGGTCGAACACAAATTTTATGGTGAAAACCATGCATAGCAAATCGAAGGGTAAGATGACGATTTGCCATATTGGGATCCTTCCACGTGTCGAGGTGAGGGCAGGCGTCATAAAGAAGGCTGGATCGACATCAGCTAGTTTCGCCTCCCAATTCTGGATGTGCTGCCTAAATGCTTCAGTGTGAGGCAGGTTGAAGCTTCGCTGCAAAGTTTCTGTGAAGAGAGGTGTTCCAGCCGCCAGGTAGACAAGTCGGTTGCGGCTTGTTCTGTGGACACCCAGGGTACGCTTGAGGAATGCAGCTTTAAGTCTGTCGAGATCAGCGAGGTTTGCTGCGCTGAGATACGGCCATATCACTTGTATTCCATACCCAGCTCTGGGGCCTATTTTTATATCAAATAGCTGCAAGGCTGCCTGTAACGACAGCCGCACTGGTATTTGAATACTGTGAAATGCCATAAAACCCTTACGGATTCTTTGTTTGATATGTCGCGTAAAACACAACCCAGTGGTTGTTAATTCGACGCCGAGGTAGGCGAAATGTTTTACGTACTCGACAGGGTTTCCTTGAAGGTGAAGCCCATCATCGCTAGCCAGCCGACCGCCTCCCCTGAATTTAATAGCCTTTGTTTTACTCACATTATAACCAGGCCATTAGCATTCACATACTTCTGCAGAGTTGCGAGCGCCTGCTGAGTGTGAAAACGGCTTCTGGAAAACAGGACCAAATCGTCGGCATAGAGCAACACTTTGACGAACTTGTGTCGTTTAGTGATTATTGATGGTAAATCCGAAACCAGAACAGAGAATAGGAGAGGACTGAGATTGTTCCCTTTGAGCAACCCTGTTGTTTGAACCAAAGGCTCGTGCTCAGACACTCCGTCATCGAGGACAACTGTGCCCTGTTGAAGGATTGAGGCAATCAGCTGAAGAAATGTGAGCGGTACTCCAAGATATGCCAGCTTAGCCACAATCAGTTTCCGCGACGCTGTGTCAAAGGCCGTCAAGGTCAAAATAATATAAAAGCGCTTTAGAACACTTTTCCTGTGCAACGCCAGACGCACCATTTACTATTATTGTTACTATTTTCTACAAGTAATGTTATCTTGCAAGTTTCTTCAGTCTTTAAACTTAGTCTTTAAACTCTTTATATGTAACATGTTTTTAATGAACACTCGTATAACACTTGTTATATATAGTGCTTTCACGGATGCTCACTGGTGAAGTCGCATATCGTATTCCAAAATAAGTAACAATATATTTTTATGTGGATAAATAGACCTCGGCTTTATTAAATGCGCCGGAGAGTTATAATACACAGTACAGAAATGCGTCACTCGCCAACATGATCTGCACCCATGACGAAAAATCCGTCAGTTAGGCAGTGGCATGAATGATTTTCTTAGGCCGCCACTCGTTGGTGCAATTGTACACGACAATATATATATATATATATATATATATATATATATGCAAAAACACGTTGACTTGTATCGCACTGTCCGTAGTCGCCCTCTCACGGTTTGCACCGGCCAACAAATCGGGGATACAGGACAACGTCTCGAATGTGGGATCTTCCGAGCATCCAGGTGAGGAAACGCTCGAAGCCCAACCCAAAACCGCCATGAGGGCAAGTTCCGTAGCGACGCTGATCGATGTACCAGAAATAGTTGGCCGAATCAATCCCTTCACGTTTGAAGCCTTCAGTCAATGTATCCTCCTTCCAAAGCCTCATCGACCCTCCGACAATCTCACCTACGCCGGGCATAAGCACGTCGACCGATTCCGTCACACGGTTGTCGGCGGCGTCCCGCTGCAATCAATACAAATGTATCCAGTGAAAATACAATTCGTGTTCAAAGCTACCTTAGAGAAAAGAACAATATATGGTCCAGCGCAATGTAAGCCACTACAGTAACGCTAAGGTAAAATGCAGTCTTATACACACACTTATATATATATATATATATATATATACAGCTCAGTGTCACCCTCTCTCAGTGTTGTACCTGCATGTAGAAGCTCTTAATTTCGGCGGGGAAGCGATTGAGCAAGATCGGCTCTCCGATCTGATCGGTCATCTTGCGTTCGGGCATTTCCGGAATGTCGTCGCCGAAATCAAAGTTGGTTCCATCCTCCTTCAGAATCTCGTGTTCCCGACAGTACTCAATAGCGTCAACATACGTCATACGCTTAAACGGCTTTTTAGGCGGAACGAACGATGGGTTGAGTTCCTTGATGATTTCGCCCGCTGGTGAGTTCAGAGCTCGCTCCGCGACGTCAACGACCATATCCTCGATCCTGTAGGCGTGTGCACAACGCAAGTCCAATAGACACAAAAACAGCAAACGCATTAGCACCAACGCCGACAATACCAGTAATAGGAAGTAACACCATTGAATTAAATTGGCGCGGCGGAGCAGAAAATATGCGCGTCCGTTCCGGCACACCATAACCCACTGATTCGACTCGAGGCCAAGACACACTTACATCTCCAAGTTGAAGTTTCCATAAATAAGTTATACCAATTCGCCCGCCTAACAAAAACAAGATTGGCACTAGCGGTAGCTCAGGTTGGCTCTATTTGCTGTATCTGCATAATATAATAGTGATATCAAGGAACGCTAGTAACATTATAATTTTAAAAAACATTAATTTTCTTACTAACCTGTTAAGCAAGTCTTCGAAGGTGATGTAGACAAATTCCGCCTCAACGTGACAGAATTCTGCTACGTGACGCCGCGTTCGAGACTGCTCGGCACGATAAGACTGGGCCACGCAAAAGACGTCGCCTACACATTGGCATGAAAAGTCACAAAAAAATGTGTTATTGGAAAATAAAATAACGTCAGCCAACAATATCAGTACTGATATTATAATAAAATCAGAAGCAAACACTAGCATCTAAAATAAAGAGGTGTTATGATATCGCCACTGTAAGCCAACCACTAGAAACGAGATCTAATGGGCGACAGTTGAGACTGTAAGGAAGAACCAGAAATGTTGAACACTACAAACTTCAGGTGACATGATGGGCACACCAAGGTGTCCAGCAACCGACGCAAAATGGATCAACAATCAGCCCTCAAAGAAGCTCCAAGGTTGCCAAGACTGCTAACTCAAGGGCTCACCCTCTAAGGGAACCTAGCGCTGAGCACATTTTAACCAAGTGCTTCTACTCTCCAGAAAGGATTAACTGGGATTTGAAGGTGGAAGAGTACCGCAGCCTGCGGAAAGACCCCACACGCTACAAAGAGGACAAACGGCAGCGTAGCATCACCACAAGGCAGAAGAAGTGCGATGGCCTAAAAGAGAGTGGCTAAATCATCCCGAGGAAGACTTAAGCTTCCACACCTATCTAGTTTCTGAGAGGTCAGGGGGACTTCCAATCCCATCTGTTCAGGATCGCGTGCGGCAACTGCAGCAATGGACTCGAGAAGACCTCAATACATACAATCCTGAAGAGATCAGCATGGGCGAAGCGCCGCCGTGAATTTTCTTACTAGAACAACACCGAACACGCTGGGTACGGACCTATACAGCGTGCGCAAGTCAATGCTGGAGTCCCTGCCCATAGCAGTAAGAGGTAACGAGAGTTCTTTCAATACATACTCACGGCCAAGGCCGTGGCAAAAACCGACTCACGATGTGTCTTTTCCAGATCCTTCGGAAAGGACGTCAGCCGTGAATAAACTCTTCGCGCCCTGAAATATTTAGGTCGTCAGTTTCCGCTCGCTAGAGCGATGGGTAGGCCACTGGTTTTGATTGGGTTGGGACCCCACACTTGTAGACGAGTTTCATGGTGACGAGCAATAGTGTTAGTGTGTGCAAACAGCATTGTTTAATTTCTCTTTTAAAAACATTACGTGGCCCGCACCTAGCGAAGGCAGCATAGTCTCGAGGTAGAGTTGGGAGCTCTGTGTGAGAAACGCCTCCTCTCCAAAATAGTCCAGTTTGAACAGAGTCGATCCACCTTCCACTTGACACTGCACTAAAGTTGGCGGGAATACTTCAGTATAGTGGCGAGCAAAGAAATGATCTCGGAAGCATTGCATTATCACCTGAAATTACAATGCAGGTATATATGCAGCATTAATATGGGTTAAAACACAAAATATAACTGCCGTCTACAATACAATCAATGTGCATATATATATATATATATATATATATATATATATAGGGCGGATCCAACAATTTCAGTATATCGAAGTTTAATAATTGAACCGACACCACCAAGGTTTTGTGGTTTATTCTGCTTAGAGGAGTCATTCATCAGCTACACACGAAGCGAATTTCGCGCCAATCGGTGGCGGCGTTATTGTGAAAGTAGGTATTGAAAGACTGTGTATACGTGATACCGTCGAGATCGCGACGGACGTGAAGAGACCGAAGATGACCCCCGTTCGGGAATGCCGTCCACGTCAATCACAGAAGAAAACGTTGAAAAGTTTGTGATATCGTACTTAACAATAGATAAATTGACTGGCAGCAAAATTCCTTTCCAAAAATGTTGAATTTCCAGCAAATGAGTGCCCGTCGGAAAACGTCCGATTTGAACATTCAGGCAGCACCAGTTTCAGAGAGTGCTTCAGAAAATGATTACTACATCGAGCCTTATCGTCCCAGTAGTGCTTCCAGGAGAGAGTTGATCGAAGAGATTGATATAGAGCAGATGCTCCTTTCGAGGATTAAATAAATGTTTTATATTATATATATATATATATATATATATATATATATATATATATATATATATATATCTGAATTACTTACCGAGCGTGCCCTCATAATTTTACTAAGAGTTTCGCCGCGAAGAGCCAAGTGACGGTTATCTAGAAGAACATCGATGTGACTCTCCTCGTTGATAACATTGTCAATGCCTCCAGCCGGAGCTTCTCCTATCATCTCCCAGTAATCAGCCGACAACTCAATGTTCCCAGGAGCCGATTTTCCTTCGGGTACATCATTGACTACACCTGTAATTGTTACCTACAAAAAGCCCATAAAAGTTATATATATATATATATAATCGTGTCGCTTCTCTGATAAACTCTACCACTTAGTCGAATAAAATATCCCGTGTCGTCCATTTTTTAGCCATATCTGTATTCTCATACGTAGGTAATCCTTACAGGCAGGGCGCGAGGATGGCATTCATTCTTTCAATAGTATCTTATTTCTGCTCATTCTCTTTATGAGTGCTGTCAGTAGACTCATTACGAATTTTTTTTACGTATTGCCTTGTCAATGCATTTGTGACCCTAGGGTGACAGATTTAGGTCTCTATTATTTCTTGTTGGAGGTGTATGGATAAACTGGTTGAACGAATGGGCAAGGAATTTGATGTACGCAGATTTTCGGGGAAATGCTTAGATAGGCAATGGTCAGGGTGTGTGGTTTTATGTATGAACTGGAACTAATCATTAACTGAAAGAAAAGGATGGAGGTTTTCAATTTCTTCAAATTTCAAAAAAGCGGCCGACTAGAAATAATTATACACTAAAATACAGCAAACAAGGATTGTAATTGCAACAAAGTTAACCAATCTTGGCTATCACGAGCCAAATGATACATGCATTCGATGTATATATATATATATATATATATATATATATATATATATACATATATACACATACATATAAATATATATGCGCATCAAAACTGCTACAGACCACAAGAGTGTGTATGTTGGATTTACTCTGCCTTCTGACACATATAGGCAACCCCCCAGAGAGTTCACAAAAAAAAGTAGTCCTAAAACGGCGGTAGCCGCAATAGCGGTAAGCACAACACCTCTTGCTTGCAAGCATAAGCGTTTGTAGAAAAGCATAAGTGCGTTGTTGTTATCTCTGATTAGAACCGGCAAGCAAGAATGGCTCGAAGCGCCAAGTTGTTTGTCTATCTTCGGCAAAGGCACGTACCGAACACTCCGTGGTCAGCTTGAGCGCGTCGACGGTGCGGCAGAGCTTATCGCCAAGCACGCACTGTAGGAAGCCCGTTCCGTCGCGAAGCACCACGAAGAAGATCGCCTTGCTCTGCCGACGAAGATGGTGCACCCAGCCGAACACCTCGAACACGCATGCCCTTGTTCGCCTGAAGCTCGCGGATCTTCAGCGGCTGTTGTTGGCCGCGGTCGATTGAATCGCATAGCCGATAAGAGAGCGACATGAGACGCGAACCCATCCATTATATATACATATATATACGTTGTTTGCATTGGAAACGAGCACGTATGAGACGTGTGTGCATCATAGAGACACGCAGAAAATGCCATTCATATTATTGCATTTAGAAAAGTATATATATATATACAGGGTGTTACTGGATTAGTTGAAGATCGATTGTAAGAATTGTAGTGCTCGTTAAGTCACATACTTTTTCCAATGGAACATGGTCTCTGTGAAGTCTTGTTTCAAAGTGAAAGCGAAATTACTACAACGTGTTACACTGTTACACCCAACCAGGATGTTAGAGCTTAATAATAAAAAGTATATATATATATACTAAAAGAGAAGCCATTATAAATACTGAAGTTACATAATTTAAATTACTGTAGGCCTACCTTGGCTTTTGGTAGACTGGGGTCCTCCTCAATCAAAACTTTTTTCGCCTCCTCGAGATTCTTCTCACGACGAGCTGCATCTTCCTGTTCGCGTTTCTCAACGTCAGCAACCTTCGAGGCTGTCTTATGTGTCTCACGCACCTGCATAGCCAACAGCGCACGCAAACGCGCATCGTTTGCCACATATATAGACAACTATGTATCGTTCCTCATCCTATATATATATATATATATATATATATACATACATAATAGCTTTATTAACCGATGGTTGGTTTACAATATTGTGCGTACAGAGAAAGCACACATTCACATATACATATAGTCATCACGGTTCTAAAAGTCGAGTTAACGGAACTGTTCTATCGCTTCGTTGAAGGTAATATAAGTCACACTGTCCCCCGCAAAGTTTGCACAAGCATAACGAGGAAATTTCATGGAACTTCTCTCGAATACAGATCTTCATGTGGAAGCCATGTACAGCCATGTGTATATATATATATATGTATATATATATATATATATATATATATATACAAGAAATACATTCCATTCAATATCAGCTTTCCCTCCATTACCTCTCTCACTCTCTATAAAGTATATATTAACGCTCAAACAATCAGATCTTAAACTATTCGTAATAGGCTAAGCTGTTTGTGGTACAATAGCGTCAAAATGCTTTCATAGTTATTGCGTCATCGTTATATGACTTCCATGGACTATAGCTTTTACGCAGCAGGGCAATATACAACCAGCTTCAACAGAAACAACAAGCAAGGCCAAGGCTCGAACTTGCAAGAGCAAGTGTACTGTTCGTGGATGCCATGCCAACGCGCTTAGAACAGTGCGTTAGCCGCCCTAGACACCACCGCTACAACATAGATATTTTTACAGCGATATTTTATTTGCTTATATATATATATATATATATATATATATATATATATATCAACGCACCCAAATCTTTCGAACTTTCTTCGTCTGTGCTTGACTAATGGGCTCGAATTTCGCGGCGCTCTCTTCCTTTGCGTCGACGAAAATCGGTGGAAACGGCTCCGATCCGGCGAAGCGCATGGCCTTCAAGACAGTCTTGAAAGGTTTGGTTTCTGAACCTGCAACGGGACAACAGCAGGACAGCAAAAAAAGTTATCAAGGGAAGCTATATTGTTAACCAGCTTCGTTCCCCGCAATTGGCGTGGTGTAATGCATATGAAACATGTGGAACAGACATGTGTCTCAGTGCTATACGAATCGACACATATGTACCATAGAGTGCGCCATTATGTGCAATAGGGGGTGGAAGTATAATAAAGGAGATGACGTATTAGTACGTGCATTTAGTATAATATAGACGGCTAGAAAACTACTCTAGCGGACTACTCAGACAAGAATTAAACATTTTTAAGGAGGCTGTTTCTAATTCTAGACTATCCGCCGTCCCCTACGGGCTTGGAATTTAATCTTAGGTTGTTTTTTTTCCCGTAAGGCAATTGCCCGTGTACGGATTTTTCATGTCATGGCTAAGTTTATTCCACTCCGGCATTTACCTTGTCTAAATTGGAAACCATGCAAACCAATTTAAGAGTGGCCGGTCTGGGTCTCGAACCCAGTCCTCCCGAATGCAAGGCAAAGGCTTTGCCACTAAGCCACCTTGCTCGGTATACCTTCAATGCACCGAGGGCCGGACATGTTAAGATATCTAGGGTTTCCCCAACAGTCCTTATGATAGCATGGCCGCTGACTCTCAGCGGTATGGTTTATCATCTATTCTCAATGAGCATCGCTCAAAGAAAATTCGATCAACAATAGGGATCGAACCGGCGACACCACGGTAGATGACAACCATGACTAGCGCACTAGTCCCCTAGACCACGCCTCCACATGGACTACTCAGACTAGTCGTCTGATTATTAGAGCATAACATAAATGCAACTCCACTCATGTCACGCACAAAGAAGTGCGTATAATAATGTCGCAATGAAACGTTCTTATTGCACGATGTGACATAATAATGTTTACCCGCTGCCATTGGGGAGAGACGTCTCACACAAGCATACTCGTTAACCAGGCTGATAGACACGCTGAACAAACGGAGAGGAATACATAAATCAAATTGTCGCAGATCGATTTTGCTATGCGTCATGCACGCAAATTTGTTGATATGTCATGGTCGTAGAAGTCGTGACTTATTATTGTGGTTGTTCTCATTGTCGTTGCTGGACCTCGTGCTATCTTGCTTGTTTCATGTTAGTTTTAATAAAGGTTAATGTCGCCAATGTGAAAACAATGATAGAAAAAATAAACAATTAGGGTTTATTCGGAATCCCTTCTCCTCTTTGGTATCTTCTCCATCATGACTAGGTCTCACATATGGCCCGACTATTCAGCGCCAATCTTTCAGCCAACGCGGACTCTCACCTCTGCGCGGATAAACGTACAAGATGGCAAACAAACGTTGCATCCTCTGTTGGATAGAACCCAGGGTGTGTAAATTATCTGGCACATTACAGTCATCTTACAGTCAGCGGAAAAAGAACTACACCCCCAACTATAACAATTACATTCAGTCCATCCACTGTAAAGTACAATTCCATTGTGCATTGAAGTGAGGTTCAGTAGCATATGACTGATGTCCAATGATATATATATATATACTCGTATATATGAGAATTTCACACTCACATAGTGAAGAAGGTTAAGAAGAAAGGAAAGACAGTCCAGTTATGCTGTACCCGCGTTCTTTTACTTTTCATATATATATATATATATATATATACCATAGCAAATTAAGAGCATTTATGCGAAGTCCACTTTCAGTTGATTCTCCACACGCCACGTGCTCTCCTTAGAGATCTATTCCAAGAGTTCCTTAGTGTTTGCCCGCCAGACAACGCAGCCAAGATACCGACCTATGCATATTGCGGGGCACAAAGCTTTTTATCGTACATTTATATATATATATATATATATATGAAGAATTCTTGATGTGCTACTGCTGCACATAACATTCACTGTGGAACGAAGAAATGAAGGGAACCCGTAGTACGGCTTACCATCACCGCTTTCATCGCAGCCGGTCTTCTCCGACGTGTAGATGGCCGGCCTATCTCCACTCGCCATGGCTGTCGTGGTTCTTGACGATGGTGTAGATAGCTAGGTAGAAAGCAATCAATCAGCAATCAATCAACGAATCAAGCAGCGGTTGAAGTCGCCGGTTTGCCGTCGAAGAACGCCGTCTCAGTTGACGTATCGACGACCAGTGGAACTGGTCTCCTCCTGGTGAAGCCACCGGCGAGCAAAACAAGCAACCGGCGAAAACAGGGGCTTCGCGCTCAGTCACCGCTCAGTCAATAAGCTAGTCGTGTTCGAGTCGGCCGAAAACGGACGGACGGACGACCAGAAAACCAGCTACAGATACAGCAGTGCGATCTCGTTCGAAGTGGCTGCTCACCCTACCGAGCTGTCTGCCTATCTGCCTCGATAAACAACAGCTGACTAACAAACAAACACACTGGTCACTACTGACTGCTGCTCTACGAACGACAGCAACCACGCTGCTGTTGGCTTTTCAGCTCGTTGTTCAACCCGCCACCGCGTTCGCCCACGTTGCATCAGCCGTAGCCGTCGTCGTCGTTGAACAACAGACAGCCCGCCCGCCAGCCGAACTCGGCGCCGTTATCGCGAATGAACGCATTCGAGCTCGGTCTGCCGCCGGGCGGTTGGTCACGCTATGTCTCGACAACGCTCTGGCTCAGGTCCGCTCAGATCTGTGGCGTGATACTTGTAGGATAGCAGCGTCCGTTAAGCTGCGCGGGTACATATATATATATATCGTCTGTTGGCGGCAATGCTGAAGCAAACTAAATACATGGCGCCAAATAGAAGATGCCGCCACCCTACTAGCGAAGACGCGGGAAGTCACTAAATGCGCGATCAATCTCTGAGTATATAAGGAGGCATGAGAATAAATGAATCAGTAGTCGTTGCTGCGAGCCAGGCAGAGGACGTGTGTTGTTTGAGAGAGAGTTTAGCGAACTCGTATCGGTCGCCGTCCGATTGTTAGGGTGGTGGATACTACAATACTGTTTCCTTTTTTGCCTCTTTTCCCACCTAGCGCGCTCTTCTCTCTATTTCTCTCTTTTAGTGGAAGCGAGAGAGAGATAGAGAGAGAGAGGAACGCGAGAGAAAAATTCATAGAAGGCGACTTTCACCCACTAACCTGATACGGATATTGGTTCCGTTAAAATCGTTTTGTGCCTGTCCATTTTGCTAGAGTAAAGTGAACCATGACTGAGGGATCTTTTTTTAGAAGACTATTTCCAATTATTTGTGCAATGCGGTTATCGGCCTATTACATATATATATATATATATATATATATATATATATATATAAACATGTAGAACTTCATAAAGTCTAGTCTGTCACTCGAGGACGTCGAGTAGATAATTACGTTTAAGTAAGTAGTAGATCATCATGTATAAAATAACATAAATGCGCTCTTATTATCACATAATGGGGTAGCAACTGGGGTAGCAATTTGGGCAGCTAACGTTGAGCGAAGAACTAACATGGCTGCACGAGGAAAGTCACATTTTGGGGGCTCGCGCTGAAAGGTTCCAGCCTGGCAATTTTTTTTTCTGTAGCTGGCGTTATCTCTACTTATCGCAGACCTAGCCTGACGTGTACGCAAGGAGTTTAGACTGTCTTTGAGGGCGGCAGTGCATCTTTTTGAGCTTAAGATTCTACTAATGTTGAGCTGCAGCCTTTGCAGGGTGTGGGGCCATATTTCAGTGGCAAATTTCGTCCGCAATCTGAAAAAGTGCTTCCCAAAACGTATATGAAGCGTGTTTTTGCTTGCCGCAGACGGTAGTAGGAAACCGCTTTGTGTATCTGCTAGTAGGTTGCGGACCGGCAATAGAAACAATCAAAGGTCACCTATTACAGTAGCTGTTCGGCAGTTTTTGTTAGAGTGGCAGGGAAAGTAGCCGAGGCCTCGGCGGAGGTAGCGCAGTTACGATTAAATGTGTATTTCGTCAGAGAGATTTGGGATAGACTGACACAAGGTACCTGTGCATGGCTACCATTATTTGGGGTGTTAGAGAATTTTACCAGAAAGTCGATCAATGCCGTCGCCGGTTCTGCTCGCAAACGTGCGCTAAATATCACACAGCGAGGTGCCAGACATATGGACGGTCTCAGTGCATTTTTTTCGAACCGGTGGGACGGTGCGGCTGACACTGAATATAAATATTATGTTTATTCTTTACCTATTTCAAGACAGGCATATATGCCCTCTTGAAGTGCATACTTAGTGCGAACATAAATTTTTCACTATCCAATTTTTTTTTATAAGGTCGTATTTATTTTAAAGGGAAACTTGCATACAAAGGAGTTGTATAAACCGACGAATGATCACGAAATTCTCACGGTTGATGGAATCAAAGCTGCAAATCGTGTCTTGTAGCTAATAATCCACGGTAAGTATTGGGTCTAAAAATAAACTAGATTAGCTCTGCCACAGTTGCTTTATTCAAACACATGCGCTGCCAGCTAACGTTGAAGTCCTATCAGATCTGCAACATTGAGCTTGCAACTCTCTAATAATTTTAAGTCGTAGAATATTTAATTAATTGATCATGCATATAGTACTCGGGACAGTCTAATTCTCGTATAGATTAGCTCATTTTGAAATCAAAGTGCTATTTTTTGTTTATTGCGCACCACTCTGATACGCCGTCGATATATGTTTTGGAGCTCCAGCCATTTATTTTTACTGTGAACCTCCATGTACAGTTTAAGGATGTTAGCGAACATTGAGTAAGTGGAGCGAAGACGTTGTTTCACGGTCGAGAACGAATCTTTTATGTAAAAGTGGAACTAAGCAGGAGACGGACAGAAGATGCGCGGATATGTTTTTGTTTTTGCTGAGAGCAACCTACGAACAACACGATTGAAGGCGCGACAAAAACCGAAAAAAACCGCATGTGAGGAGATATTTCTGTTCCACGCAAAGACTCTACCATGGATTACTTGCAGAAGCACTTTTTTCTTAGTTAGTACATATATTTCGTATATCCAGGCAGAACGTAATTAAGCGCCTTCTCCTAAGCAAAGCCTCTTACTTGTTATGACAATATGACCATAGTGTCCACAAAGACCCGACACTCGTTGTGGATATTGTTACATGTAGACACAAGACGCCGTAAATTAACATTGCAGGACACCTGGACCAAAAAACAGGTCCAGGTCTCCCGCAATGATTATGGGTACTCTGTACAACAGTAAGGTAAATCATTTCCAAGGAGATCGTGTACTAATACTACGAATAAGAGCCGACATAGGCTTTTACATTGAGCCATTCCGGCTGTCTACGCGCTCAACTCAAGTATCTTCCAATGCACTAGACTATTCGTATGAACCCCCCCCCCGTGCTGCCTGTATAGTTTGATCATAATTATTGTCAGGATTGTAGTTTTAGTCGATATTATTAAGTAAAAAAAAAAACAGAAAATATGTGGCCTGTTAAAAGCCGTGCTGCATTTTAGGAAGCGTGTTAGAAAACGTTCTAAGGGGTATATTGAAACTGTCTTCTAAAAACTTGCTAATGGAAGTTATCTTTGTTGTGCCCGATAAGACAGCCAGGCATCATATTGGCGATATTTGGTTTTAGTTTAGCCGAACCAAAATGCAGCTCGGGAATCCTATAACGATGGACGTGTTCCTGAGTCCCTTTAGAAAGATGGATATCTTTAGATAATCCCGACGATAGAAAAGAAAAACGCCTTAAACTAGCGGCCTGTGGTTCATTGTCCACCGTGACCCTGGGAAATGTGGGTCGTGTTAAACCGGTCCACTGGCACGCAGTTGCTCGGAATGACTTAATATTGGGTCATGCATCTCAAATTACAAAAACCGTTTCATTGTGTATAGTTTGACTAGAAAAGTGCCTTTGATTGCGGTAACTACCGCAACTACACTCAGACAGAATTACTTACTTCGAAGTTCGTAGGCAGACCGTATCTTCACAGCCGATATTTTAGAGTTCTGGTTGACAGCTAGCTCAGCAAACCCTTATACTTTTCTGACGAATGTGGCTCAGGGAGACTGCGCCTCGCTGCTCATTGTTTTCTTATCTTCTAGAGATAAAGCTATATATATATATGTTGAACTTGAAGTAAAGCACGTTACAGTACGTTTGACGATTTTAAGACCTAATGCCGCCGTGCCCCTGGGTCCAGCCTATGCTCACAGTATGCTGCAAAAGGCCTTTTTTGTGAAATATCGCAACCGAATTTGATGGTTTGGTCTTCTGTAGACAGAGTAGAATCATATCTACTAGCCTCCGAACTACACTATGGACGGAATCCTAGAGGTACTCTGTTGCTACTGCCGGTCGTATCAGTAGACAAGATGCCTTTGATTATGATGCAGACCGGCTTACCTTGATTCCGCTTGGTCCCAGCTAAAGGCAGTTTTATTAAAAAAATCATAGTGTCAAACGTAGCCAGACGTGTGACAATAGGTACCAGAGGCTACTTCTTCATGATGGCAAATGTTATGTTAATTTATTTATGCAATTTTAAATCAATTATTTTGCACTACAATCTTTCGAACGTTACCATATTTCCCTATCTTCACTACCGTTACTAATGCAACAAGCACGTATCCTTAGTGCTGGTCAGCATTTGCTGTCAGAACGAACCCTGTAGGTATCTTACCCACAGGGCTCGTGCGTGAGCTGTCAACTTAAGTGAAACTCAACTAAAGAGACAGAAACTGCAATTGACACAAAATTATTAGTTAAACACTACTATTACAACTGTACAGCCTGCGATCTCTTTGTTGCTATCGTGTTGTCGTTGTCAGACTGCTACAGGCGCTACAGATATAACTACATCGGGTTCGATTTGTTGAGGATACGGCTCAACGCTAATTAAAATGCGTATCGTTACAGATGCCTATACAACCGGCATCTATAGTTAATGCCGATGCACTTTGCACACACACACATATATATATATATTTTTTTGCGATTATAACTAGGTCAAGATTACAACAATATGCGATTATAACTAGGTCAAGGTTACAACAATAAAGATGTGACAAGTTATTGTTTTAATTAGCAATGCAGTAACGCTCTGCATTACCCTACACTTGTAAATAAACTCGATATAGCAAGCGCGTTAAGTATGCTGAACAAAACGCGTGTCTAAAACCGTGGCAAATATTCACCGCCGCTCATAATATGCAAACCAATTATTGCTTAACAAGGATCAGTTTACTACTGCAGTACTAGTTGTGGCAAATGCAGCTAATAATAATAATAATAATAATAATAATAACGAATGTCCCCATTCCTCCTTATCCGCTGCCTCTATGGAGAAGAAGCTGATTTCTCTTTCACGCTGCAGGCTACAGCAGCTATCTGAGGATTATCTTACATAATGGCCTCTATCGAGAACTTATTTGAACTTTTGCTTTTAGGGTCATGGCCATGGTCTAAAAATAAAATATTGTTGACGTATTTGCTGATATTGCTTCTGTCTGCGTTGTCAGCGTCTGTAGGCGTCAGTCGGGACATTATTTGATGCCGTGTTAAAGCGACTACATCAATACAATGTTCAGCAGTTAGTTATTGTTGTTGTTGTTGCAGCAGCAGCGGCGGCAGTGGTGGTTACCACACCCGCGACACTGAACGACGTTGTTTATAGCGACGCTAGATTTGCTTTGCGGCTGTTTTTCACTGTTCGTTTTGCGAAAACATGCTAATCCTTCCTCTTCTTGGCTACCGTGTAGATTACATCACCTCAGGAAAGGTGGGCCATTGGCGTGAGTGCGGATGACGTGTGTGTCATGTGCGTGTCAGCGTAGGCGTCAACAGAAAAGAAACAAGATAAAGGTTTAAGAGGTCACGGTCGAATCGACAATAATAACATCAATAATAATACAAATATTACTTAATATTAGTAAAAAACAACAAACCACAATCGCAGCAGAAGCAGCAACTTGCAATAAGAATGACGTCGACGACAACAATCACAAGGTGATCCTCCAACCTACGTAACCGAGACATTTTTAATAGGTCTGTCTTCTACGGACAACACGTTTATTTTAATTAGTGATAGTTCATCTTTAAGATTAAAATTTCCATACTTAACACATTTTCAACAATTGTTACAATTAAGCGAATTTACCAGAAATGACTATTGCTCGTGACTGTTCATTTGTGGTATGATTTCAGTGCACGTGGGGGCAGCCGCTGGCCTGACTTTTATTCTTTAGGCTATTGACGGCATACCATGCGTTGTGGCCTCTGGTATTTTATCTTTTGTTTTGTTCTCATAACGACAACTTCCGCAAGGTCAGTCCATCTAGTTCATTTTTAGCGAGACCTTGCTAGGAGATTTTCTTCTGTATTCTGGCTGCGCATCCCTTGTTGACATCAAGCCGTCTGCCTTGATTCTAAAGCGCCTCGGGTGTCATTGAAGTGTAGTCTACGTCTTTCGTGTTACCAGTGCCTACACAAAACAAACGTGTCGATCTTAGCACGCTCTCTGCGCTGCGCGGATTTCTCCGCGCTTCCACTGGTACCATTTTACAAAGTCTGGGATTACTGATGGCCCATTTATTCTGGCATCCTTTAAAGATTACCCTTTATGCCCCGTCTTTGGCGATCACCTGGTGTTGCCGTCTATAGAATCTCTCCTCGATCAGCTTAGGCGATAGTAGTATTTTGGAAATTACGAGGGTAGTGCTTGCGGACTCCGTCCTTACGCGTTCCTTACGTTTATGGCAAACATTTGTTAAGCATTGATCAGCTATTTGTTCATTCTCCTTAAATTTGTCTTTCTCTGTTTTCAGCAGCGGGTCAACACTGGTGATCCATGGAGAAGAATCGCTCACCGACTGAGGCTTGCAAATGCCCCTTCCCCCTCTAAAGGTTTCCTGGTATTTGCATTAGTCTGCCCAGACTAACATACATTTTCGCCTGCTGTGGCTGCACTTGCCCATCTTCGACTTCATAGGTTTGAAGTCTCTATTCTCGTTTGAGTGTATAAGGCACTCGTAGAGTCCCGCCTCTGTTACTGGAGTGTGGTCTAGAGTGAGGCCTACCAAAAACTCATCGTGGCACCTCATTCTACGCAATGTTTGCCATTTGCGCGAATTTTGGTCTGCGGCCTATAGAATCAGCCGGCTTCTTAGTTAAAGAGCACAATTGCCTTAGCGTGAATCAGTTGATATACGAGCTGTTCTTCGCATACATAATCATCGACAATCTTGTCAAGACACAAGTAATTTTCTTAAATAGGCGACCTCACCTTGCCATATCCTATTTCGCCATCATGATTTTTTGAGAATGGATTACTTTATCACTCATTTACAGTGTGAAAGAAAATTCCTCCCGCCATTGCGGCCATTCCCAATCCTTTTGAGTTAAAGAGAAGCTTTTGAAAAGTTATTTTATCCTCGTAGTTTTCTTTTCACGGGTGACCCCTGTTGTTACGCGGTGGTGTCGTAAAAGTGGAGTACGGGCGATAAATTAAATTGATTATAATTGAAGTAAATTTACGGTAGCATTATATAGTTCTTTCCACCGTACCTCTATTTTTATGATTAGTATTGCATGCTCATATTTTTAGATATTGTAACACTTGTTTTTGATTCAATAATATAATTATTATTATGAAGATGTTGAAGACGTCCGGTGACCGTCCGTCCCGATGCTTGTA
The DNA here is from genome assembly GCA_003439945.1 of Dermanyssus gallinae. Taxonomy (NCBI): domain Eukaryota; kingdom Metazoa; phylum Arthropoda; class Arachnida; order Mesostigmata; family Dermanyssidae; genus Dermanyssus; species Dermanyssus gallinae. The sequence goes on along the minus strand of QVRM01001829.1, from coordinate 36,958 downwards.
GCAATATTTTACCTCAAGACGGTTCCAAGGCTGTGGACTATGTGAACTTGACAGAGTATGGGGCACCTCATTCGGGCAAATTTGGGTTTGCTTGAAAGAAGGGTAGCACGTAATTCTATCATGAAAGTGAAAATAACACCAGAACGGCACAGCAGGAAAAGAGACCCTGGCAGGACATATTAAGATGAGAAGTCAAAGGAAGGTGGAAGAAATAGAGAGGGCGCACCTAGGCCCTCAACGCGGTCTTGATGCACCTCCTCGGGTCGGAGGAGTACAAGCAAAGCGCACAGAGTGCTGGAGAAGTCAGACTCATCCCTTCTCGAAAAAGGCAAACCAACTAAAAGCGCCTAGTGTAAGATTCGCAGAATTCCTCTACTAAACCCGTATTCCTCTACATTCCTCAGGTTTGGGATTGTATGGTTCTACTTAGAGAACGCATACAGATCATACAACATAGTTTTATTATGCGCATATCTTCTTGAATACTACGTTGTAAAGGCGTCGTTCGAAGATCGACGGCGTTTCTCCGACGGATGGTGTCGTTGGAACAACGGAGAGGCAACGCCAACGTGATGTTGAGTCGTCACCAACATGCTAGCAACAATAACAATACAAACAATATTGTAAATATCATATAATTAGTATACTCGTAATTGTGAGACATGTACATATTCATATTAAACCCTTCATATGAAAACGGACACTTTCGTTCCAAAAACATGTAGTACTATTGTTCTCGTTACGACCGTGACTTGTAGTTCCGTCCTCTTGTTCGGATTTGTTTGACGTAGTCTCTTTAAATCTTTACACACTTAGATAATAGTGTTCAATTTTTTGTATTTCTTTCAAAAATAATTTTCTGGAATGTAGTGTTAGGAGTCCAAAGTCGTAGCTCTACTTGAAGGGCTTCCATATTGGCAGCTCTCAGCTAGACAGTGAACAATAGTTGGGCAAAGCAGTACGAGTCACAGGAGATAGTCACAGGAGATGAAAATGTGTACAAAAGCTAAATTATATATATATATATATATATATATATATATACTGTCTTCGTTCTACGGTGGGAAAGAAGACCCAACAGAAGAGCATCGTTACCTGACCTCAATTCCCCTTGAATATCGCAAAGGAACTCAACTAATTAAAAACTACAACACAACCAGCAATAACAGAAGACGGCGATACTGTTGGGGATGTACGTTGTCATACAAAATACATATTCAAGTACTTTACATTTAATTTAATTAATTACATTTAATTAATTAAATTAAATGTAAAGTTAATATATATATATATATATATATATATATATATATATATATATATATATATATATATATATATATTCACACAGGGAGTAGAGTAGCTTAAAGAAGCTTGTTGATTTACTAACCAGGCGTCGGTCGGGCGCTTCACGCACCGTCGAAGACATATCTGGAAAATCCTCGACGCCAAGTCGTGAGGTGGCGAAGCGTTGCTCCTACACGCGTGTGTAGCATTACGTTACCATGCATCTGCGTATGCCATTGTTGGTGTCGCGTTTTATGTTGTTCGTTATATTTCACATTTTACTTTTACGAAGGACGAAATATAGATTACCCTAGCCGTTTAGCCTGTTCAGCCTGATCTAAACAGGACCTTGTTGTTTTGGGGATTATAGGTATATCACCTTATGTATATATGGCGTATGTATATATGAACTTGTATATGTGTGGTATATGCTGAGCAGTCTTTTATGATAAGCTGTTTGTGGAAGACGTTCATTACTGTTGCAGTGCTCTCTATCAGTTTTACTGTACAGCATCCACATGAAGCTACGATAAGGTATCGGCAGAAGAACACATACACATTTCTCGTTCTCTCTTTAACCCCTTCGCCTCGCCCAACAATCAACTGCTATGTCAGCGGTTGATTTACACAATGATGAGTATTACAAATCATTGTGTCACAGAGGTGATTGATCCCCGGGGCACATATACTATAGCAGCGCTGACGTGTGCCAGCCAGTCCTCAGTGAAAATAGTTGGGTGGGCCGTTTTTTTGGTATCGACGACAGAAATTCACGTCAGGCAATCACAAGCCATACGTCAGATAAGGTTGTCTCCCTGCAGAGAAAAGGACGCAGTCAAAAAGGAGGAAAACAGTCTAGACAAGCAGTTAAAGTAACGCTACGCGTAGATACGATGCATCGCGACTGCCGTGAGTGTCACGGAACCAGATAGAGAGATCCGTGAGTCCTGTACATGTGATCTTGCACATGTTAGCGTGACATGTCTTTGTTGTTGTCTGAAAGCGGATCCACCACGGCTATTGTCACATAATGTCAGCAAAATGCCACTATGCGGGAAAAGAGCCAATCTGTTGATTTTGTTGTTGTTGTCGTCGTCGTTGTTCTTAAAACGTGACGGACGAACATACTGCATTTGTCAGCACATCATTTGGGTCGCCATTGGACTTGTCCAGGCCAGCCAACGAAGATTCCGCAACTTTTGAATCTAGTAGCTCGTTATGCGTTGTCCATATTACCAAATCATGAGATGTCCGACGCGTCTGTACAGGCTACGAGAAGAGAGCCAATGTTCGACCGAATTGGCAGAATATCAAGGAGTCACGCGTGCACGACAGGGTAGATAAATAGATACTTATGATAGATAGAAAAATAGATAGACACTATGCACATACTAGGTAGAGAGATGCATGTATGCATAGCATGCCCGCATCTAGGAACTGAATACGAACGACATGAGTATCAATGCGTATGTTTTTCTACATGATGTGTACATTTGTCCAAATTACCATGCATCTATATATTCATTTATTAACACCCGGGTTGGGTAATTGTGCATTATCATGCATCGATTTGCCGGTTGCGTCGTGCGACGACTTGACAACTGCAGCGCAATGGCGTACCCAGTCGTTAGTCATGCACCTGCTATGCGTATACTATGTTGTTCATTTGTGCTTCACGCTGGTGACAGCGTGTGCAGTATGTGTGTGCTCGTTTGTGCACACCTGTGTCGGTGCTTGGCTCTCTCTACTATACAACGGCCAATAAATTAGCTGGTGGTGTACATTCGTCACCACACGTGACAGCGATTGGGGGTGGCGCGAGTTCAGTAGCGCGAAACGCAATCCCTACTACGTTAGCCATACAGAAACGACAGCACTGTCAAAACAAAAGCGCTTTGTTGTTGTTGTTGTTGTTGCGGCTTCTCTTGATGAGGTTGCAGGTGTTGTTGTTGTGGCTTCTCTTGATAAGGTTGCAGGTGTTGTTGTTGCTGCTGACGACTTATTGTGGTTCTCATTAGTTTCGGCTTTGCTGTCTTGTCTTTTGTTGTTGTTGTTGTTGTTGCATGGGGTTTCCCTCTCTATTTCTCTGTTTTGCTGTAGCGTCTGAGATGCCCCTCACCCTATCCAGGGGAAATTTGAACGCCGGCGCTTGTGCGTAGTGCAATAGCGTTTGTTGATTGTTGGGCTCGCTGTATATAAACATGGTAGAACATCGATGACTCTGTGCAAAAACTACTAGCCAGTAGTTGAGCCTGTGCTTCTTTAGGGACAAGAGAAGCCTCTTCCTCAAAAACTTAGAACACAACGACGCAGAAGAAGAAGAAGAAGAAGCAGAAGAAGACGAGTAGGAAAAGTGCAAAGACAACTTGGAAGCCGTTCACAATACTTCGGAAGCATTCTAAGAGAGAAGAAATTTAAAAACGTCAGCGCGCGCTGCCAGTACGATATCGTTACCGCGTTACGTATTTAATTATACTACTGGTTGACCACTCTTGGTTAACCAGTGGTTATTAACTACCACGTTAACTACCACGAAGCGCTAATTAGCTGCTGGTTGAACCGACAGTGAGATAGACAGGCAGACACACAGTACAACGGATATGATCGACACCATGCGGCAAGACCACCTCACTACTAGAAGGGCACCGCTCTTCACGCTCGTCTTCATTACCGTTGTCCTGGTCCTGTCATCGATGGCTGTGATGTCCGTGACAGCGGGCGGTTACGGAGGACGTCGTGGCGGCCACGGCAAACAACATCATGGCGGCTACGAGGGCGGCTACGCAGGGCGAGCGCAAGCTGGCAGGAGCTACATCGTGACCAGGCTTGACAATGGTGGTCGCCGCTACAGCGGCTGGTCGTCCTACGGAGGCGGCCTTGGGAACAGCTATGGCCTTGGAGACGGCTACGGTCCATGGTCGCAGGACGTACATCATAAGAAGCGTGCGCGGTGGTGGACACGATAGTCACGGTCGATACGGAGGTCACAGTAGTCACGGTGGATATGGAGGTCACAGTAGTCATAGTGGATACGGAGGTGGATGGTGGTAGAAGTCGTCGTGAAAATGGTCAACATCATCAAAGTGATTGTGGTCCCGAGGAGGTGAATGGTGGCAGATAACCTCGAGGTCGATAAGATCATCAAGGTCGTCAAAGCCTTCAAGGTCGCCAAAGCCTTCAAGGTCGCCAAAGCCTTTAAGGTCGCCAAAGCCTTCAAGGTCGCCAAAGTCCTCAAGATCGCCAAGTCATCAAGATTGCCAAAATCATTAGAGTCGTCAAAGTAATCAAGGTCGCCGTCGTCACTTCTTCTACCAGGGTCAGCCAGACAGGCGGATGGCCGGCTAACCAGCTAACCAACAAGCGGCTGTGAACGAAAATCATGCTCTCATACGTACGTATTGTGCATACGAGTGTATCGCCTATCCTCTGGTTAGCGCGTGGGCCTCTCCGCTGGCCCGTCCAGTACTCACCTTCGCAAAGTTCCTGCCGTGATTACCAATCTGCGATTGTTCACGGTTTGCTGGATCCGCCAATGTAAAACAGTTGTACAATAAATTCGTTGATTATATCTTGTCTATAGAAGAAGCTGGCCTTCGTTTCTCGACGACGTCGGCTGCCGATATTGATGTAGGGCCGATACTGATTACTTACAAGCAGGTATTGACCAATATTTACTGAAGCGCTTCAACGAAGGCAGGTAATGATTTCAAGTGAAGGTAAGGACTTCTAGTCTCATGATAGAGGGGCAGGCTGCTGAAGTGATCCCAACCCGCTCTACAAGAGACAGAGTAATATTCCCCAGTGCACACGTTCTCGGGAGACATTGTCGCTCTATTTGACTTCTTAATATAACATATTTGTTTAATCTTTCAAAAAGTTTTTGTTCTTTTCAAAATAGCTCCCACCCGCTCCAATGCGCTTGTATCACTTTCTTTCCCACAATTTGAAACACTTAAAATTAATCCTGCCAATCCAGGGCTGACAGTGGCCGCCGGCTCACGCATAACCGATTTACAAACGATATCTACAATTGTAACGGACAGCGTGAATAATTAAATTTGTCCAGCCTACACTATATATGGTGAAATAACCTAAACACACGTGAATTAAATATTATGCTTAGATATTGCTTGGATGCTGTATTGAAAGGTGGAATAATTATTCATATTATCCACTTTCACGTTGTACATGTACATACTGCGTAATTTTGGAGCTCGGTAGACATTATGAATCGCTACTTATAATTCCGTTCGCCCACTGCTGCCCTCTAGCAAAAGAGACATCGCTCAGGGCGTTATTAAAAAACGCCTTCCTTTTGAAGCAAAGTAATAGTCGTGATTATATGAATACGTTCGGTTAATAGTTGATCCACATGAATTAAAAGTAGGGCAAGTAAGTAACTTAAAGTGGCAAGGGCCTGCTCCAAATTTCAAAACAATGGCAATAAAAATTAGATTTTCTTGCTGTATAAATCGAGCACATCTTATGGTTGAAATTTGATTGCCGGCTCTATCTTCAGTTTTTGCTTAAGATCGCTATTGCCACCTTGCTACCTTAGAGAATTTCGGTAGGGCATTGGTAAGTATAAGACGAGTCTTGTATTCAGATACCCTATCAGAAAAAAACAGATGGATGCGTACCAGTGTTGTTAAAGTCATGTTAAGGCCGAGGCTCGTGATTGCAGTGAGAATTATGCCAGAAACCAAAAATAATTGAGCAACAGAAAAGGCCACCGTATCTAAAAAAAGAAATTGTGCAACGAGGATATTGAGTTAATTTACATCATTGCTTTAGTTGCGTTTTTCGTCATATGAGTTAAATATGCACTGCGTCATGGCTTTTCGGCGACGACTTTTGCAGATGTCACAGACGCCGCTACTGCAAACTTAAATTTGGTTAGATAATTTTGTAAAGGTATCGACACAAAGCAACTGAAAATGAACGAATTACATTAGCGAATGAGAGCAATATATACGGGGTTGAAAGCGTAATATATATTAGCAAGGAAGGTGGCTTAGTGGCGATTATGTGTATTCAACGGGGAATATATATATATATACATGTTTTGAACAATTAAACCCTTTCTATTAATTCGCCCTATCATGGCGCCGCACAGTTTCGCTGGGATCGTATCCAAATATCTGTAGAAAAGACGAATGAATGTGCAAGTCTTCACTTCGCTAGCTAGTTAGACAAACATAGTTGCCTCAGGGCATATGCTGTTTGGATTAGGCTGCTTTAATATTAATAAATGTAAAAGATGTATGAAATGAATATGCGTGTGCTTTGTGTACGCTTCTCTAAATTAAATTACATTGATTAATATTCTACTTACACATATACTTCTATACATACAAACTACACATATAAACAGATAGTTCCTTGAGGCAATGACAAGGCTTGCCTTGTCTTGTGTAACGGTGTTAGCAGTGACATTTTCTCTCGCAATTCGTTATCTCTTTATGTAATGTTTATTAACTTTGTCCTGAGACTACACTATACGGGAACGGCCTTTACCCAGCACATCGGCGACATGTGTCGGGCGACTATTGCCTCTATTCACACAGAGGTAAAAGACCTTCGACGACTGTCTCTGAGTGCCGCATTGCGTCTTTTTGAGCTTAAGATTGTGCCAATGTTGAGCTACAACCAATCTGTAATCATTGAAGGTTTTCCACCTTTACGGACGACCACCTTTTACGAATTATTTCAGGGTTAATAAGTAACCATTACTAATTTCGAAGTGAGAGCTAAGTAATAACTGTATTACTCATTTTTAAGTATCTATTCTGAAATCACAGCGTGGCGGAACTAGGTTATGATTATTATTATTATTATTATTATTATTATTATTTGTAACCTTCAGAATCGACTCTATTTGTCGTCGAAATCCAGCAAGATGGCTGCAATCCGTTAGGATGCAGCCATCTTGCTGCCATATTCTTCAACGGCTGTCTGCAAGACAAAGGAATCGTAAGTGTCGTTGTCGACCTGCGACAAGCCGTCGTTTCGTTATGTTTGGAAGCGGGCAAGATGCAAATAGATCGGGACGCCAGGTAGACAAATTACAGTGGTACCTGACGATCTCGCCTTTTCCCGCGTACTCTGTCACGTCAGTTCGTCGTTGGCACGCTATAATAAAGAGATTTGCCCTCATCGTTACCAGGTCTCAGTACCAAATGCAGGTGAGTGGGCAAGCGGGCCAACATACGGAAAGCAAACACGTAGATACCTTCGAAGTAAACAAGGACAAATAGCACAGCACAACCGGCCGAATCGATAAGCGTGCTTGATGGGGTGGGTATACGGCAACAAATGTAGCTGTTCTATCAGGGGTCTAACAGGGGCCGTAGTTCGGTAGAATGGAACAGGGCTAGCACGGGGGAGTGTAATCGAGTGTAAACGGACGCGGCCGTATTCAGCAAGGACTACGAACTGCAGAATACGATTGAACTACTAGAGGTTGTTTGGTAAAAAATAATTTGATAATTGTGCACGACGGACATAAGGGAACTGAGGTAATTGTCTGTGAAATGTGGGCGAACTGAGGTGTTGGGTGTAAGAAGACGGGAGCCTGGCGACCGGCGCCTCTGTATCTACACGACCTAGGTGACGGATCCACTGTGGGTGCTAGTCACACACGGTAATGACCTGTGGTGACCTGCCCGCACTGGAGCCAGCGTATGCCTCGTCGTGGGTTTTTTTTCTAGACTTCCAATCTCTGCATATTTGGCAATTGTTGGCGGCCAGCTTGGCTTCGTAGCCTCCGTTTGCGCCTCATTCAGGGTTTTAAGAGTTAGCATTTGCAGTAACTACTGGTCCCTCATATGCTCATCTCGCACACGGTAAATGAACTGCACCAGCGGTCTCTTTGCTAAAACATTTTAAGCTGAAGATTGTGCATATGCTGAGCTTTGATAGCGCGTATAATGTGGACACATCTTTCAGCGGCGAATTTTGCTCAGCGGGAGAAATGAGTTACCTCATATATAAAGCGAGTAGTCTGTTTTCCTCGGATGAAGAGGACTCGCTGTATATACTTGCTCGGCGGGCTTCGGGCCGCTAAAGGACACAATCGGAGTCAGGCAGAAGTCACCGATTACCGAACCATTCCAGCTTTTTTTGCACAACTGGCATGAAAAAGTTCCCGAAGCCTCGGCATCTCAATACTTCTATCTCTCGGTACGTTAGGGACGGGGGTCACATGCTATAGTCGTCACGCATACACAAGATTTATCGTGCACGGCTACCACCTGTCAGAAGCCTCGGACGAACGCTAGTGTCGTATATGGTATCTTATATTAATTCGTATATGTCGTGACAAATGCAATTAAGTTGCAAAATAAGAGATCTGAAAAGTAACTAGCATTGTTGTGCAACTAAATTTGTTTTCAGGAACTTACGAAATAGACTCGTCGGCTTACACTTCACAGCGTAGCTTCGTGAGACCACTACGTACCCTCACCGTAGGAGTCACCTCGTAACGATGGACGCCAATTGTTATGTACGTATGTACGTAGGGATCTACGTATATATATATATATATATATATATATATATATATATATATTATATATATGGAAAATATTGTGATGATTTTTTTATTAATATTATTATTATTAAATGTGATGATAAACTGATCATTTACAATACGCTCATTTACAGTGCTCGCCTTTATATATATATACTGTACCTTGCTGTTCAGTCCTCGCTTGCATGCGCCTTCTCGGCGATCAGCGCCTCTGTTCTACGCGACATAGAGTGACAAATCTATTGTGTGAAAGAATTTTGAGTGATAAGATAAACGGACTACAGGTAAAGAGAAACTTTCGAGACATTGCACAATGGTGCAAACGCATACGCTTATGATGAATGCATAGTAAAAAGTATATATATATATATCGTCTCATGTGAAAATCATGTGAAAAATATATATATCGTCTTATAAGAACGATTGAGCCTACGACTCAGGAAATCAGAACCGCATGCCACCTTCACCGTGTCGTCTTTTCTCTTGCTGTTTCAGTGTATAACAGACGACAAGAATATTCGCGTATTGTAGGCAGACAGTTGAACATATTCAGGATACGATTGTTCCTGCGCTGACAAAGTGGACCCTATACGGCTAAACACACATGCACAGATCCAGCGTTCCATAGAAGGACCTTCGTCAGAACCTAGGGCAGACACAACATTGTCTTCGAGTTACCACTAGGCTGAGCGGTTAGCGAAACGTTATGGGCAAGTATTTCTCCCTTCGCCCCGCTGCCGTCCCCGTTCGTTCCAGGCTCTAGACAGTCTAGTCTGGAAGAAAACGGTAGGGCGCGCCTTCAGCTAGCCGTTGGCAGACAGTTTTAAGTGCCGACAACGAACCCGATAGCGGGCGGCTCTGGTACAACCTGATAATCATGTCGGAGAAACTGGAAATCTAATATGGGCCAGTTGAGACTGAACAACTATTTATTAGCCCGACCTACTAGTTTGTTCTTCTTCTTCTTCTATAATACCTACTTGCGTTGCCGTTGCCTATCCTGCCTACTCCGTGTTTAATAGTGTTCTTATTGTAACCCGTATTGCATGGAAGAGTTGGACGAGACGTACCAGCTTGCCGCGTCTTCGCTTATTTCTGCTGTTTTTGCAGGCTGCAGGGCTTGTGCATGCTTGCTCTTCTGGACACGCATTAGGATCCATGCTGTTATGCAAAATGAGTACCCTCTACGAGTACAGAGCTGTCGCCAGTCGGTCCGGTCTTAATCACACAAGCGCATATGAGTTCTAGTTGCCGAAGAAAGTCGAATGTCAAGCGTATCGTCGCAATGCAAGCGCGTGCGTGGGCTCGATATATCTAGCGTGCTTTCTCGAAGTGGTGTTTACCTCAGGTTCAGACGACTATATGCAGCATCGTTCCAGAGGCAATCGTGTATTTATTATGTATGAAGGGAATATCTCTATTGGGTGGACAAGTTTCTTTGTGAGCGGTAGTGAGCACGTTGTGTCGACAAAAAGCGCTTATTTCAGCCCGCAAAGCTAACATTACTGCGATTATTTTTGCTGTTACCAACCGATATATTCTTTATTAAAAAAAGATATATTCTTTTACCTAACAAGAACTGGGTGTAGGGCTAAGAAAGACAGGCTGGCATACCGAGAGGGTCAGAGCAAAATCCTTGATCATGCAAACACGTTCAAAGACAAACAGAGCAGTGGATGTTGGGCAAAACGGTCGGAACGAAGGGGCACAGATGATGTTTCAGCCGAAAGATGCAACATGATTAAGTACGTTTTAATCATAACGTCACCGTATACGAGACCGGACGTACGTCCGCCGTGTTAAACACGCTATGGTACGCCGGTAGGAAATAGCCTGCTTAGTGCAGACCACGGAATAGTATTAAATTAATTCATTCATAGATTAACTAACGATGCGTTCACTTTGCCGTGTCAATAAAGCATCGATTATTCGAGCAATTTAATCTGTTCGGACTCGGGCTTAGGCAACTGACTTTAGGTAGGTAAGAGATGGCGGGATGGTCCGGGCACTTGTAATTGATGGTTGGCAATGTAGATACGGCGACAACAGCGCCAGTGAGCGTCGGTGCCAGCTATACCCGTAGATAGCCTGCGCATCTGTTCTGCGATTACTAAAGCTAGGCGCCGACTTCAACTGTCTATTATCGGGTGGGACGGGGGTTGGGTTAGGGGAGATTTGGCCTTGCTGGCCAGCAAACTAATTTGCCTTAGACAAACAACTAGTCCTTCCAACGGGCGGCTGATTGTTGCTGTTGTTCTTTCTGTTGTTGTTTCTGTTATTGTTGCTGTTGCTGTTATTGTTGCTGTTGCTGCTGCTGTTGTTGTCATCATCGTCGTTGCTAAATGACGATTGAACACTTAGGCTGAGCCCGAGGCTTCGAGAGAGGCCGCAAGCCATCAGCGTCAGTGCTATTGATGACGTGCCGGCACTCTCGCATGCTTGACTTGCCCGCCTTTCCCCCTTACCCCATTGTCCATTCGTACACAGTGCGTACGATTGAACTCCTGCTGAAGACCTTGTCCCCTCGAGGCATTTGAAGTTCGACCGGTCAGTCGACCTCGGACAGCCCGAGGTCACACCACCGACTCGGCCGACATAGTCGTCCAATCGCCACGCAGATGGACGACGATACGACGGAAAGACAGAGAGACAGACTGACAGGGACCCATCGACCGCGACACTCCGACAGATCTCAGGACATGACTGACGACTCTCCTGTTTAAACTCTAGCGTCAGACCAAAGTGACGCGCACTTTATCGGATCCCTTTCGTTTACATTTCGGCTGCTCCAGTTGTTGTTGTTGCGGCTACTGCTGCTGCTGCTACTGCTGCACTATCTGTACTGGCCATTACGACAGCCACCTCATTGACATTAAGCACAAGTCCTTCTCATTTATTTCATCATATTGAACACTACAATCATTTTTATTATTGCGCGACCCCTGATGGGGTGTATGGAGGTGCGCCACCAGGGGGGGGGGGGGGGGTAGTGGTGAAGGAAAGCGGCCGGCCTGACTTAGTGGCCGGAAAGAGTAAGCTGATGGTACTGCTTCCACTCTAGCACTGCTGCTGCTGTGGCGATTACTGGTTCAGTGGCGAGGAACGGAAAACGAAATTTGTAGACGGACGATGTAAGAACCCCGATACACTTGATCCCGTCGTCGGCCCGGCGTCTTGGGGGGGGAGGGGCAGGCGACTGCTGTGCTGCGGCAGCCTAGAATGAGCTGGGCTGAATTGCTGCGCTGGGGCCGAGCGGTCGAAAATTAGACTCGACGCAGCAACGAAAAATCGAACAATACAGTTTTTATCCTGGCCGAAGAAGTGAAATGACAACATCAACCGTAGCCTTAGCAGGAGCAAGAAAGCGTATCATACTGACCCTTTCGAACCAGGGAACAAATGAGAAAAGGGCACATCGGTGACGACGTAATTCGTCTTACTTCAACTTCAGCCCGACGACCGACTCCGAACATCGACATTGACACGGATACAATTGTGGAGTACCTGTATTATTATTATTAAATAGATGTTCCCGGACTGGCTGCCACATTCTGGTGAATAGACGTGATACTTTTTGTTGCGTCGATGTTTTGACATAAATCGTAGATCTAATCTCCTTGAATTATTCGATTATTCTTTCCACAACTTATGCACTTGGAACATTTGGCCGTCGAAAAATTGGCGCAAATTTGCAAATTCGGGCAGTTAAATGTTTAACATTTCTAAAATAATAATTAACTATAAGAGTGCGTTGCGGCGAATAGCGGACGATCTACAATCACTCCGTTTATCTGCTGCCGACTGTCAAAGCACAATAGCAGAAATGTTAGCAAATCAGAAATGGTGATTTTGTTGGGATTCTGGGCCGTTTATGGTACACTACGCCGATAGATCCTGCGTTCGCCTCATTTGCCACACATAAAGCTGCAAGGTAAAGCAACCTCGGATCTCGGTTGCAAATTGACGAGTCGTCGGTTTACGTCTTGAAGTAATTGTCATCACTGCTAAAATTTAAATGTCACTGCCGTCTAGGTCTTTTGCTACGAAAACGGTACGTTCATCCCTTAATCTAACTCTAAGAAAAAGCTGAAATTGGAAGACAAAAGCGATACATAGCAAGCATGCATTTGTCTTCTTGTATCGCAAGCTAAGCCAATTTCTTTTAAAATGATAATTATGTTTAAATTCAAGTTTATTTACAAAACTTGTGTAAAATTAATTTTTCAGATCATTTGTATCATTACGATCAAGTAGGGTAATCATATTCTGGGTTCTATCAATGAATCCGTTCAGCATTTATAGCCACCTAAGGGATCTCAGGGAACCCTTCGGCGGAGGGAAGGCACCCTTCGACTGACGCCGCATTTCCCCGCTGAAGCTCGATCGATACTCGTTGTAGGAACTGTCCAGAACGAGGATCCCTAGTGACTGCGTTCAGTCTTTTTCCAAGCTTCTTGAAAAATTTTGACGTTGCTTCACCCATGGGTCCGTAAGTTTATATGGCAATTGGCTGGACGATAAACTGCGGATTGAGTTCTCTGTATTTCGCTAACTTGCGGTCCTCCGCAAGACAAGCAGAGGCACCATCTTTCTGGCTTGTTCGAGCGACGTAGCTCCGGGACAATGTACACGATACGGTAACGTCCCATACAAGTAGACGACCTCTTTCCCAAGGGGTTAGAGTTTTGCCGTCCGGTCGTAACCCACTATTGGCGCTGAGGCCTAGTGGCTCTTTCACAGCCGGCACCTCTTGCACTATCCAGTGCACGACAGACGACGTCGTTTATTGCATAGTGTCGTGGGTGGCGGCCGGCGCTGTATCGGCACGATAGAGCGTGTACCCCTGTTGTTGATACGGGGAACCGACACCGGTTGCAAAGATGAGCGGCACAGACCGACTCCCCCAGCCGCAGACCAGACACGATGCGGAGTGTGTTATTGTCCAGCATCGTACCTAGTTGCGGCGAGGGGAGGGCCTGAAGCCACTTGTCACTCATCGGATCGAAGCAAGCTCGTAGTCTAGCCTTGTCAGCCGTGGTTTGCGCCTGAGACAGGAGATAGGCCTGTTTTCGCTCTACGACAATGCGGTCGAGAGACTTTTGCGTTGGGGAAACCGGTAGAGCCTCCCACCGCGATTCAAATTTGTCCAAGCTCGTGCGCGAAGCCCGTTCGAGCACCTCCGATGTACCCTCCGTGCCTATGGAAACAATTAGATGTTTAAAATCTGTGATCGAGCCCACGTAGCACGATAAGGCCAGATCTTTAGTTGTACGGACACCGAGGCCACCCGCGCTGATTGGCAGCGTAGAGCGCCTAAGTTTCTGTATGGATAGTTTTCGAACATTGTCTCACATCTGGCGAATGCCCTTCTCGGCATTGCTGACACGTTTGTATATTTTTAACAAAAAATCTAATCAGAGTCCGGCATAACTATGGCCAAACATCAGCCAACACAAGCTCGGATTCGCTACCCCTGGCGGGGGTACAGAGGTAGTAGCTCACAAATTGCCGACGGTGATGTCAAACTGGTCTTCCAAAACGCGCTTAGCAGCATCCGGAGAGACTATGTGCTTCGAGCCGTCGACTCGTGGGCACCCTTACTGTTTTACCAGACTAATTTGGCCTAGGGTCAATCATCACATCCGTTATTGTCCCATAACACTATGCAATCGCAAACAGGCATTCAGGGTCATTCCCTGGATCTTCCACTTTTTCTTTTGTTTATCAAGGAATTGGCGGATTCACTGCGGTTTCAGTTTTATAGTTGGTACTTGATAGACGCCGTCCTGAGACCTTTCGACAGTACTAAACAATATTCGAAAGGTTATGGGCTTTGGTGTGATTAGCAGCCTGACCATCATGGTCTATCCAGGAATGATGTTTGTTTGGAACTCAACTGTAACCCACTCATTAGCCTCTTTATTGATCGGTGCAGGTGCAGACCGAGCAGGTAACGCTTCCAGGTTAGCAGAGGCTAACAAATGCAGAAAATACGCTAGCGTTAGGTACCTACACTAATTTTGTACGTTGGCTTTCGAGACAAAGGAAGAACCAGGCCCTCGTACACTCAAGCTGATTTAGCGCGTGGGTAGAAGCCTTAACCCTTTGACGGGACACACGAGAGCGTCGGGATTCTTGCGTCAAAGTATCAACGAGAAAACGCAGCATCTGTTCGAGGCACATTGCTGAACTGGGATATTCCAGGGTTAGAGAACCCGTGATCATACGTTCACGCGGAGACAATGTTTCACTCCAAAGTGCTAACATAACAAAATATAAATATACTAAAGCTCAAATTATGCACTACGGGCGAATGAGAAAATGTTAAGTTTCATTAGATATTTATTATTGTTTCACAGTAATATTTCTAAAAAATCGTTAACAGGGTATATTTGTGAGGCCTATCTGGGTGCGCACATCCGGATTCCCATTAATAAAACAACGGAAAATAGGATTATTAAATATCATGTCAAATTTTATTTACACGGAGAAATGGTAATAAAAAAGCGTTTAAGGATAACAAGCGCACCCAGGTCATCTGTAATTAAATAGAATAGAAAGCGCCTTTATTTGCCGAATAAAAGGTGAAAAAGGAGACTAGGTAGGCAATGACGCCCACGAAGCCGCCTTGTTGTGCGATTGTCTGGCTACACGCCAGACGAACATATTATTGATTGTTTCAAGTCTTGCAATACATTTTGGTAAAAAACATTATTTGACTTCTGCAATTGTTCATTGTCACATCGCAGAAAGGGTCGATAAGATCAGCACTGTAAGCTTCGTTTGTGATACGCTTTGACCAGTGATTGTTCTTTTATATGTTGTCAAGTTTAATAAAAATAAAAATTAGAAGAACACGAAGATAAGATAATTCAGTTTTCTGTGCACAGGCGGGTAAAATCACAAACGGTTGACTCTAAGAGCCGTAAACGGATATCATCTTGAAGCAAGCTATAATGTCAAGATATTCCGCAGATTTATAATATGTGGTCTGCTTTGAAACGTGTTATATCACACCATACACCACAATTTTGCACAGATGTTTACCTTGTAAGAACCCCGATTGTGCTTATTTTGATTCATATTTTCCAAAGTAAGCGTGAATATATTAAACTCGCGCAAACGGACTTGTTGTTATTCTATGGAAATAGTCGGCAAATATAGAATGTCGCAAACTGAGTTTGCAGGGGATGTCAGGATAGACCGATCTGACCTGTAAGCTGGCGTAAAAGGTTTCTCGAATATGCGATACAAGAATAAAATATGCGATACAAGAATAAAATATGCACTACAAGGATAAAATATGCACATGTAGTGAGTGTGCGCGAAACGTTGATCTAACCTGTTCCTGCCTACAGTGCAAATGATCATAGACAAAACTAAAACATATTTTCTGTGGGTTTCCGCAGTATACTGACGCATCAGACGAACTAAGTTGGAAGCAATGTTAGAATACTTTTACAATTATAATTATGTTAATTTCACTCACAAAAAAAGCTTGGCCACGTATCGAAAACATTACCTTAGTGATTGATCCGGGACATTACTTAGCGCACGTAACACTAAACATAATAAGGGTGGTATTGTAGACTGCTCAGAACAAATACCACGGTTTCTGTGAAATCTCACAGGTGTGCGTACATAGAAATCCATCTCCTAAGAAAAACTAGACTAAAGATAATAGAGCATAACGTGCAATTCGAACTTAGTCGTGTTTCTGCTTTTTGCTGTTTATGAGGGTTGTACACAGACAAACAAAAAACTTATTGTCTTTGCTATTATGTCGTATAGATTACAATACAATACACACCCGCGTGTTTGATATTAGGGCATTAAAAAAGTCTTTTCGGTTTTGATGCTGTAAAGAAAACACATATATAGGAGACACGGAAGGGGTTATTTATTGCTTTATATATTCTCCGTCGGAAGATACAACCTTTGCCCAACTATTTACAAGGTTTTCGATTGCTTTTCTGTAAAAGTCTGGGTTTTTAGTGGCAAAATAGTCTTCCAGTCCAGAACGCACGTGTTCGATAGAAATTAATGTTTTACCACAAACAATTAACAATTAAACAATTTGCATTGATCTGAATAGATGGTAATCAAATGGTGCTAAGTCGGGGGAATACGGTGGATGTTCCAAAAGTTCCCATTTTAGCTGGGAAATGTTCTAAAGGGTATCCCTACTCACGTGGGGCCTTGCGTTGTCTTGGTGGAACAGGACACCCTTCCTTGAAATTAGTGCAGGGTACGACTGCTTTAATTTTTCGTGAACTTTTTCGAGTTTTTGACAGTACACGGCCGTATTCATTGTCTGGTTACGCGGTAAAAGTTCATAGTGCCCTATTCCGCCCACATTCCACCAAATACACAATAAAACCTTGTTTGCGTGTATGTCCTTTTTGGGCTGAGTGACGAAGGTGCCAGGTTCACTTAACCAGAACCTTTTCCTGACAGGAGAGCCGTAGAAGACCCATTTTTTATCGCAGGTCACAAAACGATCGAAAAAAGGCAAAATTTGATGCCTGCTGAGCAAAGAAGTGCAGACGCGCATGCGCGTCATCTTGTTGAAGTCTCTGAGCTCGTGAGGTACCCATTTGCACAACCTGGAAGTTATTCCGAGGCGTTTTAAAGCTGTGTGTTGGGTAATATGAAGCTCCTCGGCAAGTTCCACAGTAGTTATAGTGGGATTTTCCTGGATTTTCATTCGAAAAACCTCCTCACTGACAACACTTGGCCTTCCTGATCTAGGCTTATCTTCGAGGTTAAAATTTCCGTTTCGGAACTTCTCAAACCACTGTTGGCACATTCTGTCTGTACAACGGGCATCTCCAAACGATTTGAACCATTTTTTGTGAGCCTGCGTTGCACTCAGTCCATTTTTAAACTCATGGAGTAGATCGCCCAAATTTGGCATTTTTCTACATCCATTTTGCAGCACTTTTACGAACAAACGGCTAAACAGATTTCAAAATAGTTGAAACCAGCAGATTTCCCGCTCTTTTTCACATGAAAACAACAAAGAGTGAGCCAATGATCTATGCCTAGGCGCCGGGGCGCGCGCTGTGAAAGCCACCGCAAGCGCCAATCCGAAAAGACTTTTGTAGACCCAATAGAAACACTTTGGATACTCATGTCGGCTACCAAAAATGCGAGCATTTGCACATAGTCACAGTGAAAACAGACTGCAAAAATCAGAGTCGTGAGATATAACATTTTCTAACTTTTACATTCAATAACTTAAACATTGTGATTTTCATGGCTGTACTCTTCGGTGTGTCGTCAGTTCGATCTCTGTTGCTGATAGAATATTTTTTAAGCAATGCTCATTGAGAACTGATTGCAAAGCCATGCCGCAGAGGGTCAGCGGCTATACTGCCACACAGACTGTTGAAGAAACTATAGACATCTTAACGTTATCCCTCACCGTTGTTCCAAACAATAGACAGAATATAGCCTATATTTAAAAATAACCTTATTTAAAGTGTTCTTAATTTTAGCGCCTGCCCTTCGTTGTTAACACGGAGCCCTATGAGAGTTCAAAATCGGGGAATGAGGAAACACGGCCTAGAGAAATTATATATAAATATTATAACTTTACTTTAGGCGTAAAGAGAAGGAAGATGTTCCCTCGACCCTCCAGCAGGCTGTTCGAGAGGAAGCGGAGAACAATGGCAGATGATTTACACTTCCCGTGAAGAGAAACGCTTCGCTGGCACGAGAAGTGAAACAGTTAGACAAGCTTAGCTACAATATTAACGTAGTATCGTGATCTAGGAGACTAGTGCGCTAGTCAAGGTTGTCATCTGCCGGGTTATCGCCGGTTCAATCCTAAATGGTGATCGAATTTTCTTTGAACAATGCTCTTTAAAAATAGAAGATAAACTATATACCACTAAGAGTCAGCGCCCATGCTGCCACAAAGACTGTTCAGGAAGCCCTAGATATCTCGACATGTTCGGCTCTCGGTGCATGACGTTATGCCGCACGGCGGTTCCAATCTCGTAGGAGACGGAGGATAATCATTTCCTAAAAGTGTTAAAAGAAGATACGATGTTAACGTAGGCTACTATAGGCACCCTTAGAGTCGTCTATTGCAGGCAACCCACCGAAGATGACACATACTTATCTTCGAAGAAGGCTCACTGCTAGATTTAAGACAATTCACACATGATCCCGAGGAAGTAGAATTTCTAGTTACAAGTTAAGTATTGCCGTTTGGACTTCTAACATGGAGTCGGTGACCTCCTGGTTGAACGTCAAGCAATTCAACAGGATACAAGAAATGGGCTTATGCCCAGCTCATACAAAATTTTACCTAGCATCTCATACAAGGCTAGAGTGCAAGGTTCTCGCATAGAGAGGTAGAGGTCCTTCGAGAGTATCAGGGAACTGGGAGTAACTCGCGTTTGTTGCCTATACGCCACTTGGTGTGCCGAACGGAGACTCGGCCTTTAGACCAAGTAGTATAGACCTTAGACCAAGTATATTTACCTTATGTCAAAACACGAACAGTGTGTTAATTGTCATGAACCACAGGCAGCTGGTGCCTTTCCATGCCCGACACTCTTCTGCATCAGAAAGAAGAGCAGACTTATCAGTGAGGCTCATACGCTTTACCAGTCGCAAGTAAATCACCTCGCGGCAACCTAGAAGAAGCTTGAAAACGAGTTCCAACGCCGTCCGATTTAGTTTCTGGCCAAAGAGCCAATGCTGCTGCAGTTGGAGTTATGCCTACAGCCCAGAGAATGCAAGTCCATCGATCAATTCACCTAGGCCTAAAAATACAAGGAAGGAGACACGATTACTGTGGCAGCGACATGCTGTAACATTTAAGAGACCTCGAGTTATTTTACCAGGACACCGTGCCAACACTAAGGCTTACATAGACGCTCTCATACCTGTCGCTACTGTCTTGTTAACCTCTAGTACTTAGCATGAAGCTAGCTGAGGCGATCAATTTACAGAGGTTGTTCAAACACTACTCACTCTACTACTGTTTGTGGAATAGCTTAAACACACCTCACTATACGAAGACGATCGCTCATGCCTGTCGCTTGGGAACTCTTCAACTCAAACAACGACGACGACGACACCGATGACACAGTTCAACACGCAGACGCCGAATCCAGCATGAAAGTCCTTTGGTTAAACTCATCTGAACCAAACCCTAAGATATTATTAGTAAAACCATAAAATTCGTACCACGCTTGATTGGCTTCTAGCCAATAGAAACATCAACCAATCGTTACCGCAAATCATAAGGAACCAACTCCGGCATTACGAACGCGACATCAGATTACATAATCTGGCAGACAACAGAACCACTTAGAGAAACGAGACAACTAACACAGGCTGACTCCGATGTTGCTCAGCAAGTCCTAGCCAAATTATACAAAAGAGACACAGCATCAATATTACTAGAATCTTAATCTCTACAGATTTACACATTTCACTGGAGAAGGTACCGCCAAAGCATTGCGAGGGAAACACCCGCCTGCACTCGCCAAGTCTATATGGCCTGAACCACTGACAACAAATTTCAGCTCTACAAACAAGGAAGACGTTTTTCTCGTCTTCTACTAGCCGAATTGCTGTCCCCAAATTTCGGGGAGACAGCAAATAGCATGTTAGCAATATTTATAGTCAACCTCAGAGTCTCATTACTTCTTTGATTTGACTAACACACTAGCGAAGCTCTTAGCAATCATTTTCGGCGTCTCCACACGGAAATTGTTTGCCGTGAAAAACAAATGCGGCTTAATCTGATTGATAGCATGACCACCATGTCTGCACAGAGTTGTTTTAACAATCAGCAGAAGGCACATGCCGAATAGAAGACCGACAATTAAGGTTCTCGGTCAAAGCCGAGCGGCGGCAGCTTATAGTGTGGCCTTTATCTGCAGAGGTGCTCAAACTTAGCCCTGCCACTGGCTCATATTTTGAGGGGTATCGACCTTACTGATAAAACGGACGCGAGCTGCGGCATTTCTCGTGGCTTCACTGCCAATAATAGATAACCAACCTGCTTAACGTTGACCTGCGCGATACAGCCAAACGACAGATGTTTTGCCAGTAGGCAAGGGGACTCGACAATATTAACCCTCTCTGCTAGAGTTGCCGCCAAACAGTCTACTGTCAGGCCCGGTGACGAAAAGACGAATAGTTTTTACTGAGTTGGAGCCCCATACTTGCAGGGAACCTCCTCGCCGTGGTGGACGTGTGTGCAAAAAAAACGTGCCGACGGGATGAATCCGGTCCCCTTTGAACGGGGCCAGACTCTTGTTTAAATATGTCTTTATTTAATTTATTATTTAATAATTAAAATGACTAGTTCAACATTTGCTATACTTTTTATAACACACCCCCAGATATGAAGCTTCATTTCAGTGCTCGAAAAAGCTCTTGTGACCTTTATCCTCGTTAAAGGTTGCACAAAACAACAATACAAAGCCCGATTTGGGTACGACTCTTGTGACCCCGACATGCTTGCGTCTAGCCCTATTTTCACACCGTTGTCTGCGGGACTTGAATTGACTTGAATGTTCCACCCAATCATCAATAAAGCGGACGCTATCTGCCAGTGCATCGATTATTAACTCATTCATTACTGCGCAGAACATTTCGAAAACTTTTTCAAACCTTTACCAGGTCCCGACAGGTACAAGCATGCCTTCTGACACGATCGGTGCCGATGACCTTCGGAACACTACAATCTAATGTTAATCTTCGCCGTACACAGAAAGAAAATAAGCTTCTCAACAAAGCTCAAGGATACAAGTGTGGAAGATCCGCGAATCCAGATGGGCCTTACAATATATACATATATATATATATATATATATATATATATATATATATATATATATGTATATATATATATATATATATACGTGTGTGTATGTACGTATGTACCTGTATGTCAATCCATCTACCACTAGTGATCAGAGGCCAAAGAGAAGCCGAGGGGGCGAGTAAGCGCTAGAAAACACAATGATCAGCACAAGGGACTGATCCGGAACACCTTGTCCTTCTCGACGCCTCCCGGGAGTAAGCAGTAGTAGTAGTAGTAGAAGTAGAAGTAGTAGTAGGTGTGGTAGTGCGTTGCTGTTGTGGGTTTGACGGGAGACCTCTGTTGAAGCGAAGGCGGGCAGGGGGCGGCTGCTGGAAGCAGGAGAGCCGGTCGAACGAGCTACGATGGCCAACGGTAGACTGCTCCTAATAGAGAGGGGGAGAGAGAGGGAAAGAAAGAGAGAAAGAACATCTTCTTCAATGTGCCAGTGGCAGCTGTGATTAATTGGAACACTTGGCCGGCTGAGACGCGGGTCGCGTCAAGGATGACGTGCAAAAGTAAGACTGTGCCACGGAGCTCGCAGCAGCAGCAGCGGCAACGACAACAACAGTCTCCCAGTCTCCCTGGAAGACGAAGAAGGACACAACGTGACATAGGTGCTCTGTCGTTGTGGATGGTGATGATGTTGTTGTTGTTGCCGCCGCCGCCGCTGCAGCACCCGCTAAGGAAACACTGTAGGCGTGATTCATACTCACCGACAGATCAGTATGCGGTACACCTTTGCCTGAAGTTGTTGTTCAATTTGCACTAGCTGCTGTGACATTGAGCAGCTGCTAACGAATTGAGTGACATGGCCTTTTCTAGAACATCGTTCTCAAGTATATATATATATATATATATATATATATATTGTGTGTTTGTGATTATCAAGATATCACTTGCTGTCACTTGTGAGCATTGTGTCAGCCGCAGATAGCCGTCTCCCCCCTCTCTTGTTTAGTTTGAATGGGTTCCGTAAGCCTTTAGTATGGTCCGTTGACCCATTTTGTTATATATTGCTTATAGGTACAAAATTGCATTGTTTTTGGTAAAGGTGGTGTATATATATATATATATATATATATATATATATTCGAGACGTTTCTCTATGTGTGTGGTGCTTAATAAAATGATAGCATGCTGTAATAAAGGTAATTTATGTTGTATATATATATGTCAATTGGATTGTTTCGCCACAAGTCTCTGATGACAATACTATCAAATTAACCACAATGTTTGACGTTCTAAAATGTTTTCTCTACACAAAAGCTCGTTCACTCTTTGGTTAGAGCGATAGGCATATAGTTATTTAGCAAAACTGATCTTTTGGCGAGACACTTCATAAAACAAAATAGATGGTGCTCTAAGCCACTTCCATGACAGGTCAGCGACGTAAATCTACAACATAAGAACATTATTATAATTTTTGGTATATGCATACACACATTTATTTGATTTTGTCGCACTAGCACTTTGGAGTGAATAATAATAACTTTTTATCAAACTTTTTGGGCTTAATTTCAGCCAAGATTTAACGTCTACGAGACTGCTTTTCGCATTGCTTCATAGCCGGACTTCCCTAAATATAAATGTGAAACGGTGGGCCTCGAACAACCGCACCTATGCTTCTCCTCCGGTCGCGAAGCGCAGGCGAATGCACCACGCCACTGGACTCGACCGGACTTGTTGCAGAGCCGCACAAATGAAGCACTGGATGCAGACGGCGAATCTTGCTCCCGTTTCCGCTAAAAGTGAGGCCATACTGCTGGTAAGACAGAGGAACTACCCCGCCCTCTACCTCCATATAGGGGACCAGGAGATTGCATGTCGTCAACAAGATGAGGTACCTCCGAGTCACCCTAGACAGGATGTCCAATACGTGCGGCGGGCGACAGAGAAGCGACCTGGCGCTTGGCTGCTTTCAGGGCCCCTGGGACTTCCAGTTCTATCTGTTCAGGATCAAGAAGGTTTCCAGCCCTAAGTGCATCTCCAGCGGCCTCCAGCGGCGATGGACCTGAGAACACTGTTCTGAGATGCCCTGCATGGGCGGGGCTAAGGCGTGGCTCCCGGGGAACACCCTCTCCAGAAGTAGTAGATCCGCCCCCTCCCTGTGGCTGTTTGATGAGATGCGCAAGCAGTTTCCAGTCTCATCGGGAGACGGAGACATGACTGGTTTTTAGTGGGTTGGAGCCCCACACTACCGACCCACGTATGTAGCGAGCTTTGTGTTGGCTGTGCCTGGGGGTCACTTGTACGCCGTCTTTATTGATTGTGTCAAGGCCTTCGACAAAGCTCCCCGTCACCTACTAGTCAATTTATTTTGACATGCTGGGGTTGGTGGTTCTTTTTTACGAGTGCTCTCCAGCTTCTTTGCTGAAGACCGCTTTGAAGTAAACGTAAGGGGCGAGGTCACCTTGCAGCTGAGTCAAAACGTAGGGACCCCTCAAGGGGACTCTCTCAGTTGCCTGGCATTGTCCTTGCTCATCGCAGACCTAGCCCGCCACGTACGGGAGGAGTTTAGAAACGCCGTCGTCGTCATGTATGCGGATGACATCGTAGTGGCCCACCAAGACCGCGGTACCATTCGTCGAATTGTCGGCGACGTAGAAAGTTACCTTCACCGTAAGGGTCTTCAAATAAATTCGCGGAAGACGAAAGCCATGAGGTCATCACACCCATATCTAAGAAATTTGAGTATATATCGTCAAAATTACCTTAATGAAAGTATAATAAATAATGTGCCTGTTTGCAACAACAGTCGTGAACAAGGTACCTTTATTTAATTTTCTTTATAGAATGTCTGTCCGTGCATAAATTCCTAGTGTAGAGCAGAGCTTATACAATTTCATACGAGACAACATAAACTGCGACTTCGATGGGCTTTTTGAGCAGTTTGCCGTGGCAGTAAATAACTTACAACGTTGTTCGGAAAGTTTAAAGCATTCGTTCTTTACAGGGAGTTACAGGACAAAGTAAGTGAACTATTTTTGCAACTTGCGCCTGTCTGGTAAAATAAATTGCTTAAAGAGGCGCCACTTTTTTAAGCAATCCTTTCCCCAAATTTGTCTTCCCCAAGATTAATCAACAAAATGTTGCCGTTCTTGACCAGGAAAGAGCGGTTGCTTGCCCAGCCCAGGTAAGGCATTGTTAATATAAGTGGCGATTAATGCGGCCTAAGACAGTTGTCTGTATTATTTGTACCATGTGCAACATGAATCTGGGTAAGAAAACAGTAGTTTTAGAGGAAGCTCCGTAGAGAGGCTTTGGAATCAATCGTGATATAGAGGAATCTTAGGTCCTAAGTGGATACAATACTATATTAGCTTTGATTCATTGACGAAACTGCATTTTTACATTTAAGATTTAAGCATTACTGTAGAACATATACGCAATCGGAGGAGTAGTACTTCGGAGCAAGAGTAGGGTCCGGGCGCAGAGGGGGGAGTGGGGGCAAGGGGATACCTGGATAGAGGGCTGAGTCAGTCCATTATCTATCAAAGCGCGTGCAACTTGTATAAACAAACGCCTGCACCGCAAACAAAGAAGAACGACAAACGAAGCTAGAGGCATCGAGAAGTGAGTGTAGCCCTAATTTGCGCACTGCTATTTCTGGTGCTCCTGCTGCCGCTACCAGTCTAATCGGACCAGGGCAGTCTGTCCCGACATAGGCTAAGCTGTGCGTAGGCGGCGGCTACGGACGACTGACCGCGCATGAAGCAAGCTCGTGCCCTGCACAAAGTCGACAGGACGGAGACGACAGGGCATTCAAGATCTGAACACTATCTGTGTAGTATCTGTCAACACCCCCCCCCCCCCCCGCAGCATTCAGCCAGCATTCACCACTATTAGAGGGTCACGAGGTGCTCGCCGCCACCGCCGCGGCTTCCCTCTACTCCGCATAGGCACGATTTCCATTGACAAGCAAGTGTTTGGCGTCACCAGCTAATTAGCGCCAAGCCTGTGTGGTGGTTACGCGACTCGTCGACTTTGTCGCCTTGTTGTAGCCGTCCCTGTTTCTGTCGTCGTCGTTGTCGTCGCCATGGCTCCACTCTGGTTTCGTATTCGTCAATCGTGCGCGGTGTCAGCCGCTCCTGTGTTCATCATCGCCGTGGTTATAGCCGCACTTGCGTTTGTAATTGCCACAGCCTTTTGATTCGTCATTGCTTCGGTTGTAGCCGCCCTTGTTATGGTCATTGACGCGATAGTGGCCGCCCTTGTTAGTGTCATCGCCGCGATGGTAGCCGCCCTTGTGTCCGTCATTGCCCCGGTTCTTGCCGCCCTTGTGTCCGTCATTGTCCCGGTTGTAGCCGCTCTTGTGTCCGTCATTGCCCCGGTTCTAGCCGCCCTTGTGTTCGTCATTGTCCCGGCTCTAGCCGCCCTTGTGTCCGTCATTGCCCCGGTTCTAGCCGCCTTTGTGTTCGTCATTGTCCCGGCTCTAGCCGCCCTTGTGTACGTCATTGTCCCGATTCTAGCCGCCCTTGTGTCCGTCATTGTCGTCATTGTCCTGGTTCTAGCCGCCCTTGTGTCCGTCATTGTCCCGGTTCTAGCCGCCCTTGTGTTCATTATGGTCGCGCTTGTAGCCTCCCTGGCTAAACTTTAAAAAAATGGACATCATAGAAATCATATTAGCGAGATGTTTTTGGAGCCAACTATATAGACAAATAGATTCTAAGGCGCGCGATTCTAAGACTCGTATTTGTAAACGTATTTGTGAGGACACTGTACCAGAGTAGCATCGACACCACTCTAGGCCCCAACAAAGTTGACCAAACCTCCTCGAGACCTCATACTTTAATCGTCCAACTTTACCTATCACGTACTTAAAGCTCCCTCGTCATCAACGTCGACATTATTGGTATGATCATGATAGTTGTTCATCCATTGCCTGCATCCGCTCTACTTGCCATGTATCTCGTATATACCACCGCGTAGGGGTGGTGGCTTTACCTTGTATCCATGTAGCCGCAAGTGGCAACGTGTGTCCAAGTAGGAAAACGACCAGCCCAGCTACTTAACTAGAACTAGAGTTAAGCAAGGCTCAAGTATGTCGCTAGTCTAGAATTTTTGTCGCTATAGGTCTTCGTTTGAAGGACCTTATTATTATTATTATATTTGTTGTTGTTATTGCCGCTGTTGCTTCTGCTGGTGTTATTGTTGTTGCAGTTTATTTTACCTGCTCAGTTGCTTCTGCCAAATCCCTTGCAACTACTGGGAAGAGGTGCAGGGGAGGGGGGAGCACTGGCTGTTACATTCTGCCGCCGTGTGTGAATATGTGGGAGAGTCTATGTATGGGCGAGCTTGTTTGGTGGGTTGCTTGTTATGACCCACAATACCTTAGTGTCTACCTTGGTGGTCGCAGAGACACGAAGCCACCAGCGCAGCTTCTCCATTGTCAACCCCGCCCTCAATAGCGGCAACAGGATAGAGCTGCGTTGCGGTGACTTTAAACTTCAGACTTCGGAACGAAGACGACGGCAACGATAGCTGAGCTCCGGTGGTTTGTGTATACGGCCAGTACAAAGTGTGCTAGCAATTTCAGTAGTTAAAATGTAAAAGAGTAACTGTACTCAGCAGCACCAGCAGTAACGGCGTCTAAAGAGGCTGGCATTGTTGTTGGCTGACAATTAGGTCTGGGTCGTTTGGTAAGAGGGTAATAGAATGCTTTGTCACTTTCTTTTCTTGCCTTCTTTCAATTGGCAGCGCAGAGAGGTGCGAATACCTTTTGTTTAGTGTTGTAGTAGTTGTTGTTGCTATTCCTGCTGATAGTAGCGCTGTTATTTTTATCGTTGCTGCTGTTGTTGTAGTTGTTGCAATAATTATTGTTGGTTTTATAAATGGCATCTTGTTGTTGCATTTATTACTTAGTTGTGATTTTAGGGTGACTGTTCCGACTTAAGTTTATTGAATGCACGATTGTGAGAAAACGCATTACTCAATTGAAAAACAAGCATAGCTTACTCAAAAAAATTACGTTGCCTGAAATATACTTGGCCT
The DNA here is from genome assembly GCA_003439945.1 of Dermanyssus gallinae. Lineage (NCBI taxonomy): Eukaryota > Metazoa > Arthropoda > Arachnida > Mesostigmata > Dermanyssidae > Dermanyssus > Dermanyssus gallinae. The sequence continues at coordinate 9,314 of QVRM01001829.1, read as the reverse complement.
TAGCTAGACCGAGAGCTATTGTGATATTAAAAAGAAATTGCAAAACCATATTTTTTGGACGTTTGCTTAATCGAACTGCTTTACGTCTAAGTTCTCGAAATGTTTCCACTACGCGTGCATAACCAATACGTTCAGACGAATGTACGTCTTAATAATTTTGATACCAAATTGGTAGCGCTGATATCTGTGATTGCAAAGTAACTAAAATCGCCTGATGGCTTATTGGATGCGAGTGCATATACCAGCTACCATGTTCATTTTCTATGTCAATCAAATTTGTAGCACAGGAAAATATGTATTTTAATTTGAATCTTGATCGAACGAATGCCCGTGAGCAAAGAAGCACATTCGGCATGAATGGCAAAGCACTTGTTGCAGACGTTCAAAGACACAAGGCATTTCCCAAACTGCTCAATCACCAACATTTCAGGCGATCGCATCTTCAGACGGCTCAACAGGGGTTGCCTAGGCTAAATCCTGTAGGTGGCCCCAATAAAAAATGTAAATGGAAAGATCAAGGGTTCGCGGCGGCCAAGCAGGTGCATGAAGGTTTACATTGGTCGCTGCTTGTTATAGAAACCAGCAACAGTAATGAATGCGTGCCTGATGATCAGAATCTCGCAAGACTTGGACTCCCTAAAATCGGGACAAGACGCATTAGAAAGACCGTGTGAAAGAGAGGTTTCCGTGAACGTGGTATTTGTTTATGGTACTATTCCGTGCACGGCTACACGGTCGTTACTCTGATGCTATAACCTTTCTCTCTATCTACTCTCTACTTCTCTCTTGGTGCGGACGTAGCCCTGACTCATTTAGCACCTCGTGGACGGTGTTGCGACTTACACCGACGCTTCTAGTCACCGCCTAATGCGGAAGGGCGACTACTGGTTCAACAATGTGTTCCTCCATATTTGTTGGGCTTCCCACTGTCCGTGGTCGTCCGGCGTCGTGAAATACACCAGTTTTGCGGAGCAAACGATGTGGTCTCGTAAGCGTTCTCTTGTGTGGAAAACGCTCTGCATACAACCGGCGTGCGGTTACTATCTGAATTTACCATACATTAAATGCATGTTAGCTTTCTCGTCATTTCTGAACCGGTCAATCACGATACACATGGTAGAAACGCCTGCACTTCATAATAAAACGTTAATCGAACATACACCCAAAGCTCAACCACTGCCTCTGTCCAACCACAGTCTCTTAAAACGACTAAAAGCTGGCCGCTTCTGGCCTGCTCTTGCATCATGGCGGTTCCACTAATGCGGCGCGTTTTTCAAACTCAGTTTTATTAGAATTGCTGGCGGGCATTTATTCGAGCAAGATTTGGACTTAAATGTGCTTCGGGAAATTTGACGAGTGACTTGACAAAAAAAAACATGGTAGCTGCATGTATGAACTCACATCCGAGACGGCCATCGGGAGATTGAAGAGCAACACTAGATTTCAGCTTGACCAATTTAATACCAAAATGATTCACTGACTATGTATATTTATCTGAACGTATTGGTTGTACACGCATCATACAAGAAAATTGAGAACCTGCTCGTTACAGTTCAAACATGCAAGAGTACAAGAATATAAATTAACAAACTCTTCTAAATTTCTCAATAGTTCCTGCTATAGCTAACGTCAGGTATATTTCTGGCAATGTAGAGCTTTCTCCTGAACGCGCTGATCTGACACACTACACTCGATGATACGTTACTACTGCTGATCTCCATTGTTTTTATAGCAATTAACGCGAAATGCGAGACCTGTTCTCGAGACCAGCACATTTTATCTTCTTCTTGTTTCAACATCGCTTCAATACCCGTATTGACCAGGAGGCCATTACATGATCCCAGGGCAGCTGTAGCTAGGTACGGCAGAGCCACAGTGCAGAGCGCTGTTATGCACGAGCCACGCGGCCACCAGGAAGTGCTCATACCATTGAGTTACCTGCTTGTATTGAGTCGGAGCCCGCAGGGCTTCAGCTTTGCTGATCTTGCCATCCTAAGAGCTTCGTTACATTCTTTTTGTCTTGAGAGTCATTCAGAACATTTGAGCGTCTAGGTGAAGTTCAGGCCATCAACATCGATTTCTTGACTATTAGAGTCCCTTTCCTTACAGGGGTAGGTATGCCACAACAACAACAACAAAAGCGAGCAGCTCAAAAGACCGCTTCATATTCAGTCCAACTTTGCCTAATCCTTTATCCCGTTTTTGCAATATTTAGTTGGATTGTCATCTGAGCGTCGTCGTTTGTTAATTATTAAAATAACGAACTAAGCCGGTTTAGAGTTTACGTTGCATAACATACTGATGCCAGGTGTACTGCTCTTTTCAATCTAACGCTCCCTTCTCTGTAAGGAAAGCCTGCTTCCTCGATGTGTCGATGACTATTTAGCGCTTTGTTTACTCTTCCTCTCTCTGTATATATATATATATATATATATATATATATATATATATATATATGTACGGCGTTCGAACGTCGAGGTGTGCGGACGTGTTTTCGGTGGCTCGCGAATAGTGGGACGTTACCTGGCTCGTATGCCACGGCCTGACTAGGCAGTGGCCCAGTCGGATCGCCTTCACCTTGTGCTTCGTCCAAGACTGAAAAGTGTTCCACTGGTGAACGGTCAGGTGCCGTTAAATTCATCGGTGCTCTTGTGAAGTGTACTTTTCATTGCTCGTTTGCCATAACAGCCACGTCATAACACGGCTTTTCGTTCCGTCAATTTAGACGGTGGAGCCGGTTCGGCGAACGACTGATTCCGCGGGCCTGCACGCGCCCACATTTGGCGCCAGTGCGACTGTTTGTAAACAATCAGTTTGCTTAGGTGACACATATATATACGAGGCGCTGGTGACATATATACAGAAAGTGACATACATATATAAAAGGCGACATACATATACAAGGCAGTGGTAACATACATATCAAGGCGACATATATACACACAGTAGTGGCATATATATACATATACTTGGTGATATAACTATACAAGGCAGTGCGAGTGAATGTGAAACGTGATCATGTGCCCAAATGCCCCTGCCCGGCTAGTTGTGCCTCCAGCTAGCCTGGACATAGCGAACATTCGCACTGATGCACCTGCAGCCGTCGGCGATATTTCGAGGCCCGCTAGCGCCATGAGTAACAAGTCCGCGGGCGTTAAGCGAAGAAGGCAGGGCGTCGATGCTGACTCGGTGGCTGATGAACCCTCGGGTGACGATGGTTTTACCGTTGTTACTAGCGCGAGGGTAAAGAAGACCGTGCTGCGGGAGCAAAAACAGTTAGATCGGTTGAAAAGCGAAGTCAACTCAGGAGCATTCGGAGCTTTCAGGGTTCGCCTGAGACACAAGGAGAACCCTGACGGGAGTTTGGCTGACTTCAAAGAAGGTTCGATGCTACGGTTATTCAAGGCAATCCACAGCCTGGTGCCGGAGGGGCGAATCTCAGGCGATAAGAGCAGCATCTTTGTCAACGTTTCCTCCATCGATGTAGCTCAGAAGCTTTCCAGCCTAACATGCGTTGATGACATCCCAGTGACCGCCTCTTGCCCGGGCTTGGCCTCGTTTAAGGCCAGGATTCAAGGTGTCTGCACCGCGCTAACAGAGGAAGAGATAAAAACGGAGCTACGGCGTCACGGCCCGAAGACTGTTCGTCTCTTCTGGCAATCAAAAGAAGCCTCTGCCAAAAGTGATCCTGACCTTCGACCGTCAACCACCGGCGTCAGGGTTCCTGGGCTATCGTTCGCACGCGGTAGTTCTGGAACCCGACCAGCCCCGAGTCTGCTTTAACTGCTCCAGGGTTGGCCACATTGCGGCGAACTGCTCACTTCCCAAGGCTTGTCGCAACTGTGGCATAGGAGGCCACCTAGCCGCCGATTGTCCGAACCCGTCCAAGTGTGTCAACTGCGGGGGACCTCATGACGCAAAGTCACCCAGCTGCCCGCGATCATTCTACCTGAGAGAAAGGAATACGGTTCTAATGGAAGCCAGAACCCTCCACTAGGTCCGGGTCAATCACCCGGATGCATCTATCAACGAAGCCTTGGCAGCGCCTACACCCTCTTCACAGGGCTCAAGCAGCGCGGACTCAGCTTCTTCCTCCCCGGAGAGGGCAACATATGCCTCGGTGGTGCGCGGCATCGCGGTTGGTGGAAACACCACTCCGCAGCTCCTTCTACCCCGGCCTAGAGCGGCCCCCAAACAGCGTCCTCGAGCCAAGCCACGAACGAATGTTACACGCACTCGCCTCGGCACGCACTCGCAAGCCAGTGGCTCACGGGTCGTCCGGATTAGTTCGGGACTTAATATCTATGAAGTCTGAGCTGTCGAAAATGGTTGAGTCAATAACGAACGCATTGCAGCCTTTATTGGCGCTACTGTCGGTTGCTAGTGACCTCAGACAATCATAATGACGGGTGATCACAACGATGGCAGGACGGTGACAGAACCCACACAGGTCAGGTCGTCGGATTCTTCAGAAGGTGCCGGTCCAAGCCTCACATCTGAACAGAATCCTGCGACTCCGCCAGACCCCTTGGGGCTCAACAGGGTTACCTGTCACCAATGCGGCCAGACCTTCGCCAGGCGAGGCCTCCGTAGACATGTTACGGTCAAACATGGGAGTGGGGGCGCCATACCCGTCCCTAACGGGGCCATGAACGAGTCTTCTCTAGACCTCACGGAGTACATCCAGGCTTTCATTAAAACTGGGAAGCTGGTTCGTATCCTGCCCAAAGTGGTAAGGAAGTCGGTGGCTGACGCCTTGTCAGAGGTGTGCTTAAAGGTTGCCTTGGACAACGACGACGCTGCCTGACTTGGGCTTTTCTCCTTCGCCCCAGTCGTGCTGAGATTACCGATAGGGCGCAGGGATTCACGTTCTCTGGCAGTGGTCATCAGAAAGAACTTGGTGGAGTTCCGACGTGGTGTTCGGCTTACAGACCTGGCTCCCCTACTTACCGCGGGTGATTCGGGTGGTAATGTTGAGCGAAATCAGTCGATCACGCGGGCTGTGTCGGCCAAGCTATCGGACGGGGATGTGTCGGGAGCAGCCCGCCTTCTTCTATCTGACGACGTTATGGTCGATGAACCAGCCGCTACGGCGACGTTACGGGAAAAACATCCCCCCGCGCAGCCAGACTTGTGCTGGCCGTCTGCTCCACCCTCACAACTCTTACCTTCATCTACGTCGGTCGAGGATGTTCGCTATGCGGTTGGATCATTTTCAAAGAGCTCGAGCGCCGGCCTGGATTTTATAAGACCTCGGCTCCTACAGGACCTTCTCTCACCGATTCTTGGCTGCTCATCCGATAGACTTTGTAAGGCCCTGGCAAAGGTAATCGACCTACTGCGATAGGGAGTTCCACATCCAAGGTGGTGCCCCCTCATCTTCGGAGCGAGGCTGTTCGCATTGAAGAAAAAAGACGGCTCGTTCAGACCTATAGCTTGTTCTCCAGTACTACGCAGGGTCGCGGCAAAATTGGCAGTGAGGGACTCTAGGGGTACTATTAACCTAGCGATTGGACCGCACCAGCTGGGTTTCTCCACCAAGGGAGGTGCTGAAATAATGATTCACGCTACCAGGGCTTTTATTGATTCTCGGCTCGATCCATCCGTGCTAGTCAAACTTGACTTTAAGAACGCGTTCAACACCGTCAGGAGGGATCACTTGTTGAAGGTGGTTGGAGATGAGACCCCTGCCATTTATCACCAAGTAAAATTGGCCTACGGCGATCCATCGCACTTGGTCTTGCCCTCGGCACTGCTCACTTCGGCTGTAGAGGTTCAACAGGGCGATCCCCTTGCGCCCCCTCTGTTTTGTCTTGCCGTTAAGGACTTGGTTAACTCACTCGAAAGTCCTCTCAATCTTTGGTACTTGGACGACGGGGTAATTGGAGGTAACATCAGTACGGTCTGTGAAGACTTAAAGAAGATACTTAGTTTCGCCACATGCAGCGGTTTGGAGCTCAACCCAATCAAGTGTGAGGTTCACATAATCAACTCAGGTACAGCTGAAATCTCCGCTATACAGAACCTACTTCCAGGTTGCCGCGTAACAGGCGACGACTTGAATCTTCTTGGCGTACCCCTGTTCTCTCGCCACCTTGGACCGACAATCGAACGTGGGATGAAAAAACTGGAGGTTGGTTTTAATCGTCTTCCCCAGCTGGGCGCCCACCGGGGGTTGTACCTCCTGCGTTCATGCTTCTCTGCGTCGAGGCTGAACTACCTGTTCAGGGGAATCAACAGTTCAGCCTTCTCGGCCCAGTTGGGGAAAATTAACTCGAAGATGGGCTTTGCGTTGGAATCTATACTCAACCTGCGGCTGCAAGACGATTCCCTAGTTCAGGCGTTCTTACCGGTTGCCAGAGGCGGACTGGGCCTGCCTGAAGCTGTTTCTCTTTCAGTCGCAGCACACATCGCCTCTTTACATTCGGCGACTAGTGGTGTCGAGTCTATCCTGGACACCCGGGCGATTGCAAACTTCCAGGCCACGCTTGAACAGACCCACGATGACGCCATCGCATTCTGCGGGTCTCTACCGGAGACTCCTTCTCTTCAGCGCGCGTGGTCAGAAATGGCAAACGACGGTCGATGGAACGGCCTGTGGGACCGAACAACTGCGGTCGCTAGCAAAGCGAGGTTACAGGCAGTTTCGTCGCCCGGTGCAGGTGCATGGCTACACGCTCTCCTGAGCCCTCAGCTGGGTACCCTGCTCGACGATGAGTCTACACGAATACTAGTCGGGTTGAGGTTAGGAGTTGAGCTAGTCTCCCCACACCGGTGCAGATGCGGTGACGAGGTCGACTCCCTTGGTCACCATGGACTCTCCTGTCTCCAGAGTTCAGGCAGAATCGCACGCCACTCGGCGTTGAACGAGACATTTAGCAGAGGGCTTCGATCGGCAGGCTACCCATGCATTTTGGAGCCGTCTGGCTTAGTCAGAGACGATGGAAGGAGACCTGATGGAATGACCCTGACTCCCTTCGAGCGGGGCCAAATGCTGGTGCGGGACGCGACCGTAACCGACTCTTTAGCCCCCTCAATGGTCGGTACGGGCGCAGCCCGCCCTGGACACGCGGCAGCCCTAGCGGAAGCAGCCAAGTGCAGAAAATATTCAAGCATCAGTTATCCACACTTGTTCTCATCGCTTGCATTCGAGACATTGGGGGGGCCTGGGTCGCTCACGACGAAACTGCTCAAGGATGTCGGGAAAAGATTGGCGCTCGCTACGGGAGACAAGAGGGCGGGCGAGTATTTACTGCAACGGCTGTCATTAGATGTTCAGAGGGGGAATGCCGCTTCGGTGAGAGGTACCATGGCTAGGTGGACCAGCCCAGGCCTGGACCTAGTGCCTTGAGTTATGCCCCAGCGGGCTGTGCACACGTTCTTACATCACAAATGTATATTTTGCTACACTTAAATAAATGTATGTATATATATATATATATATATAATATATAGTATATATATATATATATATATATCTGTATATATATTATATATATATATATAACTCCATATCTACTATATATATACTGGTGTATATATATAGAATCTATCTATATATCCTCCTATCTGTAATCATTATATGATGTATGTGTAATAGATATAGATCTGTATCATCTCTATATATATATCGCAATATGTCTCTATCTCTATCATATATCAATACAGGGTGTTCCTATTTGTGTGTCCCAAAACGCTAGGGTATGGTCAAACTCGGTGAGAAAATCATTTTTGCCAATGGGTGGAAGCCGGGAAAACGTTTTGTTTAGGAGTGAGGATGAAATTTATAAAAGCAGTTATTCTGTCTTTTTTCTCCTACATAGTTGTGCAAAATCTACGTTTACGGGAGAACCAGTCAGCGCACAAAGGAACCGATCATACCGGCGTGTTTGGCGGAAAATTCTGCACAATAAAGTACACATTACTAGCTTGCGTAGCAAAAAGCAAATAGCCAGATTAAGGAAAGTCATAAAAAGTCAAAATGTTACGTTAACGCTTTTTTGTGCAACATCGTAATTTTTTCCATTACGACCAAAAATGCACGTCCAAAAGACTACTCTCAGGTAATAGCAGATTTAATGCCCACTACATTCGTACCAAAGTGATGGTGCTGCGTTACGTAGTTGCCAAATAACTAAGCTTTTTCGACAGTCATATCGAAAGCGAAGGCATGCATACTTGCATAAGGTGTATGAGAAAGTTAGGTACGTATTTTGAGGTTTGGTAGAACTCAGCAAGAGAATAACTTTTTTCTAATGGAAAGAGGGGGCGGAAACATCTTGGCAAAATGCTACGGTTCTGAACGTGAAAACTTCAACGTGAAATATAACAACTATGACTGTCGAAAAAGCTTAGTCACTTGGCAAATACGTAACGCAGCACCATCACTTTGGTAAGAATGTAGTGGGCATTAAATTTGCTATTGCCTGAGAGTAGTTTTTTGAACGTACATTTTCGGTCGTAATGGAAAAAATTACGATGTTGCACAAAAAAGCGTTAACGTAACATTTTGACTTTTTATGACTTTCCTTAATCTGGCTATTCGCTTTATGCTACGCAAGCTAGTAATGTATATTTTATTGTGCAGAATTGTCCACCAAACACGCCGGTATGATCGGTTTCTTTGTGCGTTGACTGGTTCTCCCGCAAACGTAGATTTTGCACAACTATGTAGAAGAAAACAGGCAGAATAACTGCTTTTATAAATTTCATCCTCACTCCTAAACAAAACGTTTTCCTGGCTTCCACCCATTGGCAAAAATGATTTTCTCACCGAGTTTGACCATACCCTAGCGTTTTGGACACACAAATAGGAACACCCTGTATATATATGTATATATATATATATATACTATATATACAATAATTCTCTAAAGCATTAAATAATAATAATAATAATAATAATAATAATATATGTACAGTATAATCGGGTTTGATATCTAAGGCATGTACTGCATTCGCAAAGTAGCCTATCTGGGCTGCGTCATTGTGTGCGTTGGATGCCTCATACATTAGCTGCGGGACATCGTAAGTATGCAGCCGATGCATTGAGGGAAGGGCACTGAGCTTCAACAAGCAAGCTCCAAGTGGGACAAAAGAGAGCCAGAAAAAGGGAAAGAGAGAGAGAGAGAAGAAAATCTGCGAACTGAGGAAGTGAGGTCTTCTCTCCCCTCTACGTGCATAGTAATCATGTGACGGTAGTAACAATAGTCGTCGTCGTTGTTGTTGTTGTTGTTGTTGTTGTTGTCGTCGTTGTTGTTGTTGTTGTTGTTGTTGTTGTTGTGTCGTCTTGTTGTTGTTGTTGTTGTTGTTGT